>VZSR01001685.1:39014549-39057281 GCA_013398615.1 Brachypodius melanocephalos
AGAACTGGCTGGGGATAGAGATCATGCTATCATTTCATATCTCGATGTGGTACCCCACGAGTTCATGTGGACACAATGCAATGATTGTAGAGCATATTGTGACAAGCACGTCATCCGTTATTTAGCCTCGGATTTTCTATAAATAACAGACTTCAGTCTCCATGGGTGCCAGGCTAGTGTTTTGCAACAAATCACTCCAACTCTTTAAAATTCCTCCTGACCATCTGGGAATTTCCTGTTCTGCCAAATAGGATTTTGCCTAGATAGTGCTGAAGTCTGTATGTCTCTTACTAGAGAAAAAAACCCTTATGTTAGGGCAGAAACATTTTGATGTAGGTGAACCTAGACAGTTGGTACCAAAAAGTAAACCTGGAACTTCTGCCACTTCTGAAAGTGACAGGAGAAGAAGAAATGAAGGAGACAGCTTAAGCTGGATGAGCCTGAGGCTGGGAAAACCCATTTTCTGAAGAGAAATTGAGCTTAGTTTTTTTCCTGCTGATTCACTGTAGCAGCATCAGGTCAAGCTCCATACAAATTCGTTAACATCACATTCCAAGTGAGAGTCAAGACCTTTTTTCCAGTTTCTAACCCTCTCGAGACCCTTTAATGATAATAGTTTGGGTTTGTGGACCGTGTTGAAAATCTCCTTTGAGTTTATGTTCCCAAAGAAAATTACTAGTTTTTCTAGCTGACTTTTTTGGTAAGATCTCATAATGACAACACCTGTAAAATATAGCAATGCCAGGCTAAGCCTGAGAGAAGCAAAGCCAAAATTAAGATCTGTTATGATAGAAAAAACACTGAGAAACTCTGACTTAGGATGTCTCAGAATGTCAAGCTTGTATTTCATTTTAAGTAGTATTGTAAATATACTCTTGCTTCAGCTTTCTTACAGCCTTTCTGTAGGATTTTACTATGGAAATGAAAACATGACAGCATTCAATGCTGATAGAACTTACATTGAGGTGTCATCTTGAAACTCAAGGATAATGAAAATGGGAAATTTACCCTAAGATATATTTTTAATGTCCCATCATGATGAGTTATAGCCCCGAGAAAAAATAAACAAAAACAAAGACAAAACCAAACAGGACTAATTCTAGTGATGAACAATCAGAGTCTTGATCATGATTTCAGGAGCTTTGTATGATTTTGGTAGGAAAATAATGAATAAAAATGTTGAAGTAGTCTTTAAAAATTCACATGAAGAAAGATGTCACACTTGGTACATATTTTATGGATCAAGAATTCGTGCCTTTTCTTCATGCCCATAACAGTGCAACAAAAACATTTTCAGTCTTGCTCAATTCTGCTTCCAGGAAATACCCCAGAGGGTGAGTGGCCAAATTACTAGATGTTTCCAAGATGTGTAGGAGTACTAAATCCTGGGTCAAGGAAACTTTTTTTACCTTTTTTTTCCCCCCTATTTCTATGGTTCATAAGGCAGGGGTTTTTTGTGGGAGGTATTAAGGTAGAACATAATGAATGCTTTATTTGTCTTACTGGTTTAGGACTAAAGAAATACAATCACTATTCCTAGCTTTAAAAACAGAATTCTTGAAAAGTTCTTTTATTTCAGACTGTGTTTAATTTCATAACTATTTTAATGTTGCTCTATCCATTTCACTTTAATAGCCAATATATAAATATATTGAATAGACAATTAAATACTAAATTTATTTCTGTTCTCTATAGTTGCTTGTACAGCATGTGCCATAATGGCTATCATGCATTGGCCAAAAAAAAAAAAAAAAAAAAAAAAAAGGTAATTAATGGTAAATGTTTCTTCAGGTAAACTATGCAAAGAATTATAATTCTACTTTTTGGGGGGCTTTTGTGTCAATGTTCATATAAAAAGTCTCTGGACTTCTCATTCCCACCCTCTTATCCAAAAGAATAAAACATACATGTGCTTGTTCAGTGTAACAGAGGAATCCCAATTCAGTTCTACCTCCTGTTGAAGTCTGTGAAAAGTAGCTATGTCTCCTTGTGTTAACACTCCAATGATGAAATAAAACCAATTTATTTTACTGGGTTAAAGCTTGCTTCATGAAACATTTGAGTACATCAACTCAAAAAAAGACCCTTGGTGCACTTAGGGTCAAGTTCTTAGATCCTGCAAAATTAAAAGTTGGCAAATTTGGGCAAATCCCTTTCCAGTATTCCTGACCTCTAGCTCGTCATCACAAACTGTCCCGGTGCTTGCTTGATGCTAGTAAATTGTTTCTTCACTCACTTGCCATAAACACAAACACTGTTTATGAGGTTATCATTGATAGCTACAAGCACATTCCTGGTGACAAAGTTACACAATAGTTACAACCTGTAATGCTTTACATGGCATTTGTGTTCCAGTCAGCATTTCAGCCTGGGATCATCTGCATTTCAGATATACATTGATAACCAGAAAAATCTGGAGAATTTCTGATTGCCTCATTAAAATATGCTGCTGAGCATCTTCTCTTACACACTCCTGTATTCTTAAATTTAAAAAAATAATTTTCCCATTCTTTCAAAAAAAGGAAGATCTTATTTTAACTATGATGAGTTTTTCTTCAACAGGCTGTACTACTGCTGAAATAAACAATATTATGGCAGGGCCACACACCAGTAAACAGTTTACATCTACATTGTTTCAGGACATTTTACTGAACACAGTGCCACACACCAGTAAACAGTTTCCATCTGCATTGATTCAGGACATTTTACTGAACAGAGTGCTGTATACCAAAGTAATTTCTCAGTCTTTTCTGTCACATCAGGACAAGCTATCTTGTTGTGTGTATACCCTAGTGATAGGTTGATACCTTGGCAGTCACAAATTTGTGGATTGTATAATTTACCCTTCCTAGGAATTTTTAATCCAATCTTCTATCAAACTCAAATTGACAAACTTCATGTTCTGAAGCACCACCCTCACCTCCAATCTTACATTTAGCCTTTTCAATATCTCTATGTGTCCCTTACACTTTCCCTAACTGACCCTCCCTAGACTGACAGCCCATAGTTAGAAACTGGATCATCAAGCAGATCAAGACTTTTGTTTTGTTTTTCCAATTATTGTTGAATTAATTCTGCTGTAATAATCCTTTACCTTTAACAATAACCTTGTTGTACATGGCAAACTCCTCTCCCCTTGTGTGCCTCTGAAAATAAAGCCGTCTTGCTTATGTTTCCCTGCATAAAACTTTGGTATTGTAACAGGTACTAATAGTTCTTTTAACAACTGACATGAAGGCAGAGGCTCTAGAGGTTGAGCTGTGGGATGTCACGGAGGTCAACAATGTCAGAGGAATATACAAAAGAATATTTATTGCATCAGCCAGGATTCTTAGAAAAGCCAAGAGATCAAACTGGATCATTCAAGAAAAATGTGAAGAGAAACAACCTTAATCATCGCCTCTGTATTTCACAGGCTGAAGTGATAAAGAATTTTGCAGTCCATATCTCCTCCACACAGAAATAGTAACACAGAAAAACCTTCCAGCAGAGCATTGATGGCCTTTCCCATTGACAGGATAGAAGTGACGCAGGAGAGATAGGTGGCCCTTGACCATTTATCTCTACTATGGTAAGTCACACACAGAGTGAAGTATGAAGTTTTAGCCAAGGAACAAAGGGGAATAGTTCATTCAGGAAGAGATTAGATCATCTCTTTGAGCAATTTTCCTTCTAAGCAGATCCTCAAAATTCCAGGCACCACACCAAAGACATCGTGGTTTGGGGACTTCCCATTACTATGTTGACTTGCTGATGTGGCATAGAAGGCCACAGGAATTTCTGATGAATTAAGACTGGGAAGGGTAAATATTTAAGTATGACACAAATAAATATACTTAATACTTAAATGATAAAGGCAGTGATACCAAGTCCTCATTTCTGCTACTTTTATCTGCATAAGAATGCCCAATTTTTGAAAGGCTGCAGCAGTCTTCTTTAGTGTTGGAGAATTCAGGAAAACAGATTTTATATGAAGCATTTCTCTGAGATTTCAGAAATATCAAGTAATTTCTACACAGGATTTTCAATTTTAAAGAACCCCAACATTTTATTAGAAGTAGTGCTGTGATAGTGATATAATTATTTGAAGATGCTTACCTTTTTGAGACACAAATGCATGACTCAGAAGTGAGAAGAGAAAGACATGTAAGTGATTATTCACCTATTATTCACCCTCACTGAACTGATGGCAGAGTTTTAAAGTGCTACCACACACTGAACTGATTGGCAGGGTTTTAAAGAAAAGATTTATTTAATACAGTTTTCTTTCCTTCAAAAGACTTCTGCATGAGAACTAAACTACCCAAAGATGAATGTATGAAATTGAAAATCATCACTATTAAATAGAACCATGGATGGTTTAATACAAATGCAAACATTCATTCAATAGATTGCCTGGAAAAAGCAAAAAAAAAAATCATTTAACAACTAAATTATTTTTTTCTAAGTCTCCACTGTGCAAGACCATATTTTCAGGCAAGAGATTCCAAAAGAAAAATGCACTTTTATAAACATAGGCTAACAACTTTAAAACATTCATTAATAATATGATCCAGAGGGCAGGCAAGTAGACCACAATCCTGAAGATAAATGTAAAAGCATCTCTAGAGATTGTATTAGGACTTCTCCTTTGCTTTTTGCCATTATTTAAAATATGTTCTGTGGATTTGGAGCGTATTAAAGGTGAAAAATTAAAATACATCTCAAAATATTAAATTTACATATCAAGAATCAGATTTTTTTCACCTACAATCAGGACATAAGAATCCCACTTTAAAGAATGAGTAGCCTTTGGTAATGACTCAAATTTTGCAGCAACATTTAAAATAGTTGGCAGGAGCACTCACCTGCCTCAAACTCAGTGCTTATCTCTTTGAAACCTTGCAGGTTCCCACTGCAGTTTTAGGTTGGTGGATCACAGATTGGGAAACCAAAAATCTGATCTGCTAACAGTGTTAGCCCTAAGACTTAAGTTTTGTAACTTAAATAGTATCTTTCAAGAAAAATCTCTTGCCTGCAGAAAGCCTTTAAGGGAAGTTCAGGTGTGAAAGAAGGCAGGATCAGTCTATAAATGGTACACCAGCCTGCAGCAGATATTTTTTAGATTCAAAATTTAGTAGCACCAGTCTGATCATCTGTGTTCTAGTGGGAAAGAAGCCATGCAGACAAAACTAGACAAATTACCTTCTAAGGTTGTCTGCTCATACTCCCAGTTTTCTCCCACAATTCTCTAGTCTCAATTTCATCCTGGCAGGAATGCTCAGAGTTTATTCTATCTCTACTGTAATCTCTCAAGCCTCCTTGGTACACAAGGAGGAGAAAGAATACCAGTACCCAAGTTCTCAGGCAGAACAGAATCAGAAGAAAATTCGGCTAACTGGAATAAGTGATTTTTTGTTATTTCCATACACTCATGTCAGAAGGAATGCCTGGTACCTCTATTTGCAACAAGACAACTAGAGACAACACAACAAATGGAAAGAATTTACAAATATAATCCGCAGAAGAAGTGATGAAAAATTATAGCTATACAGCTCTGCCATTTTCTATTAAAGAAGCAGATGTCATGAATGCACAGAACACGATCAGATTTGCAACCTATGCACATGAAAGTGTGAAATGTGCCTGTGACAGGGAGAACTAAAGCCCAATACTTTTTCCAGAATATATGAAAATTCTGGCTTCATATACATTCTGGAAGAGACAAAAGCAAATGACCTTTTGTAAAATGTTTTTTCAGCAATACAGTTGGAGAATCATTCACACAGAATTAATGCATGTACAACAAACAAGGTTTCATCTTGCTACCAATTATTTTTTTAAGGCATCAGGTCAGTTTGAGGAGAACAACAGATTGACAGCAGGTACATTGGTATAAAACATGAGAATGGATTTAAGACACAACACTTAAAAATACATTTCCAAGTGTTTTAACACCAAACACTCCAAAGATCAAAATGCATATATGTGTGCACACATTCATGCACCAGAGTGAGGTGTTGGAGGGAGAGAAATTCTGCAGACTTCTTAGAGAGTTTTTCATCAGCCCCTTTTTACTCATAGATCTCCTACACAGATTTTTCCAACTGCAACATTTTACATGGATTTTCAGCCTATTTCTCTCTCCTTTAAGAAAGGATTAGTAACACAGATCATATGATTGATCTCATACTATCATATAAGAGATCTTTTAAGTACCTCTTCTAAAGACACACATATTCCACCATGAAACTATAACATAGTTCTCTTACTCTTACCCTTTTCTTACTGTTTTTTTCCTTTTTTCCTTGTTTGGTTGTGGGTTTTTTTGGTGGGTTTGTTTTGGGTTTTTTGGGGGTTTGGTTTTTGTTTTTTTTTTTGTTTGTTTGTTTTGTTTTGTTTTTTTTTTTATTTTGTTTTGGTTTTTTTTTCATTTCTCCTCCTAGAAGCTAGTTAAGGAAGTACAAGAAATTTCCTTCAATCAGGTAGTTTCATGGCCTTGAACAGGAATTTTCTATATGACTTCATTTGACTAATTACAGCATTATCTTAAAAATTTCTTTTTCGTGGGTTGGTTCAATTCAAATCTGAAAGCAAACCATTTCTACAGTGTACCTTGAGCATCCTTCCAGCTGACCCTGTACCTATCTTGCTTTGACTGTCTGCACCATATACTTGTTCAATATTGAGTGTAACTCACTGTTAGGTCTTGTTTAGACAAGGAAGTTATGCTAGTTTAATTTGCATCAGTCTTAAACAAGAATAATTAAACTGGTGCGAGTCCCTGATGAGAATTCTTATCCCAGCTGAGAAGTGACATACACTGTCTTAGATTAATCTGATTCCTAACTAAGGCAACGAAAAGTGAATTTTGATCTTTGTGCAGAAATATTAATGAGAATGCAGTGCAAATCTGCAACAATTTATGGCATTTCTAAGTTACCCTTCCAAGTTAATACTCACCACCCAGGTGTTTCATAACACTGTCAAATATATACACATGTGGTTGCACAAAAATAATCTTGTGTTAAAGTACAGCTTGTTTCATAAGAAAAAGTTTTTCCTATGAAATATGAAACTATTTCAATTTCCTTTTCCTGATCAAACTTCAACCCCTTAACAAGAAAGGAAATTCTTATGCTACTGGGAAGACTTTTACACCAGGACTGTTTATTCAAGACACTTGAGCTGCTGGTGTTAAAGATGAGTTCACAGCAAACTTAAACCATTGTACTGGTTCTAGAAAGTCCTCACTCACTTACTCCTCACTCACTCTGTATCTGCAATTTTTGCAAATACAGACAATAAGACTGAAGCTGAACTGTAAATTGAGATGAATACAAGTAGATGGTCAAGTACCTTCACTTCAGATTTTGCTTGCAACAGGTCATGCAAATGACCCCGGTTTTGATAACAAGTTTATCCGAGATTTTTGTTAATGGTAGCTCTGAATAACAAAGTATCCCTCACTGGTCTTCACAAGAATTTGTACAAGACTCAGTCCCTTGCAGATGGATATAGGCTGGAGCAGCAGCTGCTTGATGGGTTTTAAAAATCCTGCAAGAACGAGGATTATTCTGGCTGTGAGCAGGACACAAATAACCCCACTTACCCAACTGCAACTTTCAAGATATTCTTGGCTTTATAGGTGTATATTCATTGTATTTATCTATTTATTTTTAATTAACTACTTTAGTTACTTATATTAAAAGCCATTTTCTTCCAAGATATTTTAATCTTCACAATTTTCTGTAAATATTGGAAACATTATTATAATACATAAACTGTTAAGAGCACAAAATACCTTCCAAAAGAAAGACTCCAAAAGCAGCACAAAACCCCCCATATTAAGCCTCCCAACAGCATTGTAAAATTGAGTAGTAGTGCTGTATCTGTATTAGAAAAGGGAAACCAGAATACTTAAAGTTTACAATTTCCTAGCAGTCACAAGTGAAGTTCATACTACAGGCATGGACGGAAGTAAAGCTTAAATCCATCACACTTAACTGAGGCCTTTAAATCAGGAAACAAGCTGCTCAGGATTTTCCTGGGGTCAGTGAAAAAAAACCAGGAACTTCCACAGAACATTCAGACAGCTGAGACTTCCTCTGGGCTTGCTACTGTCTCATGACACCACACTAAGAGATTCCCCATAGCAAAGAAAAATCTATTTGGATAGCTGGCATTCTCCTGGAGAAGCTGGCAGTCAATGACTTGGACAGGTGCACTCTTTGCTGGGTTAAAAATTGGCTCTAAGACTGGGCCCAGAGTGCCGTAGTGAATGGTGCTGCTTCCAGCTGGTGGCCAGTCACTCATGTGGTACCCAAGGTTCAGCATTGGGGCCAGTCCTATTTAACGACTTTTCCGATGAATTGGATGAGGAGATTGAGTGCAACCTCAGTAAATTCCCAGATTACACTCAGTGCGAGTGTTGAATTGCTGGAGGGTAGGAAGTTTCTGCAGAGCCATCTGGACAGGCTGGATTAGTGGACCAAGGCCAAGTGTATGAGGTTAAACAAGGCCAAGTGCTGGGTCCTGCCCTTGGGTCACAACAACCTGCAGCAGTGGGAACAGTGGCTGGAAAGCTGCCCAGTGGGAAAGGATCTGAGGGTGCTGGTTGACGGCAGCTGAACATGAGCCAGTGTGTGCCCAGGTGGCCAAGAAGGCCAATGACATCCTGGCATGGATCAGAAATAGTGTGGCCAGCAGGACCAGGAGAGCAATTGCCTTGTACTGGGCATGGGTGATCATATCTCAAGTGCTGTGTCCAGTTTCAGGCCACTCAATTCAAAGACAGTGAGTGGCTGGAGCAGATCCAGAGAAGGGCAGTAAAGCTGTTCTTGTTTAAAGGTAAGTTGGATGAGGAGCAGCTGAAGGAGCTGAGGTTATTTAGCTGGTTATTTAGGTTATCTTATTACAAGGTGATTGTACTGAGATGGGGGTTGGCCTTTTCTCCCAAGTAGCAAGTGACAGGACAAGAGGAAATGGCCTCAAGCAGCACCAGGGGAGGTTCAGGTTAGATGTCAGGAAAAAATTCTTCACTGAAAGGGCTGTTAAGCATGGAAATAGGCTGCCCAGGGAGCTAGTGGAGTCACTATCCAGGAAGGTGTTCAAGAAATAACTGGAGGTAGGACTCAGTGAAATGATGTAGTTGATGTGGTGATGTTTGGTCAAAGGTTGGACTTGGCAGTCTTTTTTTCTTTCCCAGGGCACACAGAACTGTGGAGTAGGTTGCCTGGTTGAATGGGAACAATGAGTTCTCAGCACCCTCAAAATGACATGCCATTACTGTATATCAGTTTCATCTGGAAAAGCTCTCAGTGTTCCAAATGAGATCTCTCAATGTGTGTCTCTGTTGGATAATTCTGATGACTAATAAATGTAATAATTTATTGTTACCAGAAATTTTCTAATTATGGCTGTCATCACTGTAAATAAACACATTCAAGTCCTACTGCATATTATGATAAAGCCTTCCCTCCAAGCATGGGAAATATTTTTTTAAGTAATTTGCTACCAAATGTGGCAACATGTGAAACTGTCCTTCAGCCTAATTCTCTGATTCTTCTGCTTCTTAAAAAAATTAATTGCCAAATAAATTACTCTCCAATAATATAAAGCTTTCAAGTATTTCCACATTTGAAGTCTTGCCTTTTTCTTGTGGGTACACCAGAATATTCCAAGGACTTGAGCAACTTGACTAATGAAGCTTTGAAAAGTTTTTGGGCGTATATAAGCAATTTTGGATTTACATTCAAACATTAATTTTCTTGGAAGCAGTTTATTTCCATTAAGTTATTTTTACTTCTTCAAGTTGGATTTTTTACATATATACTTGCTCATCGAGTAGCACACTAAGAAATCCCACTAATTTGTGTTTCACTCTTTGTTTCACAGCATGTTTGTGGGAGTTGCACTTCAAATATCACTAGGATGAGGCTCTGTTTGGATATGAGAATTCACTGATGCCAAAGCAGAAAGGAGCACCCATATTAGAAAGCAGCCTCAGTGTCTAAAAAATAAATACAGGTTTGAGCTGGGTACCAAATAGGAAGTTAGTGCCCAGTTTTGGATTAAACTTTCTCATTGTTTTCTTTTAGCTGTGGTCAACCTTGAAAAAGGAAAGATTTACCAGAAAGCTATTCTTTACACAGCTCTGTTAGTAATGATCATACATGCAGAATAGCAGATCCCAAATTTGTTACCACATTTTCTTTGTGAGAGTTAGCAGGAGTTTATCATGTATCTTCTGGTTGCACTTAACATCCAAATATCATGTGAACTTTTAGGTCACATGTTACGTTGCAAAATGCCCAATGAAAATGCCCAATACTAATAAATAAAGTGGAACTGTTACTATTTCTTGTGACAGCTCAACTAATGAAAACTGGTTTGTTAATATGAAAAAAATTTCACACACACAATGACAGTCTCCATTTTTATATTATTTTTTATAAATTTTCCTGATAGGACAATTATTGCAGCTCTTTATATCTGTCCTGCTCAGTGCAGGCTCTGTCACATTTTCACTCAGCTTGCTGTCTCATATTTCCACTCAGCTTCACAGCAGGAGTGACATGTAAAAGATTTTCCCATCTTCAGCAAACCATATAATAAAATCCAAAGCAAAAATCAGCCACTCCATACATATAAACATATTATAGTTCATTGCAGGAAGCAGCCCTGATGGTAAAGACAGGACAAAATGGCAGAGTTCAGTGGAGCCACAACACACAGTGACAGACAGTGGTCTTTCCAAAAGCCATCTGTTTCCACATAATGACAGTCCCCCTCAAAACCTAGATCCCTTATCTGTTTAAAGGTGAGCACTTGTGCTGTTACTGTAGCAAAATAAGGAAGTCAACAAAGACCACAAAAAATAATTTAGTACAATTATTCTAAGAATAAGCTTTAGACTATCAAATGGTTACAGATATCCCAGAAAAACTGCTCATAATTTCTTTCTTTAATGACTGAATAAAGACAGTCATTTCATACTTCCTCATTTGTAGCTGGAGACACAGGCACCTTGAAGGGAGAGGAAGTGGATTGAAGCTGCTTTTTTTGTTTTGTTTTGTTGTTGTTGTTTGAGTGTATCTACTGTCTTGTAATACTTGTATGTGTCAGCTTCTAATAGAATACTATCATTAAGCAATATTTTAAAACTTTTATGGTACTCTGTGTAAATAATGAGAAGAAAAGAAAGAGTGGATCATGTAAAACTCACTTATTACTGTTACAACAATTATTACTACCATTTAGATGTCAGGAAATGTATATGGAGCACTCATCTACAGATCTATCCTGAATGCACACTGAGTCCCTCAATACTGTAAGTTCAGCAAGCCACAGTAACTTCCTAAGCAAGACGTGATGATAACATTTCATGTAACTCCTCTTTGGCAATACTTAGGCACTGCAGCTAAATACCAAACAGTGTCACGTGAGCCAGTCAGTTACTGCAAGAAAGAAAATGTGATGAACTGTTTGTTTTGAACTATCAGTATAAACATATTGCAGAAATGAAACCCAAGCTTAAACAATGGGGAAAGTTATCCAGTGTTAAAATAAACAGTTCTAGGAAAATCTCTAAAAATGTTTACCAAGTCATCTTCTTCCGCGTAGTTTCTGTGCAGAGCATTTTGCCATGTCCCTGGTTTGTCAACCAGCCCCAGTTACACTGATTATAGATATGCAAATTATAATGGACAAGGCTGGGCTTTAATTGCCTATAATTGGCTTCCCAAGGAAGAGCATTTTTATCTACAATCAAGCTTGTAGACCATGAAAGAAGCAATTCTGCATTAAGAAAAAAATTACTTTTTTACAGAAGAGTATATTGTTTTCCTTTTAGAAATATGATAGTTTGGATATTAAATAAAAATCTTAAATGAAAATTTAAACAAGCCACGATTATTAAAAAAATTCATAGTATTTTTAAAATATAACAGGGGAGAATTTGTGCTGAGAAAATAATTCACTTTGCCAAACATTGGCTATGTAAATTTTTATTGAAAGTTATATATATTACCTGAAGTAATAAACATAACTCCCTTATGTAAGTCAGACTATTTCTAAAATTCTTAAACATTATTTCTGATTATATGTATTCTCTTCCAGCAAAAGACCTGCAACTGTTCATTATTCTTTAGTTCATTCAGAGCAGGTGCACTATAAAATGCTGTCTAGTGTAGAAAGTTTAAGGGGAGAAACAAATACAGATTATAAAAATAAGATGTGAGATACCAACATAATATATTCATTACAGTTGAGCATTATGCAGGTTTTGAAAGGAAATGAGTTATGGCTGAGGTGCTTTGTAGAGGCAACAGCAACAAAGAAAATTCAGTATTCAGAGATGCTATAAAGGAGCTGCATCAGCCTCATTTGTTCAGAGTGAGACATGGTCCTTCACACAGAGAAACAGGTCCTTTCATTCCAAGGAAAACTGACACATGGAGATACATGCATAATCCCAGTTTTATGCTAACCCCTGGGAGCAGGGCATTGGGGGCTGGGAGGGAAGGGAGGAGGGGAATAGTTCTGCTCTCAGCCAGTTTTACAATCATTGCAGAAGAAACCACTCCTAATTTAAACCCCTTTCCCTGGGCTTCCTACCTGTTTAATCACTTCCCTCCCAAGTGTGAGAGGACTAACCCTCAGACATTAACACTCCAGAGACTCATATTTCCTCATGTTCAGTGAAAGAGTGATCTTAGTTCAGTCTCTAGTGGACAAACACAGAATAAGTCTTAGAAGCATGATTCAGCAGGCAATTTCCTCAAGTAAAATCATATGTGTATAAAAACAGAAAACAACTTTCCTCTTTTTAGTGCTTGTCTCAGCCTGCCAAGGTACAGTAAAATAATTTCTTTTCCTCTACATAAAACATCCACTTATTTCCAGCCCTATATTCCCTAAGGCAGATCAAGACATTAAAAAATGAGGGAAGTAGTCTAAAAGTTATATGCTTGGTTATATTTTCCACTGAGAATTTTTTCTCTCTTGCTATGGTCAGACATGCAAGAGAACAAATAATTAAAAAAAAAAATCAGGAAATCCTCTCCAAAAATTCTAGTAGAGTTAGGGGGGGTGGGTGCTGCATATGCTTTTTAACATATTTATGTCTTATATACTGCCTAGATGAAACAAAACTTATAAATGAGATAGGTTAGCAGCAACTATGCTAATGTGAAATTTCAGCCCAGCTAGTAGAGTCTTCATTAGAGTTTACTGATTTTCATTCTTAGTATGAACTTGTGTTGGAGTTAAATCATGTATCTCTCAAATGGGTACATACAGCAGTGTTTTTGTACCAGATTACATGACCAGTTGCACCACTCAGTTGTGCAATTTTCTAAGTTTTGCCAGGTCAAAATGGCAGCATGTGAATGGGAATATCACAAATAGCTATACACAGACTGTTTCTTTATTTTAACTGGTCAGCTGTCCCAAAGCATTTTCTTTACCAAGGTATGGACAGCAAGGTATATAATTTCACACACATGAGTAATCATGCTAAGGTGACTGAGACTGCTCATATGAGTAAAATTATTCACATATTTAAGCCTTTCAAACCCAAACTTCATAAAAATAATTACTTCTGTTAAGTTACTGCAACACCTTGAAACCCATTTTCTCCTCTCTAATAAAGAATGCACATATATAAACACAAATTGAAGCAGGCTGTTTCAAGACCAGTGTATTCAACATAGTTAAAAAAGTTTACTGTGAAGTTTTAGAAGTGTGAATGCCTATATATTTTCCTGTTTCTTTCCAGCAATCAGCTGGGTAGAATAGTATTACAGGATCTGTTTATGGAGGAACAATGATATTCTTAACCCAGTGCCCTTAAATGCTGATTTTTTTAAATGCTCCCTTTTGCTGTCACAGTAGCAGTATCCTGCATGACATCTGAGCTGAATCTGTGAACTGTAAGTAGAGCTTATAAGAACATAGTAAGTTCTGTCAGTAGAGTCTCTGGAGGATTTTTGTGTTCTCCGACTCACACGCATCCATAGTTTCTTGAAAAAAAGCCTTAAGAAGTCACATCTTTCAGTAAAGTGAAGAAAATTCAGCTCCCAAAAGCAATGTCAGTAGGAAGGGTGCACTCTGGCTAAAACATTTCTCTCCTACATGGTCAAGAACTACATCAATTCTTATTACTTCTGTTCTCACAGAAACTAACGAAAACTTTGAACAGCATAAACATCCCCCCAAAAAGTCATTTAGTGAGGAACAAAAAAAGAAACACTTACTTTTTGCAGCCACTGAGTGTAATTTTCCATCACATGCTCCAGATGTTGCAGTTTCTGGGAAGAGAAATCCTGTTCCACGTGAGGAGCATCTCTCTGAAGAGCATTTGTGTTGTACTGGTCTGTCGTGCTTTCACGACAGTTCCCGTCCTGTTCTGGCAGGATGAAAGTGTAGGTGCACTGCCCGTGCTGAACCCGGTTAAATCTTCTGCCACTGGCTTCTGGACCCCGACGCTGGTTAGTACAGCCTACAAGAGCAAGGATCACTGCCAGAAAAGCAAAGGAAAAGAAAACTGACATGTTATTATTACTTTTCTTTCCTGCTTTAAGAAAAACTTTTTCTTCCTCTTTCTTTAAATTTGTTCTGAATTTCCCTTAAAGTCTTTGGAAAAAGGAGCAGAGCAGCACACTTTAACAATCAAGCTTGGAAAAACTGTTTTGGTTTTTTTTAATTTCACTGTGAGGATAGCTTCCTTAGTTAAAATTGGGAATATTTATTGCATAGTAGCTAAGATTTATTGTTTCCTCTCTGTTCCAGTCCAGCATGTAGCCTGCTTTAGTCAGCTGCATATGCATATCCCAGTCTCTTTCCCCTACACTATCTGCTGCAGAACTGCTATTTTCTCTCAGGCTTCAGTGAGTTTTATTAAGGTTGCACTTTCAAGCCAAGCTGGAAGCAAGCTGCCTTTCACAAGATGACTTGACAGGAATGCGTGTATGAGTGCGCCCCTATGCTAAGGATGGCTGATGGCTCAGCACAGAGGGATCATCTTACAAACTGGCTGGATGCATGACCTCAATCATGCATGTCTGCCCAGCCCCTGCTGCATACGACTGCTGGGGGCTTTGGGCGAATTTACGTGAGTTTAATAAGTCAGTCAGTCCACCTTAATACACTTCATATGTTCGCACTGACCTATTAAAATGTAGATAAAGTGTAGAAGTTTGTTGTAATCCCTCTGTAAATATACAAAGCACTGAAATTAAAAATACTTTCGGTTCTGCTCTGCTCTGTATCTATTAAAGAATTCTAGGTCGGGCGAATGACACTTACAGGAAAAAAAGTTAAGTTTAACCCTCACTAGGTTTATTTAATTTTCTAAGACAGTTGTGTTTCTTGAACAGTTTTCAGAGAGCTGTTTTGCATCATATATTGAAATTAAAGTTGCCAAATAGAAATCACAAAAGGCACTTCAGAAGGATAATAATTTTCTATGTTTGGTATCTAAACTAAGGTAGCTAATCAAAAAACAGTGAAGATGGTGACTGAACTATTCCAGATGAACTTCTGTACCACTGCATAGTTATCACATGCATAACACCCATTTGCCAGTCTGTATGGGCTATACAGTCACCCCTTGTTACATGTGGAGACTTCCTCTGGGACAACTTCCTCAGAAGACTGGTAACTGCTCAAGAAACTATCTTAAATAATTCTTTTGGTATTTGCTAGAGAAAAATAAAAAATGCACAGATTATAAACAGGACTGGAATATTCATGAAATTCAGAGGAATTTGGATCTGAGTTCCTGCACTAGTATTTGTTGATGTTAAATAAATATCAGCCAAAACTAACGGGGAGCACTTTGCATAATATTTCCCATGAAAGTAAGTAGTCTTTTAAATAGCAACAGTGCATCACTAAAAAAAACATCAAGGAGACCTACTTGCACAAATACTGAGTGCAAACACCTTTAGAGCTCATTTAATTGTGACCTGTATCACAACTACAATGTCCTTCTAAAAGAACTGCCTGGAATATTTAGCCAGGCATCTGACCTGTTCCTGTGCAAGCTATTCTTACTCAAACTGCAAAACATCTTGCATCTGGAAAGAAACCATTGAACCAATAAGTATATATTCCCTACAATAAAATAGAAAAAAAGAAAAATTCATATGTTGCTCTAAATTTTTTATATATCCAATATACAGAGAGAGAGAAAAAAGGGAAAAATACAAAGCCAAAAGCAAAGCATCAATGCTACTGTTGCTTTGAGCAAAATCAGAATATCCTTCCACCTCTGAACTGTTCAGGCCAGCTTAGCACTTGTTTTTCTGCTTCTGAAAACAAACTTCTTAGTTCACATACAGAACTTCCCATAACTCACCACCACCACAACTACTGCTGCCATAGTTTATTACATGGTCTTTGCAATTATTATGAAATGTATTTCTAAGGTATTTCGTCACCTAAGACCAGAGATGAAAAGGGAAGAAAACTGTACAATCAGACACTGGGCTGAAGGGTTAGCAAAAAAACTGCTATTCCTTTTGAGGAAAAGCAAAAATACCAGAGCACAAACAGAGCAACAATACATGCTTTTCTTGTAAGTATAAAAGAGTACTTTATGAAAGGGCCTCAGAGCAGCTGAAAGAGGGATAGCAAAGGTGGGTGTACAAAGGCTTCCTAGATTTTTAGTTGATATTTTCAAATATGAACACACATTTACACAGATGCCTCATTCATTTTCTGCAGAGCTTTTAAGCATCAGATTTATTCACATGCAAATGTGGAGAAGTGAGATTGCAAATTTACAATTGATGTTTTTCAGATGAGGATTTCACAGAAGAGCTGACTCGCTTTGTTGCTGTTACATGGCCCCTTCCTGCTAGCTTGGGGTGGCTTCTCCTTCCCCTTCTGTCCCCTTCTTCCTGAGGGATAACAGCCATTAAGACCTTCAAGAACCATGCAGAGTTACCAGGCATTTTTGACATTTGCTTGTCTTCAGCTTAGTTCCCACCCCAGCACCTGCCTCTCAGACCCCAAATGGGTGGGTCAGGGGCAATGTGCAATTGTCAGATGTCACAGTAGGAGATGTGGCATAGCCATGCAGCAGCCAGAGCATCTCCTATCAGCACACTGCTCTAAGGCTTCCTCACTAAAGAGGATCAACTTCCCCCCACCCATGCACTGTCCACATCTGAGTTATAGAAGTGCCTCTGAGACATCCTGTGAGTCCAAACACGTGGGCTCTCACGCAGAGGCAAGGAAGGCATGGCAGGAGTCTGGTGGAAGCCCAGGAACCACTCTGTCACTCCTAGCTTGCAGCCTTTCTAGACTACTGGGAGGCACAGAAAGGGACTTATGAATTGTGATGGGATGCACTTAAGCATTTGCAAGGGTTCCTTGAAATAGCAGCAGCTCTGTTGGCTACATAAAAACTCATCAAGCTTTAGGGCTGCTCTGGCTGACCCCAGAGTTGGAACTATTCACCAGGGTCTCTAACTAGAATCACAGACATTCTCAGTCCTGTAACATAGGGACCAGAAAGGTCAGCTTGCTGTTTCCCCAAACGCACAGCAAGTCATGTTGATAAACACACTGAACCTACCAGGCCAGGTTCAGTTTACACTTCTCCCTGACACACTCATGGTTCCCTGCATACACAGGCAGAAGTGCAACAACCAATAGTAAAACATATTTTTTCCAGATCTACAGATTATTCCATTTAATTCCGTATTGCAATTTTATGAGGAATTCTATTTTATCTAAGGACAACGGATTCAGAAATAAGAAGAGTTTTTATTCCCTGAAGTTCCCTATTCCTATTAAAGTGGGTTTTTTTCCTTTTCAAAAACAAACCAACCAACCAGCCAAACGAAACATCTTATTCAAGAGTTTCAGTGGTTTGATGTCTTATACCTGATTTGATAAATGTACAGTTCATTATTCCAGTGCCATGTGAATAATGTGACGTGTCCCAGCTTTGCAAGAACTGAAAATTTCAGTGAGATGAGGAAAAAATGGTTCTCGCAGTTCAGTCAAAGTCACTGTGGGTATTTCTGCAGGATCTTACATTATATCCTACAGATAAAATCTAAATGATTTGCCTAGGATTGCACAGTTGCTCAACCTGAAACTGAGTAGGGATGTGTTTAAAAGGTTCTTTATTTTCCTAAGATCACTTCCTCCATCACAATGATTAGTTTCATATTCCTTGAACTTTTCGTTATGTGTAACAGGGAAGGGATGGATCCAGAGCCTTCCTTCCCAGACCATGCAAAGTCTCAAATCCAGCATTTATTTAATAGTTATGCAAAATACTGTAGCTCACTGTGTAATCAATCCTACAAGGCAAAATAAATGCGAATTCAACATGCAGATAAAGGTTACATCCACATGACATTGGTTCCTATATATCTAGAATTAATGCAATTTTGTGGCTTTTACCAATACTCATGAGCATGCTCAGAGTTCAACTATGAATTCTGGGAACCCAAAATCTATTTCTTTTTCTTTACATTTCTGCTGCAATATGTGGTATTTCTGCAGATGAGTTGCAATAAGATTGCGCCATGTCACACACAGTACTTGGAATTACTCCAACTCAGCCTCCCAGTGTGTATGGGAAACCAGTGTAGACTGGCTTCTGAGTATAGGTAGAATGAGCAAGATTTTCTCTCTCAGTAAACCAGTAGTAGAGCACAAAATATCTACTCTTAGTGAACACATTCCAAAGAACCTCATTCTACATATATAAATTCTAGAAAATAAAATGGGATCTTAAGTATTACAACCCTGACTGGATGTGTGCTCATGCTTTTCCAGGTCCTTCTGTGGATATAGTCCCAGTTATTCATATAGCATGCAATACCTGTATGCCTTCTTTCCTCGCTCTCCAGGGAACAAGCAAGTAATCATCTCAGATAAATTTCTCCTCAGGACTGAAATCTCTATACTCACATGTGCAACCTTAAGGCATGATCCCACATAATGCTGCTTGCCAGATTCTTCCTTCAAAGGACCATGGTGACAGCTGCTCAGTCATTCCTCAGCCCAGCCCAGCTCTCCCAGCATTTGATTTCACACCTGAGAGCAAGTAAACAGCTGTAAGCATTAACAGAGGGGCCAAAAGCAGCTTTTAGAAGAAGATGGTGATTTACAGAAACATCTGAGCTACCGTTTATGCTGCACAACCTGTCTGAATTTTGTCTCACACAGAAGATTTATTGGATTCTTTCCAATATGGCGGCAGATGAGAGAGGTAGGTGTTTCCCAAAAACTTAGTTTTACGACATGGAAAAGTCAAGTTGTTCTTATATTCATAAGCAATCTTTGATCTTACGCATTTAGACACAAAGCACATAGATTACTTCTGTTGAATTTGCTCTCATTCCCTCTGGAAGGAGGGAATATTACAATCATCCTCTTGTTATCTGTTTAGGGTAAATTTTGTCCTAAGTTTCAAAATATTTGGACACTTGAGTTATTTTTAAAGACCAAGCTCCAACACTATCAAAGAAGAAGATACACAGTAATGGAACACAGTGGGTATGATGTTTCTGTTTCAAAATAATAAAAATACATGCCCTAATCAAAATGCCTGATGAAAAGACCAACAACAACCTTCCCCTGTAAAGCCTAGACAAAACCAAAAAACTGCCTAATTTTAAAAGAAAGATATTTTGTATGCCTACAGGCATTTCAGCCCTATCATGTGAATGTGCCTTCTGTTGCATATTAATTGAAAGAGCAGTTTGGTGGAAATTATTTATCAGTAGTGTTGTTTGGTTGAATGATTTACTTATTCTGTGAATTATCTCTGTGTCTTAATGCTCACCAGGGAGAATACAGGGGACAAACAGCAATCCATTGGTGCATTACCTTCAGTTCCTGACTTAATTTAACATGTAGCCTCAAGTGCAGTGCTACATGTGCATCTGTTCTTGAGGTCACAAACCAGGAACCATAATAGTGTGATTTGCCTATGAAAGGAATAATTGCAGTCCCCCAGTCAAGTGTAAATGAAAAATATTATTCCAAATACAGGTAAAAGCTGAACAGCTAATAAGAAAAAGAACACTGGGGTTTCTTCAGACTCCATGGATTAGCAAATTAACATCTTTCCTCCGGAGTCTTAACTCAAATTCTTAAGATTACAGCCTTCTTCCCTAATGGAAACCAATATTCTGATTCAGGTGCTTAAAAAGCCTTGTTTCTGAGGTGAACTAGATATATAATTGTTAGAGACACAGGACAAAACATTGGTTGCAAAATCTCCTACATTTTCCATAGAAGAAGTAGATCTTCCCACCCTTCCTGAGCAGGATGCTCCTGTGAGCTCAATCTTTCTGTCCTATCTGAAAGTCTTTTCCTCACAGGCCTCTCTATAGCTCACACGTTTTAACTCAGCAACTGCAGCAAAGAGGGAAATGATGCCACTGACAAGGATGGTCAGAGCATTTGCAGGTGAGCCCCAGATATAAATCTACTGCCTGAAATGGAGAGAGGCAGGAATCAGATTCTGGTCCTTTCAGGTTTGTACATTCATAGCAAAACATGACTTCATATTCTGATTTCTTCTGCTGGTTGGCACACATCAGGCAGAGCCCCTATCAACTTTAATGACACCCTGAGCCACCAATTGCAAAAGTCAGTCTTTGTTGTTCTATGATATATCTAAAATTAAAATGTAAAATATTCTCCTTCACATAGAAAAGGACATAAATCCAGGTCAGTTCTCAGTATTTATGTTTTACAAGAATTTAACTATTTGGCTAGAGTGCATGTAGAAAGAATATAAACCTACTATTTGAAACATAGGTAATTTTATCTGATTACTAATGATTTTCTTAAAAGTTTTACCTAGAATAGACTTAGATAAAATAATCCACGGCAAGTGAATTTTATTGGATATAATGCCGTGGTAGAACTTATGAACATCAACTTTTTCTCTTGAGATTTTGTGGAGCTCTGATTAACTTTTACATACTCTTTGAAAAAAACCTGCAAATCAAAGAGACCAGAAAAAGATGGCCTGGAAGAGATTATAATCTATACACCAGGAGGCAAAGACAAAAAAGCTGCAGAGAATGCACCAAATCCTCATTTTACAAGTTTCTGTGAAAAGTCTGGTATTATCACTTTCCCAGAACAATCATAAAACATCTTCTGCATTCAGTCAAAAGAAGGATGAAACTCACCCTTCAACAAGCTAATAGTTAATTACGTTGGTGAAATATGTCTTTTGATTTAGCTGTAAACTGGGAAAACAGGTTTAAGAGTTTGGATTGCTATTCTTCTTTGAGTTCAACTTTAAAACAGTTGTTGCAGATGTCTATTTAAAAGAAGAATGTGACAAATGCAATCATGTTTCCAAAACATATTTCATTTTAAAGGAGGAATTGAGTCCCAAGAGTGAGCAATCTCAATTTTGCAGCTTTTGTATTCTCACCCGTGTTTTATTTTTCATGAATGGCAACATTCAACTCCATGTGTTCTTTCAGTGATCATCCAACTTAGCTTAATTTTTGGCCAGAGTTTGTCTCTAACAGGAGCAGGAGAGGCCAATAGTAATGATGTTACCCAATGCAAGAAACCCAGCGTTCCAGCATTCAGGATCACCTCATTGGTACTTGTTCTGGAGAGGATAAATCGCATGAAAGGAAGCAGAGAGCAGAACATGAACAATATACATGTTTTTGACAGGGACAATAGCAAGATTTATAGGATAGGCAACCTTGCTTGGAAGCTACAGATTTTCCAGCTGAGAGGAAACACTTTAAGTGCAGTAAATGGAACAAACCCCAAAACACTGACACACTCTTCAAAAACTTGGTGAAAGACAATATAAAGTTACATTTCAATTGAAGCTATAGGAAATATAAGCTCACCATGACTATGTCAACCTATCACAGATCTGACAAACTCAGATTTCGCAAAAAATAAATCCTTAAAATCTTACTGTTTTCTCTGAAAGAGAGTCAGAATGTCAGGTTCTTTCTCCTACAGGACCAGTAGATTATATATCTGTATTACCACATGCATTTTCAAGAATCAAGTCAAATACTGATGGAATACTTTGATAGCAAGACTGCCATATTGGACTTCCATCTATCTAGGTCCTTGCAGTCCCTAAAACCATGGCAGCTTCCTTACATTCTATCTATTTGTTCACTCATTCCCAGCAGCTAAGAGTTAGGTACTGGATGATAGATATGGCAGGGACAAAGGCAGGAATAAGCCACCAGAAATCTGAGGTGTAAGAGGTAAATAAACAGCAGTGCAGCCATGAAAAGGGAGAGGCACAGAGAGACAGTCTGGAATTAGGAATTGCAAGTATTTCTTATTTAAGAAGGTGATTTATAAATAAAATATCTCTTATGTTTTATAGTGTACTTATTATTTATTTTTGCAAACAGCTTCTGGTTTCACATTCCATATGTGTATACAAGGCAGAGCCTTGGCTTTCTGTGCGACATTTTGGCAGCATCCCCAAATTATCAAAATTCATCATTAACTAACTAGAAACCTCAATCAACTGGTCAAAATTATTTTAAGAGACCAATCAGCCTCTTCCCAACTGTACGTGTCATTTTTCATTAGGAAACAAGAAGCCAGACAACACAAATAAATAGCAGTGAGGCAAGAGGCTAGCTATGGTTTGTGAGCAGCTTTCCGTGGAATCGCAGTAGCGAGGCGCGCCAGCTGCACCGCGCGAAATAACCTCATTGCACCCACGTGTCACACGTCTTGCATGAAATATAGGATGCACTCATCTTACTTAGACAGCAAGCTGTCATAACTTTACATGGGAGAAACATTTATCAAAAATTGGCTCTGATTAATTGGCCTGCTAGACTCAAGTCATTAATAGAAGTCAGAGACAGTATTTTTGAGCAGAGTTGGAAAACACAGATGGGAATTCACGTCCTGGGGACTAAGGTATTCTTAGTACCAAGGCACAGGCCATTGTACTGCATATCTGTAACCAGCCCCATGGTGCAGATGTCCCCATGTCACACTGCAGTCACAGGGAAGGAGTGCTACCTTCACTCCAGAGAGTCTCTCTAGCCCTTTTGTACAACCTGCTCTGGCACATGTGCCCAATGTTGGGTGTAAAACACTTTTTGAGATTGGCACCTATAGCAGGTGGCCATAATATAGGTCCCATGCTTCTATTCACACCAAAATTCTTAAAAGGCCAAATCATTATAGCTGTAAAAATGGAAATAATGAAACTACAAATATCTTTCATTTCCTCTAATGCCAGACATCATATAAATGCTGTAGCAACTGTATTGAACAAAAACATTTAAAAGTATAATGAGATTTGCAGCCAGTTCTTCATCCACTTCTGTGAACACAGTACAGTGTAGGACTTGTGACACCCCAGCAATATTTCTTCTCCATCCCTTGGAAAACCAGCTCTGAAAAATGAGCACCAGAGCCTGGACTGTGTCCTCAGGAACAAGTGTGCTTAGGCACCAGGTCACTGGAGCACCAGTAGCCTGAGAGCTTAATTGCAGCTCATACTACATGAACAGAACACAAAATTATTTGAAGTACAATATTTAAAAACAAACTTTTTTTTCTCTGTGTACAGCACTTACTGTACATCTCACATACATTAACCCAGGGCCCTCAAATGACCCAGTGCCTGCAATAGCATGTAACTCAAAGATGAACTCCTAATTCACTTTGATCATCATAAACCCATCAGCACACTACTAGACATTTAACTTCTGTATGCCAGTAAAAATGTTGTTTAAACTGTTAACTGCCTGTTTAAAGCAGTAATTAATCCCCAAGATCAACACCTTCAAAATTACTGCCACAGGGCATAGATAAATATTACTCTTGGCTCTTAGGGAGTGTTGGGCTCATGACCTGGAAAGAGATCACTCTTGGTAGTTTAGGGTTTTCTCCCCTAGTTTGCCATTGAGATGTTGTATAATTCTTGGAAGAAAAAAAATCAAAACCACTTTTCTATTTTTAGCATCCTTGATGTAACCTTTTTACTCAGAATGTGGAGTTTCCAGCTGCAACTTTCTCTGCATATCTTCTGTGAAAGAATTACACCCAATCCTTTGGATCAGGTAAAAATAATCTTGGTGAAATGATGAAGACTTGGTGGGACATGACTTGAGGAAATTCACATTTATCCTTCTAAAAAGATGAGCATCCCTCTCCTGTTTGGAGACTGTGCTCAGGAGATGCCACTGAACAATTTATCAGCCAAGCATGACCATGAAGGTCCCAGAGCAAGAGCCAGGTTTGTGGCACTGAGTTAATTCGAGCCGTAACTGCTGGAATGATAATGATTATCTGTATCATTGTTTTTATCATTGAGATTGTTGCAACTCACTTCTGATGCACAGTTTGCAACACTGGATCAAGAGAGCAGAAGGCAGAGAAGAAACACAGTAAGCAGGAGAGTAGATAGGTCTGTATTCAAGTGTTACTGTTGATAAAGTACTTTACACCCCTTGTATAAAAGATAAAAAAACAGGTGTTTATATAACATCATGTATTCAGTCATTTCAGTAATTTATACAACACTGTTATTGTACTTTACAAAAAGTACCATCTGACCAATAATGTTTTTTATATAGAAAGTCATTATTTTAAAACAAGTGGCTAAACAAGGACAAATTTAACCATCAAAATTCTAAGTACAGCTTTGAAGATGTAAACCAGATCCAGGCAAGCCAAGCTTTGTAGATTTTTTTTTGCATAAAACAATCTTGCTCTTTAGATTCTGAAGTGTATAAAAGAAATATTCTGTACACAGATTTTTCATCTGCCCTAGCTACACACACATCCAAATCTGAAGTACCATGAACTTAGGTTCCCTTCATTCCCTACCAGACTATAAAAGTGGCTGGGACCACAAATAAAGGATGAAGTGAGGAGTGCAGTGATATCTGATGTGGCTCTGCCTACTCCATCCTTAATTTATTTGCTTCTAAAAGTTCTCTATTGCTCATTTGGTATTTTTAAATTTTTTTTTTGGATAAATATGGAACCATCACTCTGCATGCTGCCATAGGCAATAAGTAAGTATAAACTCACCATTCCTAAAATATACTTTAAGGTAATTGGCCATGCAAAGCAAGGCTGTGCCTCTGAAGGCACCCTCTGTGCACCCCTCTGGAGACAGGGAGGTTTTCAGGCTTTGTCAAGCCCAGTAGAAGCAGACAGAAAGTTCTATATGAACAGAAGAATTCTGGGGAAGTTGTAATGTCATTACTATGTTGCCATCGTATGGTTTTTCTTGCTTTTTTGAAATAAATTACACATACCATTTATGTTCTGCTTTGGCCTATCAATGTGTGAGCTGTAAGTATTAAGAGGTACCACATTTTCTACCCTTTGCTGTTCATGAGAGAAAGAAAACCCAAATCACTCTTACAAAATTTCTGTAGCGGGCACTCTCAACAATTTACATTTTGAAAGTTTTGTTCTTTCCATTTTAATCCTACTCGGGCCAGGTGAGATTTTATATTCTCAACAGCCTAAGAAAGGTCCTGAAGACTTGAATGGGAACATAAGCAAATCTAAATCAGAGCAGAATTGACACTCTAAAACAAGGCAATAACTCAATTAATAAAATGTGAAGGAAACAAGACATCATAATAGATACTATTTTCATTAAATTTCTACTTAAGATTATTCAATTTTCTCTATTTTCTGCAACACTTTTAAAGTTTAAACTTCTTTTCCTCAGCCTTTGTCAGTGTATCTTTCTGCCATAGCATTTACCAGAATTAGGTCCTCCAAAGTATATCAGTCCTAAAAGTGCAGGACCTCAGAAGAATCCTGAAGAAGCAGAGGAATATTTGCTTATAGAATCTTAACAGAAAAATAAATTCTTCCTCTAATACTTTTTATCACATCTTTTCAATTAGTACGCGATTAAAACATTTGGCTGAGAATATCATGCAAAGATGAGAAGGGGCTTCACTGTTGCATGAGAGATTAGACAAAAAGAATATTTGAACTCAGTAGACAGATCAGTACTGATGAGGATATTTCAGCTGCACAGTACAGTCTTCTTTACTGATGTACTTCTTCTTTTATTGACGTAAAAGACTCAGTTCAGACTGAGATCCACATAATTTACAGAAAGACAACCATATAGTATGCAGACAGCTATCAATCTGCTCTCAGTCACTTTTCAGTGAAACCACAGTGATGCAAGGTTCTTGAGCAGCAATTTTGAAGCTGCCTGTACTAAATGGTTTAGAATGTCTTGGCAACATAGGCTGCTGTAAATAATTGGATCTTCCTCTGCACACTGAAAAAATTTCATGACAAGTTCAAGATCTTGGTCCATGTGACTAATGTGTTGTGTGAACACTGCCCAAGATATCTAACTGATCTACTAAAGATCATAGGTGATAAATGTCTTCAAGTGAAAAGGAGCTCAAAAGAAAAGACCGTCTTTTCAGGGAATGAAGCTGGTTGTTTGTGTTTAGATGGAAAGTACCTTACAAGTTTCTAATTCCAGATGGAGGGCACATTTTTCTACAAAGTATTTAAGCAACATAAATACATGCATGGCCTTTCACTTTGCTTTTTGGTTTTATTTCCTTTCAGTTGTGGGGTTTTTGTTTGTTGGTTTGTTGCATTTGTTTGTTTGTTTGTTATGCTTTAAAACCTACTTGTGTGTCAAAAGCCCTGTGCAAATGATACTTACATGTCACAAAGGCAGGAGACAAGTATTACGATTCCCCAGTCTAAACAACACTCTGATGATGTGGAACATGCCTTAAGAAATGTTAAATTGTGAGAAAGAAACAACTAAGAGAAAGGAAATACAACTAGGCTGTGATTTTGCCATAGGTTCTGTCATAATCAACTAGTGTATTTTCATACACATAAATATTTCCTCAGATGAGCAAAACATAGAAGGGTTAGATGAAATTAGAGGTCAGGAAGCTACTGGGAAGTTGGGGTGAGATTTATGTCTAATGGTGGTAGACTTCTACTGGTGGTGGTTTATGACAGGAGAAGAGGGTTTTTCAAAGTGTGTTGCCTGTGCATATCAGCATCTCTGTATGCAGATGAACCTTATAGCAAAGTAATTCTCATTAATGTTAAATCACTACACTCTTTTTTTTCAAAAGGGTAAAAGAAAACTGAAGTGAAAATATGATGGTTGTGCGTAGTTTGGCCTAAAAAAAAAAAAAGCATGTGCTTTGTTATACAAGAGTCCATCTTAACTCTTTCTTAAGAAATAAACACAGAAGTTTTGAGCTAAATTGATTAGCTAAATTAATTGATAAGAAAATCATTATTAGAATCCAAACAAAAAGAGAAATCAAATAACAGAAAGCTGCAGTCCATTGTTTATCTCTTCAGCTTTATGCTACAGCTCTATATTTAGGCCCTGTTCTGATTTAATAAGAGTGATTTTGCTGTGCTACTAAACAAAGAAAAGGACAAAGATCACCCATGATGGGACCTCTTATACAGATCCAACTACTAGTTAAAAGGTCATTAAGTACTTTTAAAAAAAGATCAAGGTAGGTAAGCTGCATTTACGCAGATGCAAAATTAAACAAAATACTCTTATTTTTTATGCTCATATGAGATTTAAGTGATGCACTGGAGCCATATTTATAATTTTACTCTGGAAAAAAAAATTAAATCCCATCTAGAATACTCATCCTTGTAGGAGAGGCTACTTCAAAAACATTTGTTTCAGTTCCCATGCACTTATTCATAGAGACTTTTGGAATATGTTTCAAACCAAAGGAAGTCTCAGTCACTGCAGCAAAGTCTAGACGGTCAGAAGTTACTTTGATCTCTACAGTACTGTCACTAGTACTTTTGCTGTACATTTGAATCATCGAATCGTTTAGGCTGAGAAAAAACTTCTAGGAATGTAAAGTTATCCCACCACTGTCAAGTCCACCACGTCCCTGAGTGCCTTGCCCACAAGTCTTTTGTACACATCCAGGGATGGTGACTCAACCTCTTCCCAGGACAGCCTGTTCCAGTACTTTCAGTGAAGAAAGTTTACCTAACATCCAATCTAAACCTCCACTGGTGCAACATGAAACCATTTCCTCTCATCCTATTTCTTATTACCTGGGAGCAGAAACTGAGCCCCACCTCTCCACAAGCTCCGTTCAGGTAGATCCCCTCTGAACCTGCTTTTCTCCAGACCAAACACCCCCAGCTCCCTCAGCCACCCCCCGCAAGACCTGAAATGGATGTTTGAAATTCCTGTTATACCCTGATCCAAGAAGGTGTTTGTTGGTTTATTGAGAGATGTTAGGAGGACGGTGACAGAGCCATTCTTTCCCACGGTGAGGGCAGCTCCTAGGGGTGATTATCTGTTGATAAGGCTCCTTAGCTGCCGAGGTGCTCCATGGCCGCCTTTTCCCCCCGCGCGTCCCGGCCCCGCGGCGGCCCCAGCGAGCCCCGCGCCGGGGCGGCGGGCGGAGCGCGGGCCCCCCCTGCCGGCCGCGCCGCGCACTGCCGCAGGGACGGGACGGCGCTGCCGCAGGGGTGGGACCCGGCCCGGCGGCGGCAGCCGGGGTAAAATGCTCGTTGTAGCCGTAGCAAACCCTGTATTTGAGTACAAAGGGCTCGCTGACAGCGTTTTGCGATGCTCTACAGAATCCGCAGAACCACATCCGCCGTGCGCAGCCTGCAAATGCAGCTGCAACGGCGAAAGAGTGAGAGCACGGGGCACAGACCGGTGTGGGCACAGGGCAGGGAGGCAGAGCCCGTCCCGTGCTCAACCCTTCCTTCGGTAAGTGCAGTAAATGCACCCCAGGGCCCACGAGGCCAATCTCTGACTAGCCGCGAGTGTCACTAGCAGATCACTGGTAAAAATAGATCCTTTTAATGACGGGCAGAGTGCACAGGAAAATAATCCTTTCTTTTGCTGCATATTTTCCCCAATTTTCTCTCATTTTCTAAACGAAGTTATAAAGAGGAATAGAGATTTATATTCAGGTCACCGCTGAAACCTACATGTTGGCTTGCAGCTCATTAAGGTTTTCTACACGTAACTGCCGACTAAGAGATACTACTGATCGAAGTGATTACACTGGAACAAGATGCACAGAGAAGCTGTAGATGCCCCAACCCTGAAATCGTTCAAGATCGGGCTGGATGGGGCTTTGAGCAACCTGGTTTAGTGGAAGGAGTCATTGACCATGGAAGAGAGGCTGGAACTAGAAGAACGTTAAGGTCCCTTCTTCTCAACACATTCTGTGATTCTGTGAAATTCTGCAAAAGTATTTCCCACTTGAGTTATTTTCACACTACTACATACTTGATTATCAAAAGTATTTCAACTATTTTTCCCTTCACAATATTCAAAGCACAAAATTTTCTAAAAGTTCAAATTAATCATTGTACCAGAATGTGATTTCATTATTAGAGGCTGTCTTAACGGACATATGCTTCATAAATGAAGGAAAAAAAAAAACCAAAAACCCTAAGCCTCTCACTCAGTCCAGGCAATGTCATATTTCTGGCATTAGCAAAGGCTTTGTGTTAAAAATGCCCTGTACCAATGATAAATCAGCTTCACAGCAGGGGGGAAATCTTGAAGTCATTAAAGTTAATGAAAATTTTTCCATGGAACTAGGATTTTGCCTAAAAATGTTTATGCTACTTTTTCAGTAACTCTCTGACTGTAAGATCTTGCAATGCAATGTACTGCAGCCTTGGTAAAAGGATCTGGGCTTGGACCCAAGCCTCAATCTCTTATCAGACTAATTCTACTTGTTTCAGTCAGCTGTAAACAATTGATACCATCACTGGAAAGTGCAAGAAATCTGTTATAAATAACATTATCTGTCCTTGGAGAAATGTCATTCTCCCCTTTACACATAACGCTGACCTATATGTAATCCTAAACTCCGTGCAGCGGCATTAGCAATTCAGAGTGCTCAAAACTCAGAGCCCATACTGCTGTGTGTGGTGTGACAATCACATGCAGTCCTCTCCTTCCCAAAGAATGAAAGGTCTCAAGCTCCATTCTGCAGCGCCAAACGCCCACACAGGTCACCAGTGAAGGCACACAAGGTACAGAATGTTTGGGAACAAGAACTGGCCCAAATGGACAGATTGCTTCAGACTGCCTGAAAGCAGTTGAGCAGCAGCAGAGAACTCTTAATGTCTTTACAGTTTTACAATGGCAGCATTCATGCACATTTATACAGAGTTCTGCTGTGGCTTCATTGCTCTTGTAACTTTCATAAAGATTGAAAAATCTTTTAACTACTATGGTTTGTATTTTCTATTGGGTGCAAAATGAAACAAATTTTGTCACTGAGAGAAAAAGCAGAAACAGGGTAAATTATATTTAGATATATATGACCTGGTAGCTTCAATACAACTGAAATGCTTCAGTAAACAACAGTGCTGGTGCCAGTGTAAATTTACACCACTAAAAGCTTCACAAATACAAGTGAGAGACAAAGTGTGTCTGAAGGGTATGGGCATGAATCAGTCTATGTCAGTATGATTTGCTATGGCACAGTAAGTACCAAAATAGCTGTTTCTTAATAGTGTAGGGAACCACATGCAAGGTCCACTTGCATGGGAAGTGATTTCAAATCTTTCATAGCAATTTAGAAGAGAAAGTAAACAGCAATTTGCTTGTATGAAGGGCTCATAAGGAAGAATGAAGCTCTGCTTCTGCAGTGTAGGCTAAAGCTCTCCTGACACTTAGTTCTGTGCATTTTTCATAGAACCATAGAATATGCTGACCCTCCTGCCATTTTCTTGAGTCCTGTCACTGGTTTCAAGACTAAAGACATCAGTGTCTGTCCCTCCTCTTCCCCTCTTGAGGAAGGTGTAACTGCAATGAGGTCTCCCCTCAGTCTTCTCTTCTCCAGGCTGAACAGACCAAGTGACCTCAATTCCTCCTGACACAGCTTCCCTCCACAGCCCTTCATCATCTTTGTTACCCTCCTTTGGATGCTCCCTAATAGTTTAATATCTTTCTTATATTGTTGTGCCCAAAACTGCACACAGGATGCAAGGTGAGGCCAACCCAGGGCATTACTCAACTTCAGTGATACAGTCAGCATACAGAAAGTTTAAAAAGCAGAACTAGAAAATAATCATAATTTAAATGTGTGTTTACTTCTTGCAGTCTAAAATAGCACAGTCCCACATATGTGACAAACATGAACAAATCTATTTTTAGAGGTTCAAGAAATAATGGAAGCTATTAAAAAGCCCCAAACCATAAGTATGAAATAGAGAAAGAAAAAATGCAAAGGAATTATTTATAAAAATTTTATTCAATTCCACCTATTTTTTATAAGATTTCTTTAATCCTCAATATTATCATGTTTAAGTTATGCTAACTAGATCTATTGTATGTGACAGTTTAAGAATGGATTCCCTCATGGTTGTGTGTGTAGGACACAGCTGTCACCCCAAAAGAAGCTATATAATGGTTTTAAAAATGTATCTTATGAAATGTAAGCCTTGAAAGTCCCAAATATATATATTTACTACTTTCACTAGACATTAAATCTTACTATTTCTATTTTTATGAAGGCCAGACTACAAATAAACTACATTGTTTAACATACTAATAAAAAATATGTTTGACATACTAATATACTTAAAAAGTTGATTTTTTTAATAGTGCTATCTGAAAAATATTTATAGGAAACCAAAATTTTGAGTACCTAACTTCTCTATAAAACTGGGTTTTCTAAAAAAGAAGAAAAGATGATATAAAGTGTTTAAATATTTAAATTGTAAACTTCCAATTTTCATGTTTTTCTAACACTTACAATGTTTGCATGCAATACCGGCAGAAGGCCACAAATAGACTTCTGTGGAAAAGCTCTATTAATACACAGAGTAGCCCTGAGAAACTACTTGAACAAAACAAAAAAAGTCAGTCGTAATTCCGCTTTCATTTTCATCCTTATGTTAAAGTCAGGGGTATTTTGTAAAATCAGTTATTGGATTACTAAAGGAAAAGCTTTGATTATTTGCATGTAACTATAGTTACTTTGTTTCTTGGTTTCTCTATTGGGGAGGTAGAACTCTTCACCTGGATCATCACAGAAATTTCTTTATTTAAAGAAGGAATGCAAGTACCATACATATTTTTTAAAACATCCAAAACCAAACATCAAAACTGTCTTCTCTAATTACATAATTTCAAACACATTTGATCTGAGAACAGTCTGGTTATATATATGTATATGTGTCTTTATCTGTTGTATATGCAAACAGAAATATATTCAAAAATATACAGATATATATGCAAACATACATATCTAAATAAAACAGGGTATGATATATGATGGTATTTTGTATACATAGTTACTTATCTAGGTACAGCGAAGGTATAGATATGAATGCTTTGGCTTTGCATGTCTGTTGGCATCTCTGTGGCTTTTCATAGCCTGTTGCTTGTGATTTCTGCAGCTCCTTATTGAACACCTCTCTCAGGAGGCAGGGGACACTTTCACAGGCATTTCAAAAGCAGCCTGCAGGGAAGATCAAATCTCAAGTGGAGCTACAGAACACTTGTGCCCCCCGACCCCTCAGTTTGCCTGGTAACACCTGTAGGCTGTTCGTCCTGAATGAGCGTGCAATTGCTTCGTTTTGGAACGACCTGCAGACGCTGTTTTTCCTATTTGGAGTTCCATTAGAAGCCAACAGTTCAGCATTCTCTTGTTTTCTGTCTTTATTGAGGCTCTCAGTTAAAGAGGAGTGCTGGAATTGGTGCTGGAATTCCAGAACTAATATTTAATGCACTGATAGCAGAAACTTTTTTTTTTTTTTTTGCATAAAGAGAAATTTATTTTAGTATTTTAATTTGTTTAAATTGTCATAGGTATATTGTATACATAGTCAATGAAGACATATCTTCTTAGACATATCTAGCTTTCCATTGCTGAAAGAAGCAGTTACAATGACATCTTAAAATATATCAGACCTATAGCATTATCTCAAATAATTACATTAAAAATTGAACTTTTTCTATACAATCAACAATACACTATTTTAGTGAACAGCACAGTGTATAAGAAATAGATTTTCCAATAATTTTATAGTATTGTATGTCTGTTACATTTTTAAATAACACAATAAGTACTAAATGCTTACTAGATTAGTTATATATATTAAAATAAATGCATAAATTGATGTGTGAATTATTTTTAAGGACTGATGTGTAGCAGTTTGAAAGTCGTCATTAAAGAGATACATCTGTAAAATTTTGAGTGACTGAATTGTTTGAGAGAGTTCCAGTCTGCCCACAAACACTTTGGGGTTTAAGGGAGGCTATAATTGTTAGCTAAGATATCTGCTGCAAATTGGTTAAGCATCCAGTGATTAAAAGCTCTTTGAGGTCTACATGTAAGTGCTCAGTGTGAGTATTGCTCTTCTGAGTTACAGAGCCTGGGTATATTTGTGATAACCCCTTACCAGGGAGATTTTCGCTTTACTAAACCTGAAGTCGATTAATTGAAAACTTTCAAGGCCCGACATATAGTTTAGAAATATACCAGACCTCAACCTAATATCTCACTGAAAACATTCACTTGTGACACATTATTATGATATTCTGGCCATTCTATAATTATAGCAGCAATAAGGACCCTATGCCTTTTCTGCCAGGGCCTCAAGAAAGTAAATAATCAGGAGGCTTTTTCTTCATGTTTCTTCAATGTTACTTATTAGAAAAAAAACAATAAATTCTCTAATAAACCAAGGAGAACTATTTAAAATAGATAACATATATACTTTCAGAAACAAACTTTGCAATTACTGTACAGCTAATGTTAGACATAAGCCTTAGCAGGAACTTGAGCAGGACACAATAGTACACATAGTTTCTCTCTCCACACCATTAAGTGCTTAAAGGCATTTGGTCTTGAAACAAAGACATAAAAAATTTGAAGTAAAAAAGCACAAGTTTATTTTTTAACTTGTGCATAGGAACACAGAGTTTCAAAGTCTGTCCTTCTTAAACCAAGTGCTGCTCCAGGACTCCAAAAAGGAGGATTTGAGGGGCTGTACTGAATAGAGAATTTTTTTTGTGCAGCAGTTCCAGAAAGGAATAATGTTTTAAGGACTAGGAATACTGTATGAGGACAAATAAAGACAAGACTTCTCACATTCTGGATATCACAAGCAATCTAAAATCAAGTGTGGATTTACCAGGATGAGGAGCCTTCCCTTCAAATGCTGGTAAACCAAGAAAGATAATCATAAACATTATCTGCTTTTTACATATTTACTTCTGCTAAATAAGTAACACAAAGGGACGAAAACCCTACTGTGTGATAATTATCTAAGTGCACATTACGCCTCTTTATCTGCAGGCTTTCATGTTCTCATTCCCAACCACTCTCAGGAGGTTGCTCACACTGACAGATAAACCCTCCTGGATCAGTTCTCACGTGTACACAGCCGAAGACATTTGGGAAATTGCAATTCCCACTCACACCCAACACACAAATCCTATCTACCCCTTAATTTAGCCTCAACCACAGGAAATGAACAACTATCCAATATGAGAGAAGAGCACAATTGCCCATCCCTGTCCTGCAGCTTTACCCAACTTCTGAGGTTATCATGAGAGGGACCAGAGCAGAGGAGTGAGAGAACCAGCACAGCGACGCCATAGCACGACCTCTCTCTAATCCTATAATGGATATATTTGCCTCTGGTCCAATTACAAATTGAATCCTTTCCAGTTGGTTTTTTTCCCTGTGAATTTAGTTCACAAACTCCCTTAGTGGGGATAAATTCCCTATCAAAAGGCTGAAGTTTACCACCTTACCCTCTGCTGCCTGTGGCTCTCCTTTCAGTGCTAATATTACAGTTTCTGGCATAATACTGTCTTGCACAACTGTATCCAACTTTAAATTTAGCTTTTGCTGTGCTTTCAGACTGACAGCCCATTCATCTTACCCTTTAAAATTTCTGTTTTTTCATAATAAAATTAATGTGGAGTGCAACATCTTCAGCATTTTTGTAATGCAATCTTACAGCCACCCTCCTCTGACTACAGCAGCTGAAAACAATCAAGTGCATGAGAACAAAGCATTTTTTAGAGAAAACCCTGTTGTGTCTAACATGCCTGCAATATTGCTTTTATTCACAGAATAAAGCAGTGTTTTCTCCAGTCATTGCATTTGCATAATTTTTGGACCCTTCACTTGGATGAATCTTTAGTATAAGCTGAAGACCTCATTTTTCTTTGATAATTTGTTGAGCATCAGTTATTGTTCCATAAGTATTTAAAAGCATGGAAGCTAATAAATATTTGCTCCAATCAATGTCAGAATTTTAACTGACCATTACCACACAGAGATTTCAAGTATAAAATATAACACCTTGTCTCATATCAACCAGTCTTTGATATTTCTTTCTTCGGCCCTCGTAGGCTCTTCTTCAATTCAGTTCTTTACTGGTAGAGTCATTCTATAGGATCTTCCTGCTCTTTCAAAAGAACTTCAGGAAAACAGAAAAATCACTGCAGTCTGACATCAGATTATTCCAGAAATCTTGGGGAGTTTTTCCAGCAGCATTCCTGTGTTCTATCCCAAAACATGCCAATCTTCCAGGGTAGCTTCTGTGAACAAATGCCAACTATTCAGGAAAAAAAAAAAATCTAAAAAATTTACACCTGAATTCAGTGTGAGCCAACTGCTTGCAGGTGCACATGGATAACCCTCCATCTCCTGTAAGCTGTGTGGGGATGACTGAGTACACTTTTGAGTGCTGCACAGCTGTTCCCTACAGGCAACTCTAGATGAGAACTCAAAGTCACTGTAACAATTTTCCCATTTCTGTTTGCTTATAGTAGAGGAAGAATGAGAAATCACTTGTAATGCAAGATGTGCTCTCAGAACCTAACAAGGCTGACTGAGGCCACAGGCTGACCCCAGCCTCTTTTCCCCTGCCCAAACACTGTTCAGGAAGTACACAGCTGCACCTCAAGGTTTGAGAAGATTTGATTCTTGACTGCAGCGATTGTGTATAATACAAAAAGTGTTATTTTATAAGTTTAGAACTCTAGTAGAATCAGAAAACCATGTGGGGATATTTAAAATTATTACTTTATTTATTTTGCATAGTGAAAATGCAAAAATATTTCAATCCTGTTCAAACTCAGTTTTGACACAGAGTGTAGGAGCTGCATACACAGAGTAGACCTTTCCTGATGGAAAACCTTTTTCTTCGACAGATGTATGGCTTTTGTTTCTACACGATCCTGGGAAATCTTTTAAGTACATAACACAAGTATTTTCTAAACTCTGATACTAAGTACCATTTATAGCTGTCTGTCCCTGGAGTAGGGGTCACTAATGGCATTCTCCAGTCCTCTACATTACCAGTGCAGAGTCAGATGTGATGGAGTCTAGGCAATGGGATCCAAAAGAGGCTAGTTACAACTCTGTCATAGTGCCAGATGTAAATATAAATCTCTATAATTATAAGTGTTTGAAATACAGATGGATCAAATGGCTTTATGGTAATTTAAAGCTCAGAAATTGAAACTGTTTAAAAATATGTGTATTATCTATGGCCTTGTGCCTTAATTTCTTTTAGTAAAGTCAAAGGATCAAAGAATTAATTTCCTGGTGGAAAAGTAGCTATTTTGAAGATTTTAGAATGAACAATTTTTTTCATTATTTTGCAAAATCAAGAAAATACACTAACTAGCAATATTTCTGTAAAAAATATATTTTCAAATGTTTAAATATCATCTGTCTAATAAAAATAATATAATTAAATAAAAATAGAAATAGATAAATAAATAAATAAATATAAAACAACTTTATCCCATTTCTCCTGAAGAGATACATGAAGTGTGGATTGTGCTAGAGGAGGTATTTATGATTTCAGGTAAATTCAACAACAGAGAGAAATTATATACAATGAGCCATGGGTTTGTGTACAAATTAGAATTATGAATGTATAAATGCACAACTGTGCTTGAATATGTCTGCCATAATATTAGCAGTTATATACTACCTGAATTCTGAAGACAAAGGGCCTTTACTTCCCTGTATGACTTCAGTTTAGGAATATAACTCAGATGAGGTCACTGTGTACCTAAAATAATGTATTGGCCAGTCAGGATGCAAAATAATAACAATAATATTAATATTAATATCCTTAATTTTTCTGTGATATTACATTCTGTTTTAGGTAATAACTTTTCTTTTTCTCTCAAGAGTGTGTTCATTGGTGATGTTTTTGCATTAATAAACACCAAGCAGGTTGGGGATCAAATAATAATCGCAGGATCATTAGAAGATAGGTGTTTCTCACAAATCAGTAAATGATACTGGTTTTAAATTATATCATGGGTAGATTGCAGCTCACCTACATAGTTCTATAACAGCTCAGTACAGATCTAATGCAAAATCTACCTCCAGCTTTTGTCCTAAGGAACGTTTCCTAAGACCTTCCCCGTGGAACTTGAACAGCAAGGATAGGGCATTCAGAGATGAGGGCACAGGAAATTACACAAATAGTGATGCCTCTAATTCAGCCTTGGACAATGCTGGACTTTTTTCCCAGTCTTTCTCGCACTTCAGTGTCAATAAAGCTATTGGGTTTTTTATGGAGGCATCGCACAGCTCAAGTCTATTTCACCCAGTTTTAACTTCGCTGTACATCCACAGGTAATTTAAGCCATAAACATTAATTAGTTATGTTATGATAAGGATTTTTATATGTGTTTATCAGTCTGGAAGCAGTCGGAGTGTTGACTGGACAGGCGTATAGAGGCCATCTCAGCCTCTCCAACAGCCATGACTCAGCTCTTCCCCTCCTTTCCTCCCAGTATATCCACTTGAGATTTTAGATTATTTGGCATCAACAAGCAGGCACTATTAATCTCCCATGTCTTAACTCTGGTCATCTTCAAGTCAGTGCAGCACAGCAAGCTTGCCCTGCCTGCTGCAGTCCTGCTGGAGGACTTGGGTCAGCTGCTGGCCTCCATGTCCATGGCCTCCATAGCCAGGAGTTGGGAGCAAACTAAACCACTGCTGTCATACAGTTGCCATCTGCATATTATTGTAAGCATCATGGCTCCTGTCACTTTATCCAACACTGTAGAGCTTAGACAGGAGATAAATTGTGTTTGATTTTCACTCTGGGAAACAGACATGTTGGGAATGTTTGGACCAGCCAATAATTCGTGTGGACAAAGTCATTTGATGCTTGTGTCAATAAACATGCCAATAACTCAATTAAATTTGCTCTTGTTTGTGAGGCAATTTCATCAGGAAAACATCAGTATACTCTTGAGGATTGACATCACAAGTGAAAATAATTGTGAAAAGGTTCACCTATTAGCTCATTGAGTCGTACAACAGCAGGTGATTTTAATAGCTGTTTCCATGACAGAAAAAAGTAAATATTGCTTTTCCAGTGCCTAGTTTCAACCTTTTAGTATTTTACTTTCGTGTAATGAAATCTGAATCAAATTTCTCTAATGAACTTAATAACTTGACTCCCTTTCCTAATCTGAAACACTTTTGTCTTCAAATAATTATTTTAAACATTTTGTATAAGTCCCATTATACAAAAATGTGGCTATATTTAGATATGTTCACATGCAATATGATTAAAATAAACCATTAAAATGCTTGTTGGCAGATTTATATTTCACATTTATCACTCCCCTTAAATAGGCACCATAAAAATACATGTTTCTACAAGGATTCCTTATATTTATCTAGGTTGTTTTCTCTTTCTTTCTATATGTTCAGCAATCTATCTGGTACCCTATGCTTAGTCTTCTATTTTATCTTATATATCAGTCATTCAACTTTATGCCCTTAAACAAATTTCAATAGCATAGAAAATTCACAGGTTTTCAGGCAAACCTTTCTTATGACTGAAGAAAAGCAGTCTATTCAAAGATTTACTTTTTTCCCCAGTTCTGATGGTTGATCTGGCAGCTGGTATTACATTTCTCTCCAAACTTTGCATTACTTATCTTTTTAAATCATGACATCTATAAAACTAATATCTGTCTTCATTAGAACATCCAAAATGATACTATTTCAGATAACATTGTATCCTAGAAAAAAAAAAAAAAAGGAAAAAAGAAAATAAACCACAACAAAAATATTTAAGCAATCTAAAACCTCAAATTAGTTATCATCTAACAACCAGACAGCTGAATTTATTACTGCATAGTCTTCTATACAACCATACCTTGCTTTTTAAGAAGAGTCTTAACTGACTTTTTCAGGATAAAATTAAAATTAGTCACCTCATTGAAACTTTGTCTTCAACCTTTGCTAAATTGTCATTGATTTTTGAACATGGTGTTATAGCTTTTTATACAATTCCAGTGCTCTTGTCCTTGAGATCATGTTGCTCTTCCTGTGCACCATGTTTCTCTATGCTCATTGCCTTTGTGCTGTCAACACTTTCAATCTTTGAAAGGTGAAAACCTTCTCCAGACGACTGTGTCATCTGCAGCATGACCAAGATTGAGACTATAGCTTGGAACCAATCTTCTGAGTCCAGAATGTTTTCCAAAGAAATTTATTAAGTTTATTTTTCTCAGATGATCTGAAATTTTTATGACAGTCAGGCTGCTTGTAGGGGAGTTGTCTAAGATATGAAGACAGATCAGTCCATACAAAAGGATTGTGGAGATTATAAATTTCTGATTGTTCTTTCTTTACTGAAAAATTGTAGTATGATATGCTTTGCAACTACTTTGTTTTCTTCCATATTACATAAGTACAATTTCCCATTCAAACCAATACCTTCCAACATGTGTTTACATCAACTAGATGTTTATGGTATGCATTCTTCTAAACACAGAAATTGATACAGAAGATCAAGTATAAGGCCCATTTCACATTGAAACTTGTCAGGGAGTCACCAAGAAATGACAAGTTGTACCAGGATTAAAGTGTAGACCATTTTATTTTCCAGATTATCAATAGTCCAATAGTCCAAGAATATGAAACAATGCTCTATTTAACAGACAGGTACAATCAAAATACCTCACAATTAAGAAAGGAACAGAACAAATATTAGGATGAAATACTTGTCTGAGTGCATCCAAGAATTTAAAGGGAGTTTGTCTGCTAGCATTAGCATTCTCCACACATCAAAAATCATGGTGTAGTCAGTGATTCATCTGAAGATAAATCCTGCAGGGTGGGCCTGAAGTGATGGATATTTCTGTAGGGAACCTCATAAAATTGCCTCTCCAAGTGATGTGTAAAAGGTATCCAGGAGCTGGAACTGTTTCAGAAACAGGAGTCACCTGCATAAGGCAGAGATCTTTCTGACATAAATGTAGTAAGAGTAAATGAAATAGTTTTTTTCTTTACTCCTTTTTTTTTTTTCCCACATACAGCTTTATAAACACTAGCAACTGCCTTGTCTGTCTGGGATGTTATGAATACTGGCAATTTCTACTTGGCTTTGCTTGTTTTGATTTCAGCATGGTCTAAGACATCTGAATAACAATCAAATGTTTCTTACCTACAGGAAAAACTGAATGGGGCAATGTTTTATGTACTTTAGTCTCCAGAATACCTTTGAGAAGATTCAGATGGTACCAGAGTAGGTCCTCTGCTTAGCTGCATGGCACAGTAGTAATAAAGAAGCAACAGTGAAAGGAAGTGGGAGAGAATTCCAGTAAAATTAGAAACACTGAAATTTTTCTTGCCTGCAGGAAATTGTTGGTGTGATACAGGAACATTAAGGATCACAGGGAGCATATCACAGGCTCGTTCACTGTGTTTTTCACTTGTCTTTCCTACTGTGAAGGCTGTATATTTCAACTTCCACTGGGCCATTTGCAAAACATTTGTCACAGCATGCTCTGCACTTGATATCTATAGGCATTCTATACGTTGCCTATAGCATCATGCCTCTGTAATCACTTGGTATTTTGGATACTTTTCATTTCTCTTCTCAGCACTTATATTTGCCAGTTTGCTCCCCCATGTTGTAATGACTTTTTCCCCTCAATTTTTACCATTAGTACACATATCCATTTTCTTGTTCTGTTACAGCTTTCCCTGGCTGTGTCTATGGTTTGGCTGTAGATTAAATCCAGACTCTGCTGGAATAAGAACACTCCCCCTACATGATGCAGAGTGCTGATAAACTCACACTTGAGCCAGCGAAGCAAGTTTATAGTACTTCAAAAATGTTGATGAGATGACTTTGTGCCAGCAATCTTTATGCTAAGTCAGGACTGTCTGACCATGCCAGATCTCCCACAGCTAGTGAACCTCCTACAGATAGGCTGAAAGTCTTCTCACAGTCCTTTCTTGCTTTATTTCTGCCTACTTGCCCACAGTCATTGTCCTTGCAAGCAGCTTTGCATCTTTTATGCAGGCACAAGGCCCTTTATTTCTCTTTGTCTTTGGTTTCCATCTATAGTCATGGCCCTAGCTGTGAATCTGCCGTGCATTGCAGATCTCTGCTGGCCCGCTGCCTCAGACTTTGCCACTGCCACATGACAGAATGTTAGCTACAACACTGTGGTTATCATCACAGAGACAGGGACAGGACTTGAGCCAGATCAAGGCCGTGTCTGCCTCATTTACACTAACCCAAATCCCAGCATCATGTTGGTCCAATCCAGAGTGAAGGTGGGTAGATGTAAAACAGCTGCTGTAACTCTAGAGGGAGGCTCTTCTCAGGTCTGCTCCTGCCAGCACATCGAAGGGGCTGTGTTGTGCTGTGGTTGTGCATGGTCTGCCTCCAGCAGGACCGCAGTGTTCCACTGAGTCCTGCCCTGCTGTTCCACAGTTCACACTCTCCTTGACATGGATTTGGCCTGAGTCAGCTGAACTTCTTCCACTGATGAAAATACTGTTGGCCAGGGGATGGTCCAGAACCTCATCTTTGTTTCCTGTAGGGAAGGGAAAATTTTAGCCATCCAAACCTCCTGTGTTCTAGGCCACGAGAGAGGCCCTGGCTTTGTTTTGTTTATTGGTGTAGGACTAAGCAATGAGCTGTGTTTGATTAAGCTGAAGGTTCTGAAGAAGGACTGGTATGGACTGAGGATAATAATGGCTGCATGGATGATGGGAAGACATTCTTCAACTATGAAAAGCTTGGCAACTGCAATGTACTCAGATGCAGAGGTCTGAGATTTCAAGCCTCCTATGTGTTGCCCTCTGAGGAAACAAGGGAGCATCTGAGGACAAACTCTGGATCATTTTTGAAGGCCTTTCATACCTCTCTCTTTTTTCCTATCATTTCTAAGCATTGAGCCAACTCCTAGGCATTTTGCCAATAGAATGGTCTAGTGTTGCTGGCAATTCTGTCCCTGCTCTTCTGTCAGTAACCAGGAACTGGCCTTATGCTACCTAAACCCTTCCAATCCCAGAAAAAGCTTTCCTACCCCAGTACCTAGTGTCTGTCGTGTTTGGAGGCTTTGACTACTGTCTGTATTTGTTTCACCCTGGGAAAATGTGAATCACAGTCCCATACCTGTTTCTTTCTACAAAAAGCCCTCACTGGCTTATTTTACTGGAGTTGCACAGGAAGACATACTGCCTTCAAACTGTACATACATACATGAAAAGCAAGAATGATGATTTTTCCTGCTCATCAAGAGTACCTGGAGAAGGGAAAAGAGATTGGACTGATGTCACTTCTGCCCATCATCATCGCCATCACTCACTATTCTCCTTGCAGCTAATATATCAGCAGTTATAGAGCTGTATTTCAGCCTGAGATAGGCAGTAAGTATAGCCAGATATTTCCTGGGATAATAGGCTTCCCCATGGACCACTGTCGGATTGGTATTTT
>VZSR01001685.1:39057381-39107020 GCA_013398615.1 Brachypodius melanocephalos
AGCTCTCAGGGCAGCCAAAGGGATGCTCTGGGTTCCAACAGACCATGTTTGTTTTTTTCTTCACAATGCTTTCCATATTTTGGAGCATTTTGTGCTATATAGGAAGGTTTCGTGCTGTTGAAAAAATACTTGCATACCCCTGCAGTCACATGGGTGATTACCATAATGAAGCAGGAAGGATTTTCTGCCAGAGGTGACATCTGCATGTGATGGTCCCCACGATTCTCCATGGGTCTGGTGAAGCCTTTGTCCCCCATGTACTGGATGCAGTCGTGGAAGAGTCTGGAGAGAGCATGCAGCTCTTCCCTCCTCTGTTCTCACTGGGACACCAGCCAGACACAGGATCACAGTGACAGAACCTATCACTTCCAGGGCTGATGCAGACAGAGAATATGTCAGCTGGGATCCATGACAGCCTAGAGCAAAGGTTGCTCATTTAGCTGGGGTATCTTCAATGACCATTTCTATTTTCTGTTTGAACAGTTTGGGCATCTGCAGTCAGTCAGCTGCCTGGGCACATGAGCCTGATCTTTGGCCAAGTGGATGGGTAATCTATGAAATTAAAAGTATGGGAGCCATGAAGAGAGTACTCAAGCAAACATGGTTTGGCTCGGAGGAGGTGTACTGCTCTGCTATTGCCTTGGGCCAGAGCCAAGTAACAGCTGCAGCTGTATTCAACTATACTTTCATACTAGCTCTGAACAGGACAAAAGGCAGGAGACAGCAGAGGCAGGCTATGGGACCTAGCACACTCTGTGGGAGATCATGACTGGTACCTGGTTCTTACTGAAACACATCACGCACTGAATGCTCAGTCACCTACTTCGTGAACACAGTTCCCCAAGTCTATGTCTAATACACTTTCCTAAGCAAACTGTCCACTTAACTTCCATTAGCTTCCAGAGACCAAAACCCAGTAGGAAAAAAGCAGGTTGCAAGCAATGCCTACTGGGATTGAGTCTGGTTCTGTGCTCCTGGGAGCTAAATATACTCCAAATTTTGCACAGTTCCTATTACATGTTGTTTCTAGCATCTGTTTTCCAAAATTCTTTGTTTTAAATTTCTTCTGCAGGTTGCCTTGACAAACCTTAAACTATTTTGTTATTTCTATAGTCAGCATCCCAGAGCCTTCTCAGGGCTGGGATGGAGAAGCCAATTCATTTGGGATTAAAAAGTTGGTTGTGAGATCTATACCGGTAGAATCTGCAGGACAAAGGTGATTGTAGGGAAAAACAAACAAATAAAAAAAACCCAAAACAAAACAAAAAAAAAAGGAAAATGAAGTTGTATCATTGTGTCTTATTATTGACAGACAGCTGTGGGGCCTTTTCCATGTCGTGAAACTGAGCTGCTACACCAGAGCATATAGACACATGAAAAAACATCTTGCAATGAAAAATCTGATGGGGTGTGTAAAGAAACAAACCTGATATTCTATCTTACATACATGAAAAAACATCTTGCAATGGAAAGGCTGATATTCTATCTTACATACTGCCTATTGGGATGAGTTTCCCTCAGAGCCAAACCACAGAGGGAAAAATTCCACCCAGAATACATTGGTGTGCACAAGGATGAATGATTATCAGATATCCAATGGAAAGTGCACTGAAAGGATCTAAGTCTACAAGACCAGGACTGGGGCATGTGTTCAGCACCTAAAATTTCAACTGCTTTACCAGTTGCATAGGAAGGTCACTAAGATGTTACCTTAGTCATGCAAGGAGAGGTGTAAGTGCAGCCTCTCAAGCAAAACTCTCAAGATCATCCTCAAAAGTGGTGGTTGTTTTAGAAAAGAAGATCTGAGTCACCCCAGAAAACAGCCCATGAACTTAGCACATTGTACTGAGATTCACATTCCATGGCTCATAAAATGGGCAAGTGGATGCATCAAGTGTTGTGATTCTCAGACATAAAACCCTGCTCTCTTATTGGTACAAAATCACTGTCATGTGAACTCCCTAAATGATATGCGCTTTGCTGTGCCTTCAACTGGACCACATCTGTGTTCCAAAACATACTGTGCTACATGCAAACCACATGCTTTCAGAAAATGTAATAGCCCCTTGGAGTAAAATTCTATTATGTGACCCCACACATACCATGACAGTTGTTTAAACAAGGAAAAAAAATAGTTGCACCTTTTTGATTATCAAAATCTATCTACAAAAATATAAACTCTGTTCACACTTTTTGTTTCTGTGCTGCTTTTTCAGCCTTATCTTCTTTGCTTTTCCCCTCAACTTTAATACAGATAGGACAATGCTCTTCCAGTGCAAGTCACCCTTCATTGCTACTAGTTCTGGCTTCTGGAACATCTACCTTAGTCAAACTTACCCTATCACAGAGACTTGGCAGCTAACAAAATATTAACACTCTTGGCAGTGATTAAAAGCAGAAGGGCTTTTTCACCCCTCAAGCTTCAAGATGTTTTTCCTACTCTCAACAGACAGCTCCAAACAGACTCTGCAAACTCAAAACTGCAGCCAGACCACAAATCTGACAAACGGCAATCAAACAAACCATTACTCAACAGATAAGCAAACAAATTCATTTACTCCCAGGGAAGAAGGACTTATTCCTTGCACACTAGCAGTCACACAGGAAGCTTAGTCTTTCATACACTCTGCAATTTGACTTTGCTGAGAAAGAGGAAATGTGGGTTAAGAAAGCCCTGAAGATATGTGCATTTTTTCCTGCCCTGTCCTGATGAGGACCTAATTACTCCCAGAAAGAGAAATAGCTTCAATAGATATCTTCTCTGCTCGCAAATGTCCTGAGCAGTAAAATGTTGAAAACTGGGAGCTTTTTGGTGAAAAACTTTTATAATTCATATTTAGATATTAGCTTCCAGCTTCTGTCAGCTACTGAACCAGATGAGCCAAGGGCCATTGCTGGTGTTTATAAGTCCTGACAAAACATGAACAGCCCCTACCCATCCCATGTACCTTCTAGCTTAGGATAAAGATTGTCTCCCATGAAGCAGGTGATGTGGGTTTAAATCAGTTTAGGGAGAATACGAACCTGTAGCCAAGTCTCCTGATGGTAAGTGAATGTTATAGTATGTGCTGCATGGAAACAGTCAGCTACAATTGCACCCCTCCTGTGACCTTGCTCCTCCACTCATTCCTTAAGCAAAGGGTCTTAATAGCAGGCATGTCCATGAATCATATATGAAGTGAAATCTCTCACTGTTGCAAAGCCAAAATGTCTAAATCTTAGCAGTGGATTTTGTGTAATGTTTCCTGTTGGCTGGCCTAGGTTATTTATTATCTGTGTGGAGTGCTGGCACTCCTCTCTTTCCGTATGCTCCATTGATAGTCTATACCTAATTCATGTCTTGTGGTGTCCCAAGAGATGGCAGGAGCCTCACTGCACACTGGAGTGCCAGGGAACATAAACATTGCACCTCACACTGCAGTGTGTTACAGATTATCAGACACATGACAGCTGCATTAGTGGGGTGTCCCATACAGGTGAATTTGCCCAACTCCTCAGCAGCTGGATTGCTTGTGGCAGCCAAACTGCAATGTGCAGTACAGATGTACTATCCTGACACAAAGTAGCAGTGTTCTGTGAATTTAGCCCAAAAGCCTGGAATTTCCATTGAACTGAAATACATTTTGGCAATATCTTTGATAGTCAAGTCGCATTTTATGCCTTTAAGTGTGAAATTATACACGTATTATCCTAGAATTAATCTAGTAAATTTACTGTTGTTAACTCAAAATTGAATAATCCAGATCATTCTGGAATCCAAGCTTTTTGATGTCTCCTTCTGCTTTATTACTTTTTTGTTTTAGCTGATACCAGCCACCAGTTGGCATACAGTCATGCCATGGTCAAACCTCTTTAATAACAATTGAACCAAAAGAGCCCTTCCTTTCTGAAGTCAAAAAGGAAAAAGTAGACGCTGGCATAGTTTCTGTGCCATGAATATCAGAAGGATGTTGGATAAAGTCCATGGAACAGAACAAACAGAAACAAAGATTTTTATTTCAAATTCATATTACAACAATTCAGCATAATTTTTTATACAGGTATCTGTGACTGAAAGGTAAAACGTTGCATCCCAGTATTAAAAAAAGAATAATGGATGCTGACAACAGAACTGAATGCGATTAGGTGTGGCATACAGAAGATCAGTAGTTTGGTGGGTTTAATAACACATATTTGGAAAACTTATAAATATCTTTCCTATAGATGTCAATTCAAATTTTATAGATGAACCAAGATATATAAAACACCAAGTCTATCACAAAATTTCTTACATTTTGATATCTGGAACTAAGACATCTTTTTATTGTTGTATTAATTAAAATGCTAAAAATTCTCTGTAATTTTAAATATCTGATTGAAATAGAACAGTGCTGCAGACATTCTTGGGTCTATTAGGGGTACTACCAACAGCTTTACACTCTCTTCTTGCCACAAAAGCCTCAAAACCTTCTTTTTATATTTTATTCTTTAATCCAGAAATTATATTTGTTGTTTCTTTCTATACAATTCCTAGCTTTAAGTAAGTTTTAGTTGTAGAAATAATTCATAAATAAATAGCAATTAAATTATTATTCGCTGAAGTAATATATATCCAGTAATGGCTGTTCATTATTTAGGACTCCTCAAAAACATCATTCCCTATCCGATCTGTCAAAAATGATCGCCTAGTGTTAAAATTTTTTTCTCTACAACATTCCTGTTTCTGCTTCCTGTATTTCTTTTCACATTTCTTAAAATAGGCTTTTAGTATGATTGCTTCTTTTACACTGAAAGTGTTACACAGGCATGGTCCTCAGATAAAGGCACTACAGTCTGGAAAGACAGGCAAGAAATCCAAGCACAGAGAAGACATCTAAACTAAAGTAGTTTTACACTGAGTATATACAGCCACATATTAAAATGTTGCAGGGGGAGTTGATTAAACTGAGACCAGGCAAAAATCTTGACTCTCCTTGTGTCTTAATTGTGCTTTATGAATGAGCATGTTGACATACAACAATTCAGTGCTGACAGGTGCAACAATGCAAACTGAAGGAAAATTACTTGCAGCACAATTAATGCCAGTTCAGGAGATGAATGTAGGAGATACCTCTCTGTGGAAAAGAAGTTATACAGTCAGGTGAGATGATAAAATCTTGAAGAGGCAACGTTGAAGAGTGCTAAGGGAAAGTTATTCTAACTTTCAGAAGTTGGATGGTTTACCTTGCCTAGGAGGTGTGCTGTACTGCTCGTACCCTCACCATCAACATATTGCAGAATGCACTATTCTGAGAAAGACTGGGGCCATGAGTAACTTCTGTGAAAGGAGACTGAATTTTGGAGTCGTTTAGAAAAGAGGTAGATAAGAGGAGACATGATAAAAACATGAAATGGAATTATAGTCAGTCTCATAACAAAAAGCAAAATATGTCTCTGGAAAATGTCAGCTTTTTGTCAGAACTTAAACTCAGAGAGCTATCAGCAGAGAACAGGGAAGAATTGGGCATTGTCAACAAAGGTTTTGATGTGGGAGCTTTGGGAAAAGGCCAGGTTTTCCACTGAAAGCAGTGGAAAATTGCAGCGTGCAAATGTTTCTTATAAAATTCAATTTTCTGCTAAACCCAAATTTGATAGAATATATTTGATCATTCCTGATTTGGTTACATAAAGTTCAAATAGGATGTGATGCAGGTATTTGACAAAACTCCTAGTCAAACAAGGTTGGCAATTTCATACAAAGTATGAAGCATTTCACCAGAACTCAGGAGAAAATTCTGCTGCCAGCATTTTGTCTGCAAAGATGCCTCCTTTTTTAGACAGACTGCTTCGAATTGCAGCTAATTCAGTTCTCTTGACATGCAAGAAACATCTTCAAGAACTCAATGTTCTTTTAGCAATTATTAAGTGAAAAGTTTCAGTCAACTCTTATTTTACAAATTACTAAATGTTGTATCCAGACAAATTGCTGTTTCTACTGTCTTTTGTCAAAAAGAGATGTTTAGGAGGTCTCCTGTTTTGTTTTAAAGGAGGAAAAAAGGTTGTAATTTCTAAATTTCAACATAAAAAATTAAGGTATGCAACCATATCCATGGTTGCTTCTAGTTTAAAAGTTGTAAAAAATGCCTGCAGCGAAGCATGGGTGCCCTAGTTTTTATGTACACAAATCAACTGATAATGAATTTGTCTTTAATGTGATTTGTAATGCTAAATTTGCAGTGAGCCAAAACAGCAATCCGTTCCTCTGCAAGATAAAGCACGCCAGTTTTCACATGCTCCTTTTTTTTCCTTAAATGTGAAAATGCCTATTTAGATAATAAAATGTGTACTTTGCACTACAGCCACTGCATAATCTTTTTCACCAAGAAACAAATACTCTATCATGTTTTGCAGAATCTTGGCAGGCTGGGGATGTCTGCTACTAGTGTTTCCTCACTTTCTTGGGCATTGTGAAAAAGATCTTATAGATCAGCTTCAACTCCAGATGTTTCTTTTCCCTGATGTGTTGACATACTCGGCTAGATTCTCATCTGGCATCTGCTGAGTGTAAATCTGGAATATTTCTACAGAAGTCAAAGAAGGAACTGAATATAATTTTTCTACAGAAATGTGCCAAGAATCCAGATGAAATTTTTAACATCGACTAAAAGTTAAAATATTTTAAAATGTCTTTTACTACATATTACTGAGAAAACCAGGTCATATCATACTTACTCCACCTTTTAGAGCAGTTTAGTATGTGATAAGGCAACATTTCAGGGGAAAACATGAAACCACTCTACATGGAAGATGGGAGAGGAAGAAACAGGAGAAAATATCTGGTCAGTATTATGAAGACCTCTCTTGTTCTTCATTATTGCTGTCTTCAAAATGTGTGCAGTTTTAAAGCTCATTGTTAGGCACAGTTTTACCATCTTAGTAATACTTCTGTCTGAAATGAAATGACAGAAGGTAAATGCCTACCTCCTCCTCCTTTTAGCATCCTGAATAGTTTTACAGCAACAACATAGAAATACAGAGAGTGACTAGGAAAATTTAGAGGGGCTAGGCCAGAATATTTGTTAATCAAGGATAAAAATCTCATACAAGTTACAGTTTTCCCACCATTTAGAGAAAAATTTTGTTATTGTGATTTTCTCATCAAAGATCCCTTCTTTTTTTGACCAACTTTTCACTTAGTCCTGTCTAATTATATCCATATTTCTCCTTTTTATGCTAATGAGGTAGTGCAGATGAAAATAAATCTGTAATTTATTTCACTCTTATATTTCCCTGTAGCTGACACCCAGATGAGGTCTGCTTCATGACAGATGCAGTTGGATGAGAAACAGTTTTTGAAATTTGCTTTTTAAGCCTGATATATCCCAGGATTCAGCAAATGGCCCTATTGTAGAACTGAATTCTAATTTATCATCTTACAAAACTCTTGTGAAAATGACAGTGCAACATCTGAGTAAAATAGTTTGTAAATGTTTAAGCCAGCTTTAGCAACATAAATAAAAAAAAAATCTGTCTTTTGAACTGCTATCCAAACAATTTGGAATAACTGGCCATTTTTGTCTACGGATTCGATAATTTTGTTACTCCTTGCTGTTTTTAATTTCATATGGGAATTAGTGTTGATACCTGTAGGGTACAGCCCCAGCCTATAGTTATAACTTACAGGACAAATCCAGCTTTAAGGGTTAAAGAAGTGGCCACTCCTCCACCATGGCATTGTTCTGCAATAATGACTGTGCCAGTGTGGAGCCTGACAAGCCAGTTCCCAGGCAGCCAGCTTGGATCTGCATAGCCCAGGTCAATGAAAGTCAGGAGAGTGAGGACAAGCTCCACCCTGGCTTCAGGTCACCACCCTCCCCAAGTTCCCCCCAGAAGCTCCTTTCTTCTATCAAGGATTTATGCTCATGATTCTAGGTTCTGGATCACAAGTGAAACTAGGCTTTAACAGAGTTTAGGAACTGCTTAGTGTTTCCTGTTGCCTAGCCTTAAGAGTTGCTGCTCTTTGCAGGATGCACGCCCCAAGCAGATGTTATGAATCTTAAACCCCCAAAGCATCTTGTTAGTTCTACAGACACACAATCCATAGCCCACCTTCACCCCTGCACACTTCCTTGGAGTGTAGCAATACTTCAGCTCGTGGAAATGAAATGTAAAGGATATAGAGGAGCACTTTAACAGAGAGTTGAAGATGATAAAAATTAAGTCATTTAACTTTCTTCTAGTTCTGAAGTGTGTCAATTGCTCTAATATCAGAATAATTTTCTCCCCCTGCCTGTGATCATCAATGTTTTTACTCAGTTTTATTCTGTGAAATGCCCTGAAAAGAACAATCACAAAAAACACAGTAAGGGATTCTGTAACTTTTTCTCCATCAGAGATGATATTTCTTATTGTGACTGTGAAAGACCTACCTTTTTCCCCACAGCTGTAATAGTAATACTAAGGGAAGATATTATATACTTGAGACTCTGTTTATGTTACTGTGCAATGACATATGCATAGAAATATAAGAAAAAAATTGGGAAATAATCCCACTTTTATCTGTGTTGCAAGTTTCCGCTTTCATGCTCAAAGAACAATATGAGTTTCAGTTGTGGCTTGTTTTTGGACTACACTAGTCAGGGATATTGACAGATTTGCTGTAGCTGATGCAACATGAAAGGAATTTAACAGGCATGGCAGGCAGATACAATCTTGACAAACTCATGCAAACCTTCATAATCAGAAGACCAAAAAGACATATGTTTTTTAGAATATGTTTATCTTCGTGGAGCTCTGACTGCTCCACATTGAAGTAAAATTGTCCATGTAGAGATGAACAAAATAGAAAAACCAAAAAAATTCTCTGAAGTGGAAGTAGGGAGAGGCTGAAAATTTTGAGAGGGAAATATTATGCGAGAAGCTTGTATGTATCTTCTTTTTCCCTGATGTCCACTCATGGGCAGAATGTTGGCCTACATGGAGCTTTAATGAGAACCAATGTTGCCATTCTTGTATTCTCAGGCAGTCTTGAGGTCTAGTGAAGTGAACATGCAATTCTGCCACCAGCAGATAAGAGATAGTCTTTGGTGCTATTTTTCAAATAAAGAGATTATCTACAGGCTTAAAGACCACATTGGTGGCATGCCTGATTTTGAAAGCACAAGATATGATTCCATGCACAAAAAAAAAAAAAAAAGATAGAAATGAGATGATACAGCAGTGCTTCAGAAACTGCAAACTCTATAAAATCAAGTAAAAATCACACTTTTATATTTTATAATATGACATTCATCAATAAGTCAACATACTTTTAATTGTCTTGTAACATTATATACATTATATAAACTACATTTTATGTTGTATACTACTATTTTTATGTGAGTTAAAAGAGTGTTTTCATCTAAAGTTCCACAAAAACACTTACTCTGCCTTTAATTTTTTCAGTCATAGCTCTATTGCTCTATGTTTTTAATTAGGGAAGTCATATGTTTTACATTACTTGGCTTGTAAGAATAATAGTTGATTCCATATTCTCATTAAGCTCTAAAAGATTATCTAACTAGTTTACTTATAGGGTTATTTCATTCTATGCCCCTATAAAGAAGAAGAGCTGTTTATCTATTTCTCCTCCAAAAGCTCACTTTTTCCCTTAATAGGAAAACTAGAAGACATTTCAAGCTGGATATTTAAGATAGTTCCAATTATATCTGCTTGTCACAGTGAAAAACATTACTGTTAAAATGTAATGATGTCAAATGATCCCTACCAAATACAAAGTAATGCTTTCCTTTTTAAAACAAACAAATTATAACTGTGAAGATTGCTTTAAAATTATTCTCTCTCTCCTGCAGCCATAATCTTTGCTAATGTAATTTGGCACAGGTTCACCAAATTAAAAGGGGCTTCACACAATCACTCCAACTGATCATCTGCTGCTATCTGCACACACACAAAAAAAGGTCACTTTTAATTTGGAAAAAATCTCAGTATAATCCTGAAAGTTTGAGTTGCTCCTTTAACATCTGGAAGTTAACTGCCCTCATATGGATGGCAATTTGATCCTACAATGGCTGCGATATGTGATAAGACATGTTGGACTATTTGCAGACTTCCATCAAGTTGGCAGTAATTAAAAATGATTCAGTCAATCTGTTGTTCTCGAATGTGAAAAATACCAAACTTTTACTACTCATTGATGAACTGTCTCATTTGGACAGCAAAAGCTGGTTGAGTTGGGCTGCAGACAAGCACCCTCTATGAGGAATGCAAAAAAGACCTTTCTGGTCATATTTCTCTGGTTTGTGATATGAGTGGAGTGCCCAAGTGTGTTCTCAGTGTCAGGGACTGGTGTGTTATCAGGGTGCTGTACTGTGCTAGTGACCTTCAATATGGACATCAATGACAGCTCTAAAAAGAGTCTTCATAGTGGAGATTTCTCTAATAAACCTACTTTGGATAAAATCGTTATGAAAGGTCATATGCTAGTAAAAAGACTTCATTAAGACCCCGAGACCATCTAGCATGGCATTTTATATACTTAGAGCCAAACTCTCTTATCCCTAAAAACAGGGTGGTTGCAGCCAAATTTCCCTTAGAAGAGCTTCTGTCTGGTCTTAGAGGTCAAAGTCAAAGGGTTTTTGAGAGATAATTACCAGACCCAGGGCCAGTCCAGACACTTGCTAATTGCCAACAACTAAACAGCATAAGCAACCCCAGGCCTCTGCCTAAGTCCAGACATTGGCCACCTCTGTTTTCCTAATGGAGAAATTTTTCATGCAGCTAGCACAGAAAGAATGCCTCTACAAAGAGGAACTTTAAAACTTTTAGAACTCTGTATTATTATAGTCTTAGCTGCTAGGGTAGGAAGTTCCAAGGTTACAGCTCAGAATGACTTGCCCCCAGCAGCCTGTGGCACCACGGCCAATGACACCAAGTCTATCCACCCTGTCTCCAAAACCTTTGCAGGACCCATCTCTCCATCCAGTATTTTCAGTATTACAGTGTCCCTTGGCAATATATCACATATTATTATATGGATTCCTTCAGAATTGAGAACCTCAATGTATGATTTGCTAACAGTTGCAGATTAATGAAGAAAATTGTATTATAGGAATGTAGGTAGACATGGATTTGAGAGTCTCAAAGAAAAAAAGTTGCATAAGACATATAAAATCAATTTTTTTTTTCCATCAACAGACATTTCACAAGTGTTTGGCTAAAGAATTGTGCAAAGGCAATAAATTTATTTGCAGGATGAGAAACAAGGATAATCTTTTATCTTTTTGGTTTTTTCTTACTGAATAAACTTTTTAAAATATTCTTTTGTGCCTCATGAAACTATGAAAGGAAAGAAGCAGCAGTTATGTCTTCACAAAAACAGGAGAATAATATTAAAGAACACTTTTGAAAGGTTAGAACTTTACCAAAGCCAGAATTTCAATAAAATCAACCAGCTTCTTTTCAATTAAACCCTTTGTATGTAATTGATAAAACAACTATTCCTCTAATGGGAAGTCACAGTTTTTAAAGTGAACTTTGGTCAATCAAATTTCTAATAAAAACAGGAATTTGATCATCGTGGATAAGAATTTTAATGTCATAGAATAAATTAGCATTTGTGGATCCTAGAAATGGGAACGTCACGCTCTTCTGAAAACCAATCTTGTTTTTTCTTCCAAGGCTACTTGTGTTTTAAAAAAAGGCATCTCATATTACAAAAATCTCAGCTGTTCTACAGACTTCTTGACTTGAACAAATGAAATTTCATAGGAAGGAAAATATATAGACAAATAGTAAACAAGGAAAATCTTATCAAAAATACTGAAATAAAACTCCCATCAGAATGGAATTTTAGTTCAAGAATAAAAAAATGCCTAGTGGCCTCAGTGACCTTTAAATAAAACTCAATGAAGCCTAAATGTGTCTACAAATGGTGAGGACAGGTATCTCCATTCAAAATGAAAACCTTCATTGCTCTGGCCTGGCTGATACCAATCTCTGAGACTCAAAGGTTTTAATAATAATGTCATATGGTTTGGAAACAGCCAGCCCAAAATTAGTAGGATTCGCCCAGATGCTGAATTGGCTTGCAGATGTGATTTTTAGTCTGTTCTGAAACATTGATGAAATTCATGATGTATGGTAAAATTATTAATAACTAAGAAAAGGGTGGTGTTACTCCTATCTTAGGACAGACCAGAGAGTGAATTTGGGATGAGTGTGTCTGTCAGCTTTGACTCTGTTCCTGGAGAGATTACAGAACAAGCACCTAGTAATTCAATGTCAACATGGATGACAAAGTCGTTAGGACCAGTTGTTGTCAATCCATCAGGGATAAATCATGTTAGATCAGCTTGATAACCTTCTGTGATTAAGTGACCATATGTGAAAACAGATGGAAAGCATCTATTTGTGATATGTACATGGATGTGTCATACCTTTACTTCAATATGGTCTTTGACACCACCTCCCATAGCATCCTCACATGAAGTTGAATAGTTAGGGACTGGATGGATACACTGTTGGAGGTGTTGAAAACGTTGTGCTCAGGAGACAGCAATTTGACATCCACATTGTGGCTGGTCAGAAGTGCTGTATCCCAGAAATTAATGCCTATGCTGATGTTCAATATCTTCATCTTTGGGATGAAGAGTCAAAGTACATCCTCAGCAATGTTGTGGATTTTATTGAAATAGGGGGACAAACCAATATGCCAATCAATATAGCTTCAATTCAGACTCTGTTGAGAACTCGAGGACTAGGCCAACAGAAAATACATGAAGTTCAAGACAAATACAAGATTTTCATACTGACCTGTAAATGTGGGCTGTTCTGTCCCAGCTCTCACCTGCCCCTGTCCCCAGAGATTGGCTGTGGCTGTCCCTGAGCTACCCTGCTGCTGCCTGGGGGTTGACAGTGCCAGGCTGCCAGGCTGTGTCCCTGCAGCCCCTTGCTGGCCCCCAGCCCATGCTGCAGCCTGAGTGTTTTGCACCCCAGATGGGGCAAGGCCACACAGCAGCCCAGGGTGCAAATCATGGAGGGACAGCTGAGAACCAGCCCTGTTTGAGCTGCTGTTGTGTAACCTTCCTGTGTAGGACACTGGACCTGGTTTCTCTACTACTGCTACGTTTGTCACGGAATTTCTAATAATGCTCCTCCCAGATTTATGTATCAAAACTGAGTCAAATTAATCACAAACATAGTGCATTGGTTAAAAAAAAGATTTCAGAAAAAAATTCCAGAAGGCTACCATGGAAAGTAAAGTCATTATTACTACTTTTCTATATTTATTCATGGGGTTTTTGTCATAACCTGATTTTCATATACATGACTTCCCTTTCATGTTGTTTAACCTCTCATACACTTCTTCTCTGATGATGTCCCAAAGTCTAAGATTGTTTTTGAGATGATAGATATGCAGTCTTCCCTGTCTACATCTGAATCTATTCTATAATAAATTATTATAATAAATAGTATTATTATATTATAAAATATTATTTAAAGATTATTATAATGAATTAATTAAATTTTCATTATTATTTGTAAGGTTATAACAAGCCATAAAATTCACAACCCTCATATTCTTCATATATATCTATATCTATAGATCTATCTATAGATCTATCTCTATATATCTGCACATATATATATATTTATATTTATATACCTACTTATATATATAAGTATGTGCTGAAATTACCATGCTGAGTGGTGAGTGAACAAAATCATCTACTACCCAGCAGATCTGTGTGCCAAGGCAAGTCACTCAGCCGCAGACAAAAGGGGGTGGGCAGAGCTTTCCCATGTGCTGCTCAAAAAAGAGCACATTTTTTTTTAAAGCCTTGTGGACAGCAATGGGGAAGTCCCAGGCCAGCAGGCAGTGCAACAGGCTCATTCCTGGCACAGCTGCTTGTCTGCAGGCTGTGGGCAGAGCAAGGCAAGCACAGATCAGGTTTGTGGTGAGGAGCAGCAGGCTGAGCATGGACGTGATGCTGACTTGCAGCTCAGCGTGGCCACAGTCAGGGTGGGCCACCTGACAGACCCTGGTGACAGAATACCACTACCAAATGGGCAGGAACAGACAAATATCCTGCTGTTATTACTTTAAGATGAAAGTATTTGCCTACCTGCAAGAGGTGAAAGACTCTTGCTTTCAAACATGTATTGGTATTACAGGCTGTTAAGGATTTCTTTCATGATTTATGAGTAGCAGATGTTATTAAATGGAAACACTACACGAGAAGTTAGAAAATTCTTAGAATGCCCCTTTTTCTCATTTCACTTTCATTTCAGTGACTGGTTCTTAGAAGCTAACCACAGCATATGCAGAAGCTTTGCTGTTCTGGGACATGATGAGAAGAAAGTGATGTTGAAAGGAACAATTAAAGCATTTTGAAAGTCATTTACTTCCACAAAATTACAAAAGGATTTTCATTTTTGGCAACTGACACAAAGAATTCTGTTACTTTTATGTATTTTATCTCTGACGTAACCCTGCTCTGATTTTTCACATTATTCTAAGACATCTTTACATAGAAATAAGAAAAGACGCAAGCCTGCCTGTGACTGTAAAACAAATATTTCTTAGTAATTGGAGAAGGGATTGCCAGAGTCAGGACAATTTAAACTTTTATCATTCTGCTTATTAAAGACTGCAGACTAGCTAGATTATTAATTGCCAGGTGCTACTCATCTCTAGTCTTGGTTCTCCTGTTATCAAATCTGAGAGCAGGAGATACTTGCAGCTTACAAACCCAAAATAGCTCAAAAGTGTTGGTAAAGATATACTTGCTCTGAAGGTACATAAAGTGCTCTTTGTCAATTTTGCTCCACAGTGTTAAGTGACATACTGCATGTGGTGCTTGACAGTCCTGTTAAAACTTAGTTTAAAAGTAACTAAAATACTGAGAATTTGGCTGTGTGTTATAGGGGCCACTTCAGCTTTCACAACATAAGAAGAGGAGGCTTCCAGAGGTGCCAGATCAGACCTCTTCACGACAGAGGCAAAGCTGATAAATGCATAGTTCCCAGTTTAATTTAATATTCCTTTGCTCTCTTTACTGGTGACAGGCCTGGAATGCTGAGGGCTGGAAGAACAATAAGTTTGGACCAGAGCTGTGGAAATAAAGATGTTCACTGGGTAATAGTTGAACTGCCAGTCAGTCCAGTATGAATGGGAATAACTGTAAACAAGTCTGAATTATTGGATGTTTTCTGTACTGCTCTTGAGGGAATTGTTTGGAACTGTTCCTTTATATTTATTCTCTGTTCTGCAGTGTCTTTATTGTAAAAAGGCACTTTGGATCTATTTTCGTCTTTCACAGTAACGGCTAAATACAGATTTTGTACAGAAATATTGAAATCTTAATTTCATTGACATCAAGGGAGAAATTTCATCACTCATGGCAGCTCCATGGCTTCACCCAGATCACTGTGATCTCTTGCTGATCTCTTCTCCTTCATATCCTGTGACAGGAAACATGGAAATGGTTCAAAACTGCACAAGGAGGGTTTCAGACTGATCATTGGGACACATTTCTTTATCATGAGGGTGCTCAAACACTGAAGCAGGTTTCACAGAGAGGTAGTTTATGCCCCAGGTCTTTCAGTATTTAAGAGACAATATCCTTACTAACATGCTTTAACATTGGTCAGCCCTGAGTTGGTCAGGCAGTTGGACTAGATGATCACTGTAAGTCACTTCCAAGTGAAATAGTCTGTTCTATAACAGGAAATATCCAACAAGTTCCCTGTGGATTACATCAATTTGGATTGTTCACTTTATTACATTTTGTTTGTTACCAGTTTTCACTGACTCTGAGATACACAGCTGAATGATTCCCAATCTGGGAATGGATGAGTCGGGATGTATATCGTGGGCATACGATTTGTTATCAAGAGCAGCAGCACACTATCATGAGCAATAAGCTTAGTCAAAACCACATGTTTCTGGTAAATTATTTTATCTTATAATCTTATAATCAGTTGAGCTATCTTATACTAAAGATGAAAGTCAGCACAAAACTCTCTTGTTGTTTGAGCTGAATTATTTCAGGTAACATGTCTCAGATACTGCATGATGTAGCCTGAAATGATATAGTGCAGCATTCCCAAATACAGGGAAAGCTGGTTGTTATTTCAGCTGCCAGGCATATTTTCAGACAGTAAGTTTTATAGCTAGTGTTTGTGCAAGAACAAATGCAAAACAGAAGACAACTTCTTGTGGGCTGTGAAACGTTATCAGTTTCAGAAAGAGGCTGTGGATATTTCTGCCATACTGCAATCTCCAGCACACACACACGCACACATTTTGAAATACCTGTACTATCTACGATTGCTGAAAATAAAATACTTCCATGTTAAAAAAAAATAAAGACAATCATTTCATGCCGTATGAAAAGACCCTTATGTGAATGGCTAGGTAAAGTAAAGAAGGAGGTGGGAAGTAATAGACCTCATTGTTGTCTGCAAGAAGTGAAAAAGGTGGGAGTCAAAGACAACATGATTATTTTGTGTGGTCAAAGAGGTTAACCTTAGACTGAGTTCAGGGAGTATCTAGTAGCTATCTAGATATCTTTCCTAAAACAAGGCCTGTTAAACTGGTAAATACTCCTGAGAAAAGATGGAGATGCCCCTTAATACTCAGGTCATTTAAAACTAGATTGCAAGCTGCAGGGAACAATTTTAGACTGGCAGGGGAGAGTAACATGCAACCTAATACTCAATTTTTTGTCTCTAGTTACTCTCACTCTGTGACTTCACATTTCAGGGGACTAGAAACAAAATACCAGTCCCTCACATTGAAGGCACTGGAGATTTCTGTGTGGCTTGTTTGCCATTGTTCTGACTGTGTTATCTCAGAAGAGGTGTACTGGCTCTGTGACCAGATGTGAATTCAGGTTAAAACACCACAAAAATATTTTTTAAAGGTTGGCAAAGGGAAAAGACACATCACTTACACACGTCATAATCCTCTTTTAAATATTAGCTAAAGTTTGGAGCCTGGGATGGGGCTGGGGAATTCTCAGACTGATTATGCATTATAGCCCACTTCCTGTTTCCATTGAAGTCAAAGGCAAAACTCTCATTGATCCCATGGGAACAAATGTTATACTTTCCCACTCCATAGCTCTAATATTTTAATGGATTTAAACATTTTTGCTTTTAAAGAAATCACACTCATGCTGACAGTTTAGACACCAAATTTCTTGAAGCTTGATATAATTTGAAGTAAGCCAGATGTGAAAACCTCCACAAACAAGATTTATAATGGAAACAAAATTTTAACCTTAATGTTGACAACTCTTGTGATATCACTAATATCAATAATGGGAAGAAAAGGGGGGGTTTTGTCACTCTGTGGGGACAAAACCACACAGCTACTCCCATCTGAAAAATAACTCCCACTAGGACTTCAAAAATACTGGTCACAACCTCTCATACATGAGGGTTCATTATGTTTCTCGTAACTCTCTCTAAGCTATTTCTATACAAGGTTGTGGGTTCAGAGGTCACACTGTACATCATGCACAGAATATTGGGGAGTTTTTGGAAGCACAGGTACAGTTCAAAAGATTATGCCCTGTTGTATTGTGTGATTCTGACTGTGTGTAAGGAAAACCATGTGAACCTCCCTATAAAGCAGCCTTACAAAGACCTAGGACATTTGTGTTTTCAACTCACAAAAAGTATAGATTTTCTTCCAAATTTCATTTCATTAAATTCCTTGACCAAGACAAACCTCTCTTTGGACAAGAAGAGGTGAATACAGTTTTTTTCTTATTCTTAAGAAAGCCACTAGACAGACCAGAGGCCAAAGTCAGTCTAGACTTGTCACACTTGGGATAAGAGCCTTGTCCTGTGCTCCTCCTATTCAATGGGCCAAGTTAAAATCTTTAACACTGGTTTTCAAATGTTATTCTTTAGTCTTCCATGGACAGTCCTAATAAAGTGAAGACCTTTTAGAGACTTTGAGCAAATGTTCCCCTGTCTCAGAAATGATCTTTCTTTTCTCTTGTCTTTTCTTGATTCAGAAGCACCTGGGTCAAGGTAAATAGCAACAAATAAATATATTGCTCTTGGAAGAAGCATGCTCATTGGATTATTCATTTACATTTTACACTCCTTTTCCTTCTGTGATGTCAATAGCCCTCTTGTTTCAGAAAATACAACTTTCTGTAATATCTGTGATAAAGGTAACCTTCCTTCACCACATAAACAAACTACTTTGGAAGGTGGAGAGGGAGGTGCTGATCTCTTCTCCATGGGATTCAGTGACAGGATGCATGGGAATGGTTCAAAACTGCATCAGAAGAGGTTCAGACTGGACATTAGGAAGCATTTCTTTACCAAGAGGGTGGCAAAACACTGAACAGTCTTCCTAGAAGGGTGGGTGAGAGCCCAAGCCTATCAGTGTTTAAAAGGCACTTGAACAATACTCTTACTAATATTTTTAAACTTCTGGTCAACCCTGCATTGGTCAGGCAGTTGTACTAGATGATCATTATAGTTCCCTTCCAACTGAAATATTCTATTCTATTGTAGTCTGCTTTATGCTGTGCCTTTCTGTTCTGCTTTGTTCAGTTCTGCTCTGATCTGTTGCACACAGCAGATGATTATAGCAGGAAGAATATATAAGAACAAAGAACACTACTCATCAGCAATTGGTGAAATTCCATGGCAGTCTGAAATCAAGCCTTTCTTTCTCTGGGCTCAGCTTTGCCTGAAGAAATTAGGCTCTATGAATTAAATCTTTATGTGCATAATAATTCAATAATAATAATATTATGACATGTATATACACAAGTTAAACACGTAGGCAAATAGCAGGAAACTCTCTGCCAGAGGACACTCTAAAAACTCCATTGATAAAGCAAAGTTGTGGATATTGTCTAACATTTTCAAAACTCTGAAAGAGTTAGATAATTAGCTCCCACAGCATTGTAATCACATTTGAACAATTGAGTCTTTACCTCTCCTCATAAATGGCAGATGGCCATAGTAGTGGAAGAGGAAAAAGAGGCAATGATTAAAGCTGAACAAATGTTTTTAAAGAAGTGGAATTTTGTTGAAGCAAATGTCTTCCAGAAATGCATCTGTTTCAACAACACTTTTGAACATCCAAGTCCTTCTGACTATTCCAGGCAGCAAAAAGGAGAAATATTAAGATTAATCCTCACATTGCATTAGTTCAGATGGCATGTCAAAGAATAGAGCTTCAAATGCTTAGTCCAACTCAGACAGTACAATATCTATCCCAGATCACAAGAGCAAGACACATATACATAGTGAAGTCAAATGAACCCTCTCATATAAAACCATTTCTGGTTTTGACTCAAAAACTCGTATTTCTCCACAATTTTATTTTGAAAAATTTTCCAAAGGTTTTTTGGGTTTTTTTTTTTTTAATCGAATCAAACTTTTAAACCATGAAATTCACTGAAAAGCTATGTTTGTACTTCAGATATCTTTGCATGCAACATATCTCTACTATTTTGGACTTTAGTGTTATTCATGTCCCACTTCCTTTATCCAATGTAAACTTCTATTGTTTTAATTTTATTATCCAAGTCTGATTCCAGTCTAGAAGAAGAATGGAGATGTGAAACAGCCATCATCACAACTATCAACTAAGTCCTACAAAAATATGGTAGACAGGACTCCGCATGTGTAAAGGTACACACGGATTCGCAGGCCCTTAAATGGCCATTGTTTCCCATCATTATCTTCTCTCATGACGATAATGCTGTGAAGTCTCTTCACACAGACTGTCTCTGAAATGCTGAACTGATTTGAGGTGGCTGCATTGGCAGTGTTTGCTTGCAGGGATCCATTCATTGTCCCTGCAGTCAGCATAACACACCTTACTGTGGCAGCTCCAAGTGGCAGCAACTTCGTGTCTGTCACAACCAATCCCTAACCCAGCTCTGATTTAAAAAAACTTAGAGCAGAAGATTTTCCAATACGTTCCTTTCTCCTTCCCTTCTTATCCTTCAGGGTTGTGGGGGGCTGTGTTTTGTATTGAAGTAGTAAAAACTTTTATGAGTGAATATAATGAGATCTTGTCTTTTCAAAACAGGCGGTCCTGCCAAGGTCATCTCAATCTGTTAAAAACTTAAAGGTATATTTAGAGGTTTTTTCTTAGTAGAAACCAGAAGTTGATTAAATTAATTGACTAAATTAAATTAACAAATACACTCCTGAGTAATACTATATTTTTCATGTGCTCTGTTCTTTCCTAACTTTCTTGTCTTCAGGCCTTTCTAAACCTCTCTAAATCTTTGCAGAGAACTGTAATGAAAGCAGCATATTTTGGACATGCTGCCACCATTCAGTCAATCATGTTACAAAGACACTGAAACATAGACCCAGTGTCTGTTTTAAGAACACAAGATATATAGATACCTCAATCTGTCCCTGCATCATATCTCAGAGATCATTAACTTTGGCTATAGTGTTCTGAAGATGATGTGCACCCCAACATGGTCTGGATGGAGCAAATGGGGTAATTACAAGCCCTTGCATCTTGTCTCCATTGCATCACCAGGCATAGCCACTATATCCTTCCCTTCTCCCTCACGTCTGCAAAGGGCCCTCTTTTAATAAAGTATTGCTGAGTTTGAATATATATCCAACTCTCATATAATTTTGTATGATTGTTTATTGCTGATTTATTGTCTATGTTGTTTTAAAAGGCAAATAATAAACAAACAAACTGAGCTATCAACTCCATTTTCAATTGGTACTGCAATTCATGTAGGTTGCAAAAGAACTGAGAATGGTAAATATACTGATTTACAGCAGGAAAGAATAGCAGTTCTTATCAACTAATAAATTTAAAAGGAATAAAATAATGTATGCTTCAGAGAGAAAAAAATGTAAAGGAGAATGGATAAGAAATAATCAGCCATGAAAAAAGGATGCTTTCCCCTATAAATTGATTATCAGATATTAAAAGTCCACAGAATGATATGTAGTGTTTTAGAATTAAATTTTAATAAAACATTTGATATTCTATCTCAAAAAATCTGACTTGACGTATTTATCCAAACCAATATTAATTAATAGAGATATAAATGTAGATTTAGAACTGGCTAAAGGAATAAATAAAGGATTATAATACAGAAGTAATATCACATGGGAAGAGACAGAAGGTAAGATGATTGGCAATTGGCCTTATGGGGTGTCTCCATCTGGAAGTTGTAGTCTAGGGAGTGTGGATGAAATTCTGAGAGAGCACTGAATTGGAAAAGGCATCATTACTGGCTGGAAAGTGAAGGAATAGGAGTAGGAATTTTTTCTTTGAAGAACTGTAAAACCCAGGGGAAAAATTATTAATTTCATTCTGTATAGAAGAAGTAAGAAATCTAGAAATATTATTGCAGCATATTAGTATTTTGACAGCAACAGCGACATGATCTAACAAAATACTATGCAGTGTTTCTGAAGCTGAATGAATGACTAAAAGAAAAAGCAGTTTTTGTATGATAGCTGTAAAGAGGTATCAAAGATGGGATAGACCTTCTGTAGACAGCTGGGATGCAGCAAATCATCTGGAACCTTATGGCAACTAAAGGTTGCTGAAAAGAAAAACAAACATGACTCCCGTATAAGTTAAAATACTAGGTCTAAATTTATTTATCTTACAGAGGGAACAAATAAGGATGAGGCCTAGCAGCAGTCCACATACAATTGAGAAGTCAGGGCATGGACAGTAAAGAAAGAATTGATTAGAGAGTTGGAGGATGAAATGAAGAATGGATGATTTAGGATAAACAGCTCAAAACCTTCTCACAGGGAGGCATGTTATTCTGCAAAGGAGTCAAAGACATACCAGATTGAAGGCTCTAAACATGACTGGGTGAACACTAAGACTACAACTTTGTGCTTTAAGTCAGGCCTCCACATGCATATTTAGCTGAAAAACCACATTTACACATTTTTGTGTCTGTGAAAGGCTGCTTGGGCTTCAGTCCAGCCCTGGAAATCTCTCTGAGGTCTCCCACTTACTGCTGCTTCTTCCTTCCACTCACCCTGCACCTCTATCCTTAAGAAAAGGACATCAGTATTTCTACACCAGAAAATAGTTATTGTCCTTTGGTGTCCACTCTTGAACAGCTGTGACTTGCACAACAGGATGTGTCTGGCCAAAATCCTTCCTAGTGATTGCTACGTCCAGCCAAATCTGCCCTGACTCACACACAACCACAGCCTCCATCATTCTCTCATTCCCCAGATTGTTTTTAATTTTGCACTTTTCACTACTTTTATGTCAGATTTATTTTATGTGTTATAAGTAAACATTATCAGTTTACACATCTGCATGTTTTTCATATAATAAAGCCAACGGAACTATAAGCAAGCCCAGCATTCCAGCAAAGGTTCTCCAAAGTCCCTTATTGGATTGACATTAGAAGAGGGTTTAAAAGCTGAACAAAATTTGGTGGGTTTTGTCCCTATCAATTGATGTTGGTATCCCATTTGCCATATAATTTTATATCAATCACTGATTACATTATTTCTGCCTTAAGCAACAAAGAGCAGCCACTATCTTTTCACAAAAAATTCATGCTTACAAAAACTTCCAAGATGACCTTTCAGTATCTTATGTAAAAGCACCAAATATTTAAATATTTTTTAAATATTCAAATTATTAATTTGGATAAAAATTACATTTTTAAGTAAATACATTTCAGGTATTTCTTACTTAAAAATTTGTTGATTTCTGACTTATTGTAGGCAAATATAATCAATCATCCACACTGTGCATAGCCAAAAATGACTGAGGTTTGCAATGAGATATTGGAAATCTTTACGTTTTCTAAAATAATATTTATTTTTAATATCCTGAACAACACATATTTCAAGTGTTAGAAATAAAGTGCCTGGGATATATATAGTAAAAAGAATTGAATTTCAGGCAAAGGTGACTGGAACAGATGAGTGAAAATAGTGCAGAGGAATTAAGTGCTGAGAGCTGCAGTAATGTGATGCTTCAGGTTTTTCTTCTGTACACACATCTTGTAAAGTCTACAAAGCCTGTGCTGGGCTAGAGCAGTCTTGTTTTCAGGCCCATGTTCTCAGGTCCTTGTCCTAATCCCAGGTAAAGGGGAAATCAGGACAGGTTTTCTTGGTTCCCACCTGTCCTCAAGCAGGCACATGCATACACACAAAATGTGTCAGAGTCAGGATTAAGATGAAACCAAAAAGCAGTTAAAATGACTGATGGATTAGCAGAGAAAGAATTTAAACAGATTTAGCTTTGTTTATCTCACCAATGACAAGAAAATGCATCAAAGAACCTAAAAGGGAAAAAATCAGTTATTTGCAGCCTACAAAAGAATAATGTTGCATTGTTTGATTTTTTATCAAAGACCACATTTTGGGAGGAAGGAAGAGAAATAAGTATCCTGCAGCCACACTTCATCTGCTGCTTCTTTTATTCTCCTTCCTGCTGAGTTTGAAGAGGCACAGCCTGGCTTTGGCAGGCATTCTGTGTCTTGATTGAGCAGCTTCTGCTTTTCTGTTGCACCTTCTGGAGGTCCTCTTCCCTACTCATGGATAAGATTTAATCCACCTCGAATATCATTTGTGTCCTCTAAGTGTTTACTGTTATTTCAGTAATCTTTTCCTGAAACAAGAAAGCTCATCTGCTGCTTGAAGTTCACATTAAATGAAGTGCAGTTATTTAACCACCACAGTCTCCTGAGCAGCAGTATTAGCCCCTTGAAGACGGCTTCCCAAAATTCTGACAAAATTTGTGTGGCTACTGTCAGAAACTTGCTTTCCCTACATGGTGCTAATAAAGATGCTACAGATGGACAATGGCCAATTCCAAGCCTCCTGTTCTTCCCAATATGGATAAATCACCCTGAAATGCCATATGTATGGGAAATACCTTACAACAGGAATCACATTTACTTCAGAGTAAACCTAGAAGCATTTGACAAGTGTTAAAATAATGTGATCTGTGGAATATCATGGACTCACCTTTGCTATTAAATCCTGTACAGCTTACAGTCAGCAACATGTACTCCTGCCTAGGTAAATCTTGCCAGGAGTGAACAGCTCTTACTAGAGGTGTAATTATAGACAGAAGTGTGGGTATGGCTCAGTTCGTGGGCAATGGAAAATAATCAAAGATCTCCTCTCATAAAAAGCCATGTGCATTGCAAACTACACAAAACTTCTGAAGTGCTGAAGACATAAAGTGTCACCACCAGCAGGGTGTGTGTATGTTAGCCCGATAAAAAGCATACGATTGCCTGCAGCCCAGTGAAGTGAGCAGTGCTGTGAATTTGGCAGGTACCCCTGTGCTGCTGACAAGGATCACAGCCACTGTCTCCCACTGAGCAGTGAAATCCTGAAGGGGATTTGAGCCCAGCCCACCCAGCACTGCACGCCGGGGGGCTGAGGGGTTTGCTTGCCCATTCAAGAGCCCAAGGGTCCAAGAGATCCATGGTCTCTGAGACACCTCTCAAGTAAGCTGGCATGGGTCTGACTATTCTCTGACAGCTCTGATATAAACAATTTATTCCTAAAAACTTCCTGAAAACTTCAGCCTTAGCCAGAAATAAGAGTTGGCATCTTAGTTCATCTTCTCCAGTCAATCTTACAGAGTTATATGCTGCTTTGAGTCATGGGCCTTGAGGAAGCAGTGCTACAGAGAAGCATCTTTCCACCAAATGACTGCAGAGATTGCTTTCCTTTGCAAGAAGATGCTTGGATCAAGTACAGTAATAAGAGGAATAAAACAGTGCTCATCTAACAGTGTGAAAAGAACACCTAGTAGAAAAAAAAACACTTTAACCTTCCAGAAATAAATATTCATTTTTACGAGCTTGGTTTGCTGAAAACAATACATTTGAACAATGAAATTCTAGAAAAATCAGCAGTAAAACCACATCAATTTTCCCTGAAAGTAGAAAAAAACTGAATGTCACCTATAAAATAATAGAATTAGTGCCCAGTTTAACATAAATCTATAATAAGAAGCATATTTTCATATACTCTTTCTCAGTGTCTATGGCTTTCACATAGCTCCACTGTTTCATGTTTCCACAAAAGTGATAAAAATACTTGCTGGTTTTCTTCCTTATAAGAGAGAATGGTCAGTCTTCAAGCACAGGTCATGTCTATGCAGCCCAGCCTTAAAGCATTTAACCTTTATCTTGGAGATAAGAGACCATATCACTTTTTCTTAACCTTATTTTTTATTTCCTGTAGGTCTACAAGGATGCCATATGTCTAAGATGCCAGTCTAAGTTTAATAATACAATTCCTTACCTTTTACCTTTTCTCCAGAAGAAGAGATCTTCTTCTTGGTCATCTCTTGAAAGTGACCAAGTATATACAGAAGAGAAATTACTAAAAAAAAATCTGTTGTATATGGATTAATATGGTGTGAAATCACATTATTTGCAGAAATTTTTTTTCCTGATGGCCCTGAGTCACTTGAGTTTACAGAATTTTAATAAGGAGAAAAAGTGTTATTCATAAGCACATCAACACATGGGTTTTGAGAAACTGGAAAATAGTAACTTTTTTACCTAACTGCCTTCCACATGAACAAAATCCAATCAGCTTTTTTTCATTATAGTTACCTTTTTTACTTCCTGCAGAGTTGTGGATTTGGAAGATTTGGATATGAAATACTGAGAGTGTATTGCTGTAGAGCATGCAATGAAGCATGGGATTCATCTTGGAAGAGAAATAGATTTTCTTCCCTTGTAGATGTAGGACAGCTTAAAGAACATTTTTTTTTCATTTTTACTCGAGACACGCTTTGAGTTTTGTACATCTAACAGAGCATTTGTCTCATATAATATATTCACACAGGAAATATGTATCACACAGCAAATAAATCAAAACAGTTTGTCTTCAAGTGCCTTCTACTTATTGTTTATACCTAAATGTTTTTCAAACCACCCCTTAACATTTTGTTACGTTGTCATACACTCCACAATGACCAAATAACTGAAAAGTGACCTGAGGTACCAGTTTCCTGAAGCAACACATGCATGGCTTCAAACCCAAGCCTCAAAGTACACAGTTCCTTAAGATGTACTTTAGGAAGGAACATGAAGACCTTCAGCCTGAAATAAGGGAGGAAATACTTTTCTCATCCCAGAAAACACTGAGCATAAATGCTTTTCTCTTTCCACTGGGAAGAACCCAAGAACTCTGCAATAGCATCAGGGAGAAGGACAAAAAGCCACTGATCCCAGTGTTCCTGTCATTTGCCTGTGAATGGGTGGTGGCTTCAGACACAGGGTCCCAGCTGTGATAGTTTGGTGCAGGGCCAACCTGCACAAGGAAAACTCCAAGCTCATCTTGAGCACTTGCTGTCAGAGCCAAGTTACTTCTTCTCAGATAGTTCACTGGGATCTCTACATCAAGATCTTGAAGGAAAAAGAGTTTGCTTCAAAATCCAGCTGTACTCCCACTCCCTCTTTGGAAATAATCAATATCAAGGGCTGTAGTCACAGCATAACTGAGGGTAGGGGTCAGCAAGACAATTTAGATGCTGCTGAGCCCTCTGAGGGACTCATTGCCTGTATGAGAAGAGGCAGTGCAGCAGTCCGTACACATCTTTGCACCCTTCAAAAAAAATAAAGCCCAGCTGACAATTCTGGCTTACATCCATGGCTGCCAGCATCTCAAAAGTTTTGCAAGGCTTTTTTAAGTTTTCCCACACTGAGAGAAGAAGAGAAAATTTTCAATCTGGATAATTTATTTCTGTAAAAGTACAACTAACAGGCAAACAAAGTTCATATGTGTGTATTTGTGCTATGACTGTGTGAATGTGCCCAAGAGAAACGAAATAGATACTTGGCTCTTTTGATGTGGAATTGGCAATTTGGGCAGTAGGTAGGATCATTCTCATTTCCTACATACTCCAAGTAACTGCCTAGAGAAAGATAAACAGATGGATTTGTTTTATTTTTTGCCCTGCAAGAACTACCGTAGGTACAACAATATACATAAATGACACATCTGAATTTTTCTACGTGGCTGACACTTCTAGTAGGAGATACTATTCTCAAAGGAGAGCATTTTTTGTATTTTTTTCAGTATATATTCATGTATATTTTCTGCATTAGGCAGAAGACAAAAGAAGTTGCAATCTCCCAGCTTCCCCAGTCATATGTCTACTGCATGGCCATGTTAATTTAAGACTTTTTCTCATTCTTTAAGGCAGTTTAAATGATACCAGCACATTTTCAAATTTCATTCAGGAATAATATGAAATATTATTAGGCAAAGAGACTGTTCCTACCTTCTTATCATTCCTGAAATTCTATCATGTTCCTTGATCTCCACAATCTTTTCTTTTCCATCTTATATTAACGTGCTTACACTTTAAAAAGGTATGACAATGGCATTCCTAGAAAAGTTTTCTAGTTTCCTACAGAATAGATTATTGTTATAGACTTTTATTTTTAAACCAGGATAACAAAAAGAGTACAGTACAAAAAAAATCTGAAAATCTCTCCTTGAAAAATAATTTTAAAAACTAAGCTGATGTTGCTTATGCAGTAAAATTTGCATACGAACAATTATCATGTTTTTAGAGTTTGTATTGAAGTATCAACCTTCATAAAAACAGCCTGAAATACTTTTAATTTCAAAGTTTGAAAAAACTCTCTTGCGAGTAAACTAAAATGTGGATGACTCAGCTCTGATGCCAGCTGAAAACCAGATTTTCCAGTTGCTTCCAAAGGCATTTGAAGCTCAAAGCCGAGCAGAAATGAGGCGAATGTGATCTGGAAGTTGCAATAATGTTTGATCTCATGGTTAAGAATCTAGGTTGAGCAAAGTCATTTTGCATCGTCTCTTTGAGCAGCGACAACTCTAATTTCACTCCTAGTCTGGCTGCTCGAAGAATGTTCTTTTTACATGAAAACCTTGCATTTCACAATGCAATGAGGAACCTGCATGCTTGTGTGCAGAAGCATTGCCACTGCAGCTAAGAGCATTGTCTTTTCTGATCCCGAGTTTGGAACACCAGTGAAGAAGGTTGCAATCTGAGTATTTTATACTGATTGTGTCCAACGTCATCTGAAACTTGTGGCAGAAAATTCCCTAATATCTGAGAGATCAGAGAATGTCAGCCAAGTGCACCACAAGCCCCAGACTTGCATTCTCCAGGCAGTAGAGCAAACAGAGATCGTGATAGGTCTTATTTGACCAGGAGGTCTGACCTGGCACAGGTAGACTCTGTTGTCTTAACCTGGGCTGGTTTGTCTTACAGAAATCAATTTAGGGTTTACCCAAAGCAAAAAAAAAAAATCATTTGACTTAATGAAGCCTCTTCATTTTCAACCACAAATAACAAATTTTTTTGCCCTTTTTTGTACAAAGCTGAATGTTCTGTGGACACAGCAATTTCTTTAACTCCTAGAAAATAGAACTGAGTATTTTCCAAAAAGCTGTAGTCCATAAATTTGTGTGTATTTGATGTAACTTGTTCAAGATGGAAATTTTTCCTCTCCATCACTTCATCAACAGCCACATACTTTTTTTCTTTTTTTTCTTTTTTTCTTTTTTTTTTTTTTTTTTTAGGTGCTTGCCACCTGCTTTTAATTAACAAAAGCAAACAGTGATTGATAGACAGATGCTTTATCTGGTAGTAGCAAAATGTCAGTTTACAGGTGTGGTGAAAATTAAGAATGCAGAAAACAGATTCCCCAACTGGGAGAAAGTCCTTTGTACATAGTTTGTGTGACTTTAGACCTCCATTGGACCTGTAGGCTTCTTTTTGTTTTTAAAGCTGAAAACAGGATTCTACTTCTCCCCTTACTTTAAGTAAACAGACTACTTGGAATGAAAATAAGTGTAAAACCCCCAAACTAAGATTAAAACTATAAAAAAAATGGAAAAGAGCAATGACCTACAATGGACTACATCAAGGAATTTTACAGGAAAATAGCAGGATAGCAAAAAGGCAGAAGTTTTAAGACTTTCTCAGTGATGGGAAAAAAACCTCTAAACTGGAATTTACCAATCAGTGCGAAATACATGAAGACTTAAAAATTTTATATACTGCAGTTTACAAAGGAAGCAAAATAAATCTTAGTTGGTTTATCAGCAAGAAATTCAAAAAGCTATAGACAACCCTCCTTGCATGTTATGCATAAGAGAGGGATTTACCATAACACTGGTATTACAGTGCATATCTTAGCACCACATAATTACAGCATGTATTGTAGAACCATATCTATGTATATTGGCTGTGCATTTTTTAGGGGAAAAGTAGAGAAAAATGTGTCAGTGCTCTTCAGCAACAGAGCAGCTGTGGGTTTTCAGCAACACCCTTTTTCTTTATGTCAATTTTTACCCATCTGATCGATTATTCTCTACAGAGAGACACAAGTCTTTCATTTGTTTCTACATTGCTAATACAATATTTACCAAAACAGTAAGGAATTCCAGTATGTTCAAGAAAGAGGTAAGGAATTTGGAGACTATCCTCTTTGCAGATACCCATAAAGTAAGTTTTCCTTGATGCACAAAATATTAAGCCTTTCATAATAAACTTCAAGGCTGTGAAATATGGGTTTGCTTTGCACTTGTATGAAAAAAGAACCTGTAAGACACGTTTGCAAACAGTGCTTTGGTATATAAATTAGCATTTTTAAACTTTTATTTTTCCAGAAAAAAAGTTGGACTTAAAAATCTACCCATGTTCAAACTCTTTTAAACTAATATATTATTCAGTTGTTTTGGATTCAACGGCAGAGGTTTTTAAAATTAAAAAAACCCCACTTTTTCTAACTATGTTCTGATAAATTCATCTTTCCCAAGGCTTTTACATCAACAATTAAGCTGGAATAAAGAGACACAGCCTCACTTCTGTACAGGGATTTGGGTTTTGGTTCATTGGAACCAGACATGGTATTTTACTGTCAAATATTTTTGCTTTGAGGAATCTTTTGTCATGACATGCCAACAGACGGGAAAGGGCTGTTTTGAGAGGGGCAAGATAAGAAATCTTACTGTGTAAATTATATGAAAATGTACCTTTAAATAATTGGACAACCTCCACGGTTTTCATCTGTAAAGAATAAATTCTGCTCTGTTCCACTTAGGAAATGTTAGTCTAAATACAACCTTGGTAAATGCAATGGTATTGAAAAGTGATTTGTACTGACAATTAAAAATAATTACATAAAATATTTCAATATTTCCAGCAAAAACCTACTTTTTTTTTAATCTACAGTTAATCAATAAGCTGTTCTATACAGCTTTAGGTGTAAAAAATATCAAAAGCATTTCTAAAACTACCAGGAAATAACTTCCTCAGAATTCAGAAGAATTCTAAAAATCTTTCAAATTATATAATCTTTAAAATTTTAAAAAATTCTATGAATGCTACCCTAACTCTGCAGGACTTCAGTGTAACTTAATGTCTAACTTAAGGAACCAAGATAAAAACGGAACTCCAGATTAAACCATTGTTAGCTGGCACTCTCCCAACATCATTTTTTTTTGTCCCTTTACCTCTAGATCACCAAAATTAAGACAAAATAATTCCTGCTAAATATTAGAATAGTGAAAAACAGCCCCAAATTCAGTGGGATGAAATATGCCAGTAAAATTCACCATGAATGCAGTTCATAAAAAATTGATGTCTCAGGGACTAATCTTAAAAGCTGAACCAAAATCTTTTGAACATATGCAATAGCTGTGGGTGGTAAAACACAGTGGTCCTGAATTATGCAAATTTGTCTTGAAAAGTCTGGGGAGTAGTGCAATAATTCAAGGCATCTGTTACTGCTGTTTGCCTCCAATTAATGACACTTTTTTGTAGCCTTCATCCAAACTTTTTGGAGCTGTTTCCTGCTGGCAGGCCAACCCCACTTGCTTGCCAACAGTGCAAATGCCCTCAACCACTGTGCTGAGAATGGCAGTGCCATGTGCTCTTCATTTTGTCCTGGGTTGCAATAACCCAAGGGTAATATTAAACCTGGATAATTCTGGCTCCTTGAGGATATATATTATTCATTCTGACCGCTGCCTAGCATGACTTTTCAGTATCTTTAACTTTTTCGTCTCAATATTCTTGTAGAATGGAGGATCGTGAGGGTTTAGGACTAAAACAACTGCTGAAAGAAACTACAATGTACTCTGTTTTACCAAGGTACCCTTGTTTTACCCAGATAAAACTGGTTTTTTCCACCTTTGTCAAAAACTGATCAGGATCAGACAACTGGATTCCTGCATTTTGGATCATTCTATGATGATGTGGATCACTGTGACAATTCCCACTATGAATCTCACAGATGTTTCCACTTCTATACCCAACACCACAAGAAGGCACAGAGTTGAACATATATTCTGAATAATTCAGTTCTAGTTCCTACACTTCTCCATTACCTATCAGTAGCAGTAAGAGCAGCAAAAAAATCTCTTATATACATGTTCTGTCTATGAACACCATGACATTATGATAAAATAACAAAGCAAACAGGTAGGTTAAAATAATCTCTTCTTTAGTAAGATTGAGCTCATTCAAAAACTTATTATTATATTCACTGTAGTGTACAAAAGTCTCCTCTGTGGATATTTATGTTGTTGTATTTCAAAAACAGCTTATTCCCAAAATTTGCCGGTTACATAGAAAGGCAACGCAGTTTCCTTTAAATCCCAGCACACTTAAATATCATTCATATGATGCCTGTGAAGCATCATTACAACTTGCCAGTTCAGAGCTAATCCCTCTCTTTGAACACCTTGTTGTGATGAGAGCTGCCTGCCAAGAAAGCTCTCAACATATGGATTGAAGCTCTGAAGAATGTCTTTCTTGACTTAGAGATGTCTTTGACACCACTTTCGCAGTAAGACTTGTAAATCCTTGTGTAATTTTGGGGAAGGATAAGAGATGTGTCTGCAAATGTACCTGATCAAAATATAAGCCATCCCAGAGGTTATTTCCTAATCACCCCTCCACATTTCCCAAAAGATAAAGAAAGTGTATTTCACTGATGCCTACTTTCTGCCTTAAAGGGTCAGCCACACTGCCCTAAAGTATGCAACATTAAAAAACAAGCATCTGCATAAATAAGAGGATATATCAGGCATTGTACAGGTACTTCTGAAAGCAAATTAACAGCTAGGCTTTTGTAATGACTGATTTTGTTTATCTATCATATAGCAGCAAGTCTTAGCCCCTTTCTGTCCTGTAGGTTCACAGGGTTTTTTGAATGGGTACTTTAACTCTAGGGGAGAGACTGTGTACAGCCATGGTAAAAATGTTATCATTAGAATTTTTTATTTTTAATCTTTGAGCACTCTAGCTAAGTCTCTGTGTGGAAGATAAGATTGCAGGAGTACAACAATAATTGCTCATGTAACAGAAGTTTTCTCCTGAACTCTTCAGTGACCCAAGGCTGGCTTTGGGCAAACCTTAAATGGCGTATCTAAACAATGAGATTCCCTCTTGGGCTTACAAATTAAGCTGGAAATCTTGAGAATTGTCTATCTCAGAATCATTCCAGCACTTTCTGCTCCAAGACTGATATACTGCAACAAGGGCCTTCTTTGTAACACAGCTTATTTATTTCTACAACGTTTTAGCTGCAAATGGAAGGGCAGTGCACATAAAACTGAAAAAAAAAAAATCCCGAGGCCTTTGAAAGGATATGATATTTCCAGAAATCATTTTTAAACAGATGTTTTTCACCAGTAAAGTTGGTGGGCGAATATGACCAAATGTGTTTTCCTAGAATATGTTGTTTTGCCAAAACTGAAATATTTTGTTAAATTGCATCACTTTTGATAGTATTTGATAGGATTCTGTCTGAAGTCCAGAGTACATTGTTTTTTCAAACAGAATTAAAGAGATAATAAAAATTATACATTTGAAGAAAAAGCATATATTCTGAGTAAATTAATTTTTTTTTCGCTGACCATTGAAGAATTTTGCTTTAGTTCAGCTATCAAATGCAGAAAAATTTAAAAACATCCATAGGGACAAAAAATATCTTCCAATCCATTCTGTTTCAGTTTGTAAAGGAATAGCCTGAATAAAACATCATAGTGCATCATCTTGAGATTAATTTATACAATTTTGTGATACATAAGATAATCATTAGCACACAAAAAAACTTTTTTCTTGGTATTTCCAAGTACAATATTGGGTTTGTTGCTTGTTTTTCTTGTAAAATTGAAATATTTTGATAGAACCACTAAAGCTGTATAAAATACTAATAGCCACAAAGTTGTAAAGTCTCCAGGTTAAGATGCAATATTGTACCCAGCAAGTTATTCCATTAATTCCTTGAGAGTATGCAAAAAAAATACATTATTTAATCATGTGTTTAAACCTTTCCTGGTCGTCATCTGAGAGAGAGTGCTGTGATTCCAAGAAAGGAATTTTCCTGTACAGAAACATATAAGCATCAATTTAATGTAAATATTGTATGTCTGGCACAAATGCAGCAGAAGATTGCCAAGAGATTATATGTTCTCATCTTCCAGAATGAAAAGCCCAGATGGAGAAGACATTTTTCTGACAGCCTCAAAAATGAGCTCTATTCACTTGGGTTGTGTCAGCTACCAAAGACCACATTCCATAGTCTCTTGTACAGACTGTTCACAAGTGAAATGCAAAAAGTGTCCCAGAGGTAAAGAGTTTGTATTTGTAAGGCTTATCTGATCCTTAAGGCAACCCTTAAAACACTGATGAAGGAAAGGTGGGTTTTCCTTTGAGTTTTCTAATACCTGCTTAGTATTAGCAAGTATTAGACTTTTCAGATAATCTCACAATATTCAATCTTCCTGCTAACTGTGAGTCATATAGACAAAGCCATATATAGAGAGAAAAGGGGTAAAAGGAGATTCTCTAGTATATCTTCCTTTTAGGTAGTAGAACTAATTAATACAGGAAGAATTTTAGTACTTTTTGTAACTGTTGGCTCCTTATGTTTTTCTTCAAGCAGGTAACAATATTATAAATAACATCATGTTTGATAATAGCTTATTCAGATAGCAAAGAGAGAAAATTTAGCATCAAATAACAGACACAAATGTTCATGTAAAGGATAGTTATCCTACCTGAAACTGTCGGGAAAAACATTCAAACAAAAAAAGATCCCAACCTGAATTTCCCCATGTCAGACTCAGTGTGGTTTCTGGGGATTAATTCATATCTTGAAAATTGAATTTAAATGCTCTCCTAGATTATGCCTATTGTGTTCTTCATTTCCTAGGGCTGGAGCTCCGAGGAGGCAAATCAAGTCCCACAGATATCTGAAAAATTTTAGCAATTGTCAAATGAGAAAAACAGAGGACGTGTAAGCAGAGGCAGAAATGTTATATTTCTATATTATTTAATTATTGATGAATTTTCAGTACAGCAAATGTCAGTAACGTTTTCTTTCCTTGTTAAGACAAACACCGGGGAGACAAGGTCAGTGTGTTTAATTATTTGTCTAATTGTCTTATTGCTCCACTATGTCTGAACTCTAGCAACAGTTTTGAAATATTAAAATGTGTGTGTATGTGTTATATGAATTAACGGGAATTTTTTAAAAATTTTGAAGTAACTCCACTTTCTAGATCATTGATTCCTGTTTGCAATAACAAGTAATCGCAGTTGATAATTCCCTGTAATATTTATTCTGGCTCCATCTTGAAAGCAGTTGTATTTCTTCCCTCCAGTGTTTCTGAAGAAGAGTTGTTGCACAGTATTTTTGTTCTGATGCTTAAGGACATTTTTATCGTTTCCCTCCTATATTTATCCATATGCTAATTGTCACTTGTTCCTGCTTTGTCCTTTAGTTAAGTAGCACATCTATATATTGTGGATATATCTTCCTACTCAATCTATTATTTTATATCACAGTGAAATTTTCTTCTTTCATTCTTCATCATACCGGTAATGCCAGTTCTGTGACATGAATAATTTTCACTACTAGACTCCTACCCACTGTGTTCAGGTCAATAAATGAAATATTTAAAATTATTAATCTCAAGTTAGTCCTTCAAGAGCTCAACCAAAGTCCCTGTTCAGGACACCCTGAAGTCTGCTTTTTGGCAAGACAGAATGCAAGGTATTAATATTATATAATTTCTCACTTTCCTTGGCTTTATTAATGACTTTAGGTTATATCTTAAGGTCTATTTTCTGCAGTTTTACCTAGAAGATGATGATTAAATTAGAAAAGATGAACAACTACTTTAAAATACTTTCCCTTCAAATCACTTCTCCTGAAGCAAATTAAAAAAAAGTACTAAGAAACAAAGCCTATTTAGGGTCTATACTCAGCTATGACCAGAAGCAGAAGTGCTAGAAATCTTAAAAGTAATCATCCTCCTGCAAGCCTTTGCAGCCCAGTTCCAAAGGCTCCAGAGGATCAGATAAACATCTGAACTTTTAGACACTTGTCCATGGCTTACCCAAATTCCAGGTCTTTTGGGGTCACCCATCATTATGAATTTCCTTATTTTTATGTTTTCCAGACCCTTTTAACCCTAAATTTTCACAGCTTCACAGAATTTAAGTGCTCAACTCCCACAAAATCCAAAGGTTGCGTGATTAAATTCCACTTAACTCTGAAAAGATAGAGTTCACTATTACTCAATATATAACCCTGTCTAAAAAATGTCATTAATATACAGAATTCACACAACTGTGGAAACTCTAGTATCCCCTTAAGGTGAAGCTGCTCTAGTCTTGCTCTGTGTGTGTATGTGTCAATTTTCCCCCCCATCTATGACTGCATATTAAAAAAATAGCAAACAAAGCAGAAAACTCCCCACAAAACCAACCTTCAGTATGTTAAAACTCCTGAACTTTATAAAGTACAGGTTCTGTCAAATACCAAAATTTGCCAAGTTCTTCTATTTTTGTTAATTTAATGTGTTATTTAAAAACATAAATTGAAAAAACACCACCAGTATATACTTACGGGTATTTTTTCGTGTTGTTTTAATGTCTTAGGGACTAATAAATGGATTTACCAATTACGTCATACTTAGCAGTATTTTTCATGTTCAAAACAAATTTTTTGATCACTTTTCATGTAAAACCATCAGTGTCTGCACATACTCACAGACTGAGTAAATGAGACACTCATTTAAGATATTTTAGTATCTGACTGCCCGAAATTAGGAATGTAAAATCCTCACAAAGGGCCTGACTTTCTTCATTTTCAGTACCCAATTTCTATCATCTTGTTCAACACTAATCACCAAGTTAAAAAAATTTTTACAACACAGTCTATTGTTTGATATTTAAACATTTTATCTATCTTTCCAACTGAGACCTGACATGATCACTCTGCTGTCTCTTCTATAGGTATTTCAGAAAAGAGAAAGAGGAATTCAGAGCTGCTCCAGGAATAAAGTCAATTCTCATTTATTGCACTACTCCATGTTGTGTGGACACATCTATTTTTCTCTTATATTTTTTTTGTCTTTGACCAGAAATATTTGTGGAAGATGGGATGGCATATAGCAGTTAACATTTTCTTAATAATCAACACTGGTATAAATTTCTCTTAAACAAATAAAAGCTTCTTTTAGATATGTCACCTAGGAGGCTCAACTTATTCAGCTCCAGAAGTGTTATCAAGGGTGGTGTATCTGTCAAAAAGAAAATATTGAACTCTGATGAATAGAAAATCACCATGAAAGACTGCTGTGACCACAGTCCTGCAGAGACTTGCACTTGTTCAGGGCTTTGTGTGTTAGGATTAGTGCTTTCAAAATCAATGTGATTAATAAATGCAGTGCCTCACGGTGTGTGTGTTTGAACATGAATGTAAGTTATTGCAGGCTTGTCTCAGTGAAATGGAAACCTTCTGAAAGTTTCAGGTTTCTCTAAGGAGAATTTCAGAAACTGAAAAGAGACTAAATTGAGGAAATAAAATAAATCCGAAGCACTTTTCCAGTAACTGCAGGAATGGAGAGGGCGTCAATTTTAAAAGGTAAAATTTAATAAAAAGAACAGAATTAGTTGAAAAGATTCTTACAAGTGTCTTTGCATTAAAAAATAATTACAAGAAGTTCTATGAAGTCTGAGTACACGGAGAATTCTAAAAATCTTTTGGGTACATGGAGAATTCAACTTTTGGAATTAAATCTAAAATTGTGTTGTCTAGACCTTTTGAGGTCAGGATGCCAAGATTCCTAAATGACTCTTAAAAGTGTCTTTTGCTTTTTTCGAAACAACTTTCCTGATCATTTATTCAGTACATTAAATGGCAAGAAATTAACCACTGAAGTCCAAACCTTAAAGTCTCTCATTACCCTAAAACCCTGAGAGAAACAAGAGGTCCTTAAACTGATACAAAGTCCACTTTTATACTTAATGTCTCTAGAGTAGTTAACATAAAGTTATTTCAAAATAAAGCACATCCTTTCAAGAAAGTGTTATATGTTTGAAAGATGCAATATATTTATCATTCTAGCTCTTTTCCTACAATAATCTAAGTATGACTGTGACAAGATTTCATTTTTCCTCTATAAGAACAACGTATTGCTTTGATATCAAAGCTTTGCTACACCAAGTGACAAAATGTCAGTTTGATGCTGAAGGGCAACATTTTTTCTAATTTTATAGTAAAACAACGTTTGTTAGAATTGCAATGCGGAAATGTGTTCTAATATGACTCCTTTTCATTTTATAGTACATATGTTTGCCAAATTTTATTCCTATTGGCAAATTAAAATGACAAACTAGCGCATTGCCTTTCATTATTTTGGGAATCCCAAAACTGCATTAAAAGGCAATATTGACATCCTTAACTCTGTACAATAAAACTTTGTGTCATGGCAACAAAAAGCAGTAAATTTATGTTCAAAAATCATTTCTGCAAAGGTATCTAGTTACATTTTTGTCTCTCTCCTGTTGAACACTCCTTCTTAGTTTCAGCCATCTTACTGGAGTGCATCACAGTCTCTGTGCTGATGTTAGCAAGGAATAAAAATTAGATTGCTTCTAAATGGGTGTTTAAATTGGATAACGTGCAAAATCTCTGTCTGTGCGAGACAGCAGAATGATAAATGAGCATGCTTTAAAGTGGGAAGCTCTCCAGGTTACTTGCCTCCTCAAATTCCCCTGAAGACTAGGAGCATGTCATAGACATTCTGTAGTGATAGGTATCAATAGTGATCACTTTCTAGCAAAAAAGATAAATGAAATAAATATTCAGAAGGAAAGACACAACATTAAATAGTTCTGATATAGTTAAAGCATTTGCTGCTTTGTCCAGTATTTAATTTGAATGATAGGAAAATAATTTTCTAAGATTCTGACGTAGAGCGGAATTGAAATTATGTGATTGATTGATTGATTTTTTTAATTGTAAAAACTTTCATCAAAGGTCAAGACATATGTCTGTAAATGTGCTTAAGATTTTGACCGCACAAAGAGTTTTCTGTTTCTGCTAAAGCAGTAGAATGTTTTCCATTGAAATAAATAGAAAGTAATCTGTGCTGGGGGTAGTAGAAGAGCAGTAGGGGAAAGAAAATCACCTTTGCTCTATTTGTGGTACTTATGGTACTTGTTCAATATACTGCAGTTGTGGTCGTACTGAGATCACCATCATTTCCAAAACAAAAAAAAAAAAAGAATAAAAGATTCTGCAGAGATAATAATTAGCCTCAGCATAAAAACCCACAAGGTTAGCCCCAAATACCTTTTCTCATGTCAAGGCACACTTAATCACACCGAGAGGAACCCCATTGATTTCAGTGAGAGTGTTTCTACCAAGGAACTTCTGGGGTTGAAACGCATCAGAATCTGCTCATAATGTGTGAATGGTCTGTATCACAAAGCTTCCATAATCCCTGTATAAACACATTGTAAACAGTTTATAGATGCTAAGGTGAAACATCCCTAGTGCACTAAGCAGGTCCAACTCACAGTACTTGCTCTCTTGGTGAAGAGGGGTGGGATTGTCCTGCAGCAAACACTGGGAGTTGAAAGAAAGGTCAACAATAGTTATAAAATAAAGTTCTACCATATGGTAAGTTATCGTTTTCATATGCTGTGGAGCATAGACAAGCCATAGAGTGAATTTCAGAGCAAAACTGAACCTTCTAAATATAAGCTGAGCCCAAATAATGTCAATCATTAAAAGCTAAGTGAACTACAATCAAAATATTTTTTTTTTCTCTTTTCAGGTATCTAGCTTATCTTTTTCAGACAGAAATTGTAAAAACTGAGTGAAGAGACGGGTTTTATCACATTATTGGTTCAAATAAAATTTCACAAGATATCTAGTCTCATATATACATATATATTTATATAAACTGAATTGGCAATAGTCAAGAAACTCAAAAGAATAATTTCTCTTTCTCTATGTGAGCTTTGCATCATGGCCTATGTAAACCTTCATAACTCCTTTGCAAGTGGCATTTCTAATATATATAAGAGATCAACACTATGGTTGGGGTGGGAAGGAAACTGGAGGTCATCTGGTGCAACACACCTTGGTGCCAAGCCTGTACACCTCGGTAATGGCCTGGGATCATATCCAGACAGCTTTTGAACATCTCCAAGGAGGAGACTCCACCAGTCTCTGGGTAATCTTCATCAGTGCTCAGTCACCTTCACAGTGGAAAGTGTGTTCTGATTTTCATGGGGAACCTCTTTTGCCTCAATTTGTGCCTCTGGTCCTGTCACTGTGCACCTCTAGAAAGAGCCTGGTTCCTTTCTATTTACACCCTTCCCTCAGGTTTGCACACATTTACGGGATCTTTTCTGAATTTTCTCTTCTGCAGACATAACAGTCCCAGCTTTCTATGCCTTTCTTCGTAGAAGTTTCAGGCCCTTATAATATTTGTGGAATTTCACTGGGCTCTCTCCAGCAGCTCCATGTCTCTCCTGTACTGGGGACTGCAGAATTGGACATGGGACTCCAGATGTGGCCTCGGTGGTGCTGAAGGAAAGGTGAATCTTGCTCTACCTGTTAGAAACATTTCTCCTTTTGCAGCTCAGGACACCCTTAACCTTCAATGTAATGTTCAAGGTGTTGTCTACCAGGTCTCTCAGGTCCTTTTTTGCCAAGGCGATTTACAGTGAACTTGCCCTTAAAGATATAGTTACTAAAAATTGTTTTTCTCTCCTACTTGAAGAATTCAGAAATGCAAAAAAGTTTCTCATTGTCACATAAGAAATATATAGTGTTTCCTTTTAGAAAATCTAAAACGAGCAAGTGTATGAGACTCCAGCTTTACACCACAGTAATTTGGAACTAATGGACAAATGAGAGCCATTGGAATAATTAACTATTGCTCAATGTACAAGTACATTCGAATGATTTCTCAAGGAGTTATTTTAGCAATTCACCTTAAAACTCTCAGGGCAGCTTAATACTGGTGGGCAGAAGTCATTAATGTTTGTGTATTTGGCTGGAATCAAGACAGATCTTTCATAAATCCACAAAGATTTTGCAGGGCACCAAAATAGAGATGATTCAGACCTTTGGTAGTGAAAGCAGCAAGGGCAAGCCATCCAGGCAGACTGCAGGGCAATAGCTGGGAATTAAAGAATATGGAAAACCTTGTTCCTCACAAGAGCTCCTTTGTGCAGTTCAGCTTAGTCCACTTTGGGAGAGAGCCTGTTTAGGTTTGTCCTCATGGAGACTTCACATTGTTTTGCAACAGCTTTCCTTGGCAACAGTTTGGATTGATTCAGCCAGGCTTTGTTGATATGCCAGACAATGCAAGCACTGTCAAAAGGAAGAGGGAAAGAGATGCTGATTGGGACCTGTCTGAAATAGCAACAGTCCATTGCCTTTTAAAGAGTTTTCTTTTACCCACTTCAGTGGCCATAAACTTACCACAAAAGAAATCCTTTTTGTCTCAGAAAGGTCAAAACAGATGTGCAGCAAATGAAGACAAAGTAAGGACAGATCTGACTCTGGTGTCCTCACACAGCTGAACTGAAAAAGGCTTGTGTAGCTTTTCCATCTATCTCCTCCCTTCATTTCACTTTGGGATTAGAAGCTGAAGAGCCAGAGAAACAAAGATTCACTGATTTAATCAAGTTTTAATCACTGTTTTAATCAAGAGTCCCAGGAGAATACCTGCTGTTCCAAGATAACCACTGTGATTTCTCAAAATGAAGCAGGCCGAGCAAGCTTCCAACAAACATGCAAAAATTTGGCACTTTATATAAATAATTTTCTCTAACAATTTAAAGTCGAGTCTATCTCAAATCCATGATGGAATTTTAAATTCATACTGGAAATAGACCAGAAGTATTAAAGAATATTTCTGCCTTTCTCAGCATTGGTCTATCCAGGGATCATTGCTGTCTTATTACAAATTGCCTGTGCTGATATGAATACTGTTCCATTTCTACTAAAATGCCCATAGTTTAGCAGATAATTTCCTGTAAAAACCTTGATTTTAAAACTGAAATTGACTCAGAGCTGTTGTGTTAACTTGAAAATTAGCAGGTGAAGACAAAGTAAAAATAAATTAACAAATAAAGAGAAAACAATAAAAAATATGTAAACTGTCACTGACAAATGAAAACAGATCCTTCTTTCTGGTCCTTTACACAGAACTTCATTGTTACTCTGCTTTCTGTGGTGCAGAACTACAGGAAAATGAAGAAACTGAAAGAGTTTTTTCCTCCTATGGAGGCAGAACTTCATCAGTACTAAATGTGATATTGTACGTGGGGAAAGAGCATCAGTTCTAGGAGCCAAGATTTAGCTTCTTATTTTCGGCATTTTCCCCCTCTTCCTGGTCACTGATATGTATGAAAACATTTTCCTAATGCAAATATTCCCTGACTGAGCCCTTGCTGCATGAATGAGTGTGGTTTTCCTTTGGGAGCTCATTACATAGCCTTGCTCCCTTGCCCAAATATTCTGCAGCTTTCATACAGTCCCTCACACTTCACAGCTGAATTATGCAAGGACACTACAAACATCTTCCTGAGTTGTGAATTTTCAATCCTTGTCTTAAAAATGGTCTTAGTTTTGAAAAAGTAAAGCCACTAAAAAACTCATTGGAGTGCAGGGTGTGGAGTCAGTGAGAGGTTCTGCTGTGAGGAGACACCAGCTCTTGTCTGCACTCCCCACCTGAGGGCAGTGATTGATGAGACCTTGTTTTCTTCCACATTCCCACCCCAGTCATGGGAGGAACTTTCAGCTGCAAAGCTCAGTTTCCTCTGACAATGCTGTATTATTCCTCTGACAGCAATTAATTTCTCCTACAGCAATGATGCATTAACTTTTAGCAAATGCAAAATTTAATAAGGTCAGCTACCAGCTACACAATAGTAAACATACTGTTTCAAAGTATGAAGAATTAGTTTTATCACAGTATAGAAAACCTAACCTAGGTCAAAATCAAAATTATCTTTCGTTAGTGTCTTTCAAACATCCCTAAGCGCAAATGACTGTATGTTCAGAATTTTATCGTGAATCAAAGTTAACCCCTCTAAACAAATATGCATTCTCAAGGAAAAGGAATTTTTTTAAAAAAAGTTTCTCACTGTGAAATGAAAAAACTCTTTTTAAAATTATTAATTAAAATACAACATTGTAACATTTAATTTAAGATAAGCAATTTTATACAAAAACCGTTGATATTTCTGCCAATGGTAATAGATCAGCTTTCAGTTCTCAGTATTTCAAGTCTTCCTATATAGTCAGTAAACATTCATTTTCAGCAGTACATTACATCTCCTTTAAAATTCCATTCAGAAATATAAATGCTAAAAAGACTGACTGTATCATGCAGAAGATTCTAAAATGACAAGATTGATGTAGAATATGTCATCGACTTCATGCAACTGGACATACCTCTAGGATATTTGGGATATAACAGCCTATAAGAATTATGGATGATGAAAAATATTTATAAAATATTTACAGTAAGTGAATTCAACAAACATGAGGTCAGAAGAATATTAGATGGTCTTTAAGGTCCCTTCTGACCCAAACCATTCTATGATCATACACTCAATCAAACAGCTTTTTTTACAACTTCTAAATGATATCTGTGTTACATGAAGTTACATATCTTCTCAAGAAAACTAAAAGTGTTGTAGGCTTGCCCTTAATATATAACTATGAAAAATTAATATTTTAAAGAATTTTGGATTTATCACATAACATAGTTTTCATTCTTCTGAGTAAGGTTGAAAACCAAATATTCAAAAATACAATTGAAGAAATGATGAAAAATATGAACTCAAAAATACCATGCCTATTTGAAACACCACTTGAAAGAAAAATTCATTTTCCTTGAAGGAACACAAATCAGTAGGCAAGAGATTAAATTTTTCCACTTAAACTTTTAAATAAGATAGAAATTAACAAGACCCCAGACACTTTCCTGCATTAAAGAGAATCCTATCTGCAGAAATGTACAGGTGTTTGAGATTTTAAAATTTCAATTTTACGCTTTTCGGCACGTTCTTATATATAGCAAAGTGTGAATAGGACTTTTTTTAGATAGTACCACTGTAAATTATAAAATAAAAAGGTGTTTAAAAGTATCTGTTCACTGTATTACTTGGAAAAACTCATAAATACCATTCTCAATAGGTGTTTGCATGAGCTGATCCTGCAAAGCTCCAAAACAATATTCCACAGTATTTAATTTGTAATTTCCTTTACTATAATCAAATATCTCTTTCTATTTCTCTAGTTCCTGTGATCAAGGAGAATAAATTAATCTCTGTTCTTCTTACACTCTTTTGTCTACTGAAAGTTGCTTATGTCCCCTCTAAGTGCTTAGTTTCCTGGATTAAAAAAAATCTCAACACTTTTGAGCTTTTCTATCAGTTAATTGTTTCAAAACTTCTTTTCATTCTTGTTTTCACTCTCTCAATCCCTTCATGCTGATCTATATATTCCTAGTAGTATGGCAAGCAGCTGGGCACATCCATCCAGATGAACCCCTACATTTCCTGAAAAAAAATCCACTTGCTGCTTACTTGCTGGAGGAAGACACAGCCCTCATGCTGGAATGAGATTTATTCAGTTCTCTTTGTAGCCTCTTAATCTTATGTTCTGTTTAGTTTGTCATCAGCTGGCTAATTTCTGCCATAAGAAATAACTTGTTACGTATTGTGCTTTTACTCTACAAACACTTAACTCATATTTTAGTGTGTTTTACTTTGTTAACTTCAGACTATCTCTTCAGCTCTAAAGAACCATTTTGAATGGCCTTAAGGAATTACATTATGTTTAGGTCTTGTCAGTAGTTTGACTTTAGAGTTATCCTTCCATAAAAAAAGATTAATTGGCCTATGAAAAGCCATTAGTGTCTCCTACAATAAATAATGCCTTTTATTTCTGCCCATGGGAGTTTAAAACAGCTATGGTCTCTTTCTTCTTCAAAGTAATAATTGACAACATCGTTGGAGCAATAAAGACAACAAATCCCAGCTACCTTACCTACACTGTTAGTTCAAATGACTTCAAAATGTTAATGGCCAGAGCAATTCAAATGGAATTTGGCCCCAGTGACATACTGGTCATTTTTACAACCATTAGGTAGAAATACGGTTTTGTGTGAATATTAATTTTTGTCGGATCACTTACAACCAAATTATAGCAGAATCTCAGGAAACACTTTTGTGTATACTACCATCATCTGGTGTATTCTAGGATACAGGCTCTTTTCCTGTGGTAACAGGATAAATTTTGAAACTTCTTACATGTGAACACTAAGTGATGCCTCTTAGGATTTTTCAAAGGAACAGTTCATGGCTATAGGTGGCTTTTTGAAGTTTTCTTTATTTTCTTTCTAATTCTGGAGCAAGCACCATCTACCTCCAAAAAATTCTGGAAGAGACTTTTTTTTCCCTGACCAAGAAATGTTAGGAACTGCTCAACACTGCATTTTTAGGATAACTATCCTGGGATACCCATCTAATTTAGCTGGCTTTTTTAAGGGGAGGTAATCTCACAGGGCTTGGAGGGAGGAGGGCATTATCAAGTTATTACCACTGAATGTTTTGTTTATCTGCCCTCTTGATCAAATTCCCTTAATTGCATTACACAATCCCATTGTGCCTTAAAGGTTACACATCTGGAATCGAGCATAAATGGTTTATTGGATTGATGTCCCTTTTTTCTTTAAAATAAAGTACTTTAGGAAATCTCATTTTTCCGTTTGAACTGGTCTAAAAAGAACTCAGGGTAGGCAGGGATGAGGGAATTTGCTGCTACAAAAATGTTATGTGTAGTAATTAAAATGCTCCATTTGTTTCACTGAGTGACTGACAAGAATATAGCATCTCTTTGATTATTTACAGACCCACCATTTCACAACCATTTACTTAAGTAAAAAGATTTGGCAGCCTTGTATCCCCTGGAAACCTACATGAGGAGATTTGGATCACAATTTTATTAAACAGTGAGAAATAGTTTAGAGGTATTTTCTTCTTGCCCTCTCAGTGGGATATGGCTAAGGGACCTAGGGAAATTCCTTATCTGATCATAGTATTCATAATACATAAAGTTCAGGTTTGCTTTTAACATCCAATAACATGAGACAAAGTCAATATTATTATTCAGATATGCTTAGTTCTCCAAGTAGAACTAAAGAAATTCACTATGCTTGTTTATATTTTAACAATCAAGACCAATTATTGTTCTAGGTGTTGCATGAAGACATCCCACTGTATTTGCCATCTCATTTAGGGTAAGATATAATTCATGTGTAAAATACAAAATAAGTGGTAAAATTGAAAATATTGCACCAAATAATCAAATTAAACTACTGTGTCAATTTTTTCTTCTTTCTTTTAGCTATCAGCTGCATGCCAATTATTAAAATGCATCTAACAGATGGATTCGTACTTAGGAAGTTTTGATCCATTATCAGAATCAAAGCAAGGTCTAATCATTTTTTACCATCTGTACCAATAATTATGTGCTGGTATCAATGATGTACAAGATAGACATTTCGAAATTATAACAGATATATTTCCAAAAACAACTATGTCCAGTACTTCACATTCATATTTAAAGAAAACGTACTAGTAAGCAGAAGTAAGTCTGGTAGTAGAAACCACCGTAACCACTGAAGCACAATATTTATTATCTACTCTGAAGCTGTTTCTTCAAATCAAATTAATCCTTCTAATTCTTATATCCCATTTTCTTCTCTCATCTTTTCCTTTCCTTTTTCTGTGAGGATGCTAAGGGCATCCCATATCAAAAAAGGTATGCAGTTCACTATGTAGAAAAATATTACCTTTCATGAATTTTAGATACCTTAGACTTCAGCTTCTTTACATGTTTCACATTTTTAAGAGCTAGGAGAACAGAAGCTGCAAGCACTTACTTTCTGTTTAATTCTTTATCTTCTTTTACCTAGTGCCATAACAGGCTGTCTTCTATGATAAGCAAAAAAAGCCTTTGAATTTGCCTTGATATAAATTGCTTTTATAGCCATATGTTTGATAATTTCATCATGCAATTCTGGTTCTCTTTTTGTTCTGCATTATTCTTTTTTGTTTTTAAGATGGGATGGCCAATTTCACATAAAGTATCCCAGACAAAACTATAAATGAATCCTATAATAGCAATAATAAACATAGCAATGAGTTATGTAATGGCAATAACATTTTTTTATAAAATTTCCCAGTTCTTACAATCTCTAGTGACTTAGGTTATCCTTCATCTGATTCCTGTCTAACTGTCTTGAACAAAGGTCCTCACTGTCATATTTACAGTGACATCAGATTCTCTAAACATTCCTAATGCTGTTCATTTTAGACCCTTCTAAAGGGCTTCAGGATTTCCCTATAGTATTGTTATATATTTATGAGCATTGAAATCCATCTGCAATAGTACTGACTTTATTTACTCCAGTGCTTTATCAATCTCTGGATTTTTTTTACCCTCCTTCACCTGACTTACTGAAATCCTTCTCATCTGCAGTTGTATTTCTTTCTACCAAATGTTTTCTAATTTATCTCAGTGTCTCTTATTTCTTTCTACCAAATGTTTTCTAATTTATCTCAGTGTCTCTTCACCTTCCCCATAAAACCAATGACAGTAATGCAGAAATTAGTGAACTTTTAAAAGACTTTAATACTTCCTTCTTTGGAAAGAAAAAGCCTCTTGAAATAAGATTTCCTTTGGGAATTAGTAGGAAAGAGAAAGCCATGGTAAGAAGCCTGGGAGAAAAATTATTTTGTGAGGTTACAAATACTGGAGAATGTGTCTAGAAAAGGAAAGCTGTTGACCTGACAGACTTGATACCCACTTCAAGTCTTCAGAGCCTCACTTTGGTATTGTCTTCTTTGATAAATAACACTTGTTCCCAGCTTTAACTTGTTGTTTTCTGTGTGGTTGTAGAATTTGCTTACTCAAATCCTGTTCTGTTTGGTGATTGTCTTCAAGACCTTCAAGATCAGAAAGAAAACCTTAAGCTCAAAGAAGTCACTTACCATGATGGACTTCTGTACAAAGTTCTTTTTTCTTCAGTTACTGGAACCAGAAGGAAGGTAGAAAGATATATTTCATGTCTGCTGGAATGTGCTTATGACAGTCACATTCAGGTTCTAACCAAAAAGTTAGAGTAGTCTTTAAGGGAATCAGGAAGAACTGCAGACTACATTAGTAAAATTCTCATTAGAGAGGAGGGAATTAATTTTCCCAGCCAGCTGGAGAGCCAAAAAAGTCATTTTTGGAAACAAGACATTTTGATGTTACATACTTATCCAGTGTCAGCGAGGAGTCAAACAGAGCTCAGAGGCTTTGCACTGTTTTTATGAATGACAGCTGTATTTCTTCAGTAAAAGGTGGAAGCGATTTTTTTGACCAGCTATTCAAAGATTTTTACTTTTCTGGTCTGTATTATATCACTATTTCCTAGGCTCAGCCTCACCAGTGGGAGATGACTTTTGGCATTCTGACAGTCCAAAAGCAAGGAAGTCAGAGTTCATCATCTGACCTCACCTCGTAATTTCCTTCACTCTATTGATTGCTGGTACAGGCATCCAGCAGTGTCAATCATTATGTACTTCTCAGTAATGTTCATCAATACAAACTGCCAGCTGCTGCCCAGTCTTCATGAACCTTTTGACACATCCCACTGTCAGAAGCAATGGCTTAGGTGTTGCAAGTGGGGGGCATGGAGGTCTGAAGCTATTAGCTGTTAAAGTAGGAAGATGAGATGGGTAGAATTGAGATCCACTCGGATCTAGTGCTGTCTGTTCAGGGCTGTAACCTTTCCTTTAGGCAAGAAGAACATCTTTTACATGAAATATAGAAAAAAAAAGAAGGGAGATGTTCACAATATTTTTACAGCTCCAACCTTCAAAGGTAGCCATGGTAAAAAATTAAATCAATATAATAAAAACTCTATCTGATACAACTCTCCTATCGGCAGCCTCTCTTTTTTAGAAAAATATATCAAAATATCTCCAATTATATGAAATAATTCCATTCCAGTGTTTGGAAGATGTCAACTCCATTAAGCATCTCTTGAATGATTCATCTCTATGAATTTGTTTTCAGATTTGCAGCCAAGTAGCACAGACCTCCCACATTCACGTCTCCCAGCAGTCAGACCTATGTCTGTTCTTAATCCTGTGCTGTTTCCAAGCAGCAAATGATGCTATGTTTTATGTGTTGGGTTTGTTTTTTTTTTTTTTTTAATTCAAAATGCAGTGATGAATGCAGCCTACTACAGTGAGGTTTTTTTCACCGCACAATATTAGAAGCATGTGTTACATGGCACGGGGTAAGCTGGGAAGGTATATGAATGCATTTGAGATCAAAAAGCTTTTGGAATAAACAAGGAAATATGGGTAAAAGTTCAATATCTGCTGCACTCCTGAAAATGCTGCCTGTTGGGGATGGTCCTGGGCTCATGCTTTATCCACAAATCATGCCAAGACTGTGTCTCAGAGAAAATTAGTCACCATTAGTGACTAGACAGAATGTAGAAGCATGACAATGAGGAATACAGATAGCTGACCGTTTATTTGTCTGTCTCACTGTTTTCTATTTAGGAACATAAATACAGGTTTTGGGAGGAATGTAGGACTTGGGAGGAATGCAGACACTCCGTCTGGGCATGTAGGAATGAGACGAGCCAAAGCCCAAATGGAATTGAATTTAGCTAGGATTGTCAAAGGCAGCCAAAGGGGCTTCTAAAAGTATGTAGGTGACAAAAGAAAGACTAGGAAAAATGCAGATATTGCTGAAGAAAAGGCCAAAGTACCACATCCTTTCTTCACTTCAGTCTTTGCTAGTAAGACCAGTTTTCAGGAATCCCAGGTCCAAGAAACATAGAGGAGAGCCTGGAGCCATGGTAGAAGAGGATCACGACAGGGAATACTTAAGCAAATGGACTCTGATGGAATACTCACTGGTGATGAAGGATCTGGCATGTGTCATTGCAAGGCCACTCTCAATAATCTCCAAACAATCACAATTAGAAATACCTGAGGACTGGAAGAAAACAAGCATCACTCATATCAGCAAGAATATGATCTGGGAAATTACAGGCTGATGAAGAAGAATGGACAGGAGTGGGGGAGGGTGAGGTGGACTGAAAACCAGCCAGGCTCAGATGATGAGGACCAGTGGCACAAAGTCTAGTTTACAGTAGTAATTGGTGTACCCCAGGGGTGAATACTGAGTCCAGTCCTGTTTAACACCTTCATTAATTGTGGTGGTGTGTTTTTAGCTTTTATATGTTTTTAGCGATTGTTTAGTTTTGTATAATGGTTTGTTCT
>VZSR01001685.1:39107120-39119903 GCA_013398615.1 Brachypodius melanocephalos
TCGGGCAATTTGGAAAAGGCACCGGAACGCTATAATTAATGATCAGCATTCTGGGGCAGAGGATATCCTCAGCAAATTTGCTGATGACACAGAATTAGCAAGAGTGGCAAATATGCCAGAGGGTCCTGCTGCTGTCCAGAGTGACCTCAGCTGGAGGGAGACGTGGGCTGACAAGGACCTCATGAAGTTTAAGAAGGGCCACAGAGGTGATTTAGAGAAGAAGCATCTCTTGTGTGAGAGAAGGCTGAGAGAGCCAGGACCATTGGGTGTGGAAAAGACTCAGGGGGATCTCATCCTTGTGTCTAAAGGGAGAGCTCAGAGGACAGAACCAGGCTCTTTCCATTGGTGCCTGTGACAGGACCAGAGGCAGTGGGCACACACTGAACCACAAAAGGTTTCCCCTGAATGTAGGAAATACTTTTCTGCTGTAACAGTGATTAAACACTGGCACAGGTCACTCAGAGGCCTGTGGAGTCTCCCTCCTCAGGATATTTAAAAGCTGTCTGGGTTTAATCCTGGGCAAAGGTGTCTAGGTGTTCCTGCCTGAGCAGGTGTGTTGGACCAGAGGACTTCCAGAGCTCCTTTCCTCCATCTCAACCATCCTGTGAGTCTTTGACTCTAGACTGGATCCTGCATTTGTAGTCCAAGACAGCAACCTCAGTGTCAGCCTTGAAAACAAGATAAATTAAAGAAGATCACATAGTAATGGTTGAATTCATTTATAGAAAAAAAAAACCCACCCTCAATTAACAATTTAAGTTTCTTTAGGGTTTTTTTTAGCACACTGTTGAGTACTAAGTGTAAGTAGAGCATAGGGTAGTAGTTCAACATTGTCATGAAAATTGTCAGTGATAGCAAGAAATTTTGCATCTGAAATAAACCAGCAGTGCCTGTCAGCTCTCTCTGGCTGGAAAGAGGCAGATCTTCAAACACAGGTTTAGAAAACTATTTAGATAGGCCACAGGATGTCCCAGTGTTTCGATCCACTGCCCAGTACAAGATGAGGTCAGCTTCACAGTGCTAGTGTAACACATTATAAATAATATGTACAGAGGTTTTGTCTGTTCCTACATATATGTATAAATTTTAAAGAGCAACTTTATTTATAGGGACCTAACCTGACTCGTTGACTAGGTTTCGATGAAATCATATTACATCCTCTAGTCATAGTTGACTTCTGTTGCATTATGTACAACTGCCTGGAGAATTGGCTGACTGCTGGGAAGAAAGTATGTTATACATTGCCCTGAAGTATCACAATAACAATAATATGTAGCCAACAGTAAGGCTAGATATTCTTCTGTGATTTCACTGCTCTTTCAACCTCCCATTAAGCATAATTTAGGAGTAAAAGTTCTTTTTATAGGCAGTCATTCTGTCTGATTAAATCACTTTATCCTTCTCTTCCAGATTTTCAGAGACCACCTTTTATTTCCTCCTAAAAATTTCATGTTTTGGGAGACAATCATCCTAGTGTCATCCTAAAAAACTTTCTTGCTTTGAAGAATCAGGACACCAAGAAATTAGCAATGTCAGGCTTTTGGTCAATTTATTTATTAGATTTGTTTCCCATACTGATAATTGTTGGTTTGTTATTTGCAAATGTAGTGATAAAACCAGCAGTGCCTTCTGCCTACAAAGACTAGACTTTTGGCTACATATTAATAAAATATCATTTTTTATAAGAGCTAGAAGCCACAATGGCTACATTTAGGAATGGTTAATACTAAACCTTAACAGTAAGATTCAATTCTTAAAAATTGAAACTGAAGGTTTTGTTAATATTTATGTGACAATTGATTTGTCAGTTGACACCAAGAACCGAATGGGATCTCCAGATTTATAATGGTGTACTCCTGACCTAAAGAACTGGACACTGAAAGTCAGAGCTGTAATTGATTTGCATCTGGAAGGAAACAGTTGAACTCACTGGAGTTTAAGAGCAAGGTATTGAAGTTCGTCATTAAATTTCAGTTAAAATGTAGATATTGCATTGCATATCAGAGTTTTTTCCCTAAGTGAACACTACAGAGCTATTACAATTTCTGCAAGCCAAAACTTTAGACTAAACCCCACAGCAACTATTCCAATTTTTCACAGAGGAATGACAGTATGGTTTTACTCTGGAGAAAATAATTCAGAAACTTGTTTTAAGCAAAAATGCTTTTTTTTAATTTTAGAATCAGACTTTCTGTGATGTGGGATAGCCAGTGGTGTGGACTTCAGTCTTAGCAATGGTCCACACAAATGAGCTGTAAACAGAGAGTCACATTAAATCATAGCATGAGCATGTAGAAGCTACAGGTGACCTTTACACTACAGTGGAGAGAGAAACAAATTTGCTGTGTGTTACAGAGAGATTAGACAGCTACATCCCTGCCAGATGTGGTTTGGACCACAGTGTTTTCCCATGAAAAAATTCTGCATTGTTAGAAGAATGGCATATGCTGTAGGAATGCATCCATTTCATTATCTCCCCCTTGGAAAAGAGAGAAACTGTGTTTTGTGAGAGCTTATAGACCTTCTCTGCAATAGCCCCAGCTCCTGAAGCAGCTGGGCTGCTTGACATTCAGGAATCATAAGCCACCTCCTGGAAATCTGGGTGCCACAGAAATCCCCCCCACAGCTGAGCTTTCACAGTTCACAGCCCTTAATCTACTTCACTCTGCTCCAGGAATGAATTCCTCTGGGTTTTAATAGTTCCTAAGTCACAGCCCTCGTATATTTTATTTTTTACGGTTTAAAATGTGTCTTGAAAAGTCTGAACGGAAGCTCTGAACAAAATTTTAAATGTTCCATTTTAATTCCTACTTTGAAGTATCTCCTCTGTTGTAATAAATTTTGACATCTTAAATCAATGTGCAAAACTGCTCCGTTTTAATTTCAAACAAGAGAAGAAATGCTTGGAACAAGAAAGCGAGGTGGTCTTTCACTACAGGTTACAGTAGCAGCTGTTTCATTACTGCAGGAAAATGCAACCAAGCTGTCATAATAAAAACAGATGTCTCTGTAAAGTGTGATGAGGACTCATCTAATTTTCTAGTTCAAAATTTTAAAGCTTTCTATGAAATCTCTAAGGAAAAGGCACTCTGAAAATAATAAAATAGCATAAACTTTATGTCAGAGCTGTTTTCTTCCAACAGGATTGTAAAAAAGTTGAAAAAATGAGAGTAATTAATTAAAGAATTTAAAAATAAAGTCTAATACAAAATCTCAAATTGAGTATACAATAATAATAAAATAAGAATAAAAACAGTTTTTAGGTATTAAATTATTTCTTTGTTATAAAAATTTGCATGTTACGGGGATTCCAAATACAATTTACAATATTTTGAAATAAATATTTTAGTTAGTCTGAAATTTAATTCATAATGAAATCGTCTTGCCACAGAGACCTTTGTAATTTTTAGATTTCCTTTCAAATTCAAATAGAAGCAAATGTCAAACCCCCAGTAATGGCTTTTTCTGCCTTAGCCCATTTCTGTGTGCAAGCACCAAAAGATTTTTTAAACTGTGCTGTGAGAATGTATTTTCTTTGGCAATCTCAAAAGCAAGGAGATGGTCTTTGCAGATATCAATTGAGATGGGTTCTATTTCAGTCCACAGTGTATTTCAAACATATGTCTGCTACCAGGATGCCAGTTCACTGTGTATCATTCCTTTGGGATTTATTGTTACTATTTGCAAAGTACTTTTAGAAAGAAGCACATAAGAAGCAGATTGAAGAGTGAAATGAACCAACTCTGAAAAACTGATAGGTTAGTGAATCATCAAGAACTAACTGTAAAATAACAATAATGTTTTATAAACCAAAGGTCATTGCAGGAACATTATGCATGTTAATGAGAATCTTACCAGATATTTAATTATGAAGATTTTTTTTTTCCGGGTAAGCATTAAGCATCTGTCATGAAATTTCTGTGCAGATGTACAGGTACAACTGTAGCCAGAAAGTGTAAATTGCAAAGGTCTGATATCCCATCTGTCCTCAGAAATGTTCCCTACCTATCCTGATTAGAAAAGCACAAGTCCCATTCTTCAGCATATGTGAAAATTTAATTTTATATCTTTAAAACCATGATAGCTGGACATGAAGTTATGGATTTGAATCACATAATGGTGCTTTTGTCCAAGATTTTTTATGATCAGACTGGTTTCTTGGGTTACTCAATTTGTTAAAAAAATGGAAATAAAATAGAGAGAAAATTCTGATTAGTGAGCATTTTATTTTAAGAATAACAAACACCTATATTCCATTTTAAACTTTACATTTTAAAAGAAAATCCTTGCATTATTGGGAAACTACATTTATAGGAATTTGGGGTTTGTTAGCATTTAGAAAACTATTCCAATATTTTTATAAAATATATAGTAATAGTGTGAAACATTCAACAGAAATAATTATGAAAGTAACATTTTAAAAACATAAATTAGTTTTTTATTTAATACACTTAATCAAGATTTGATTTTTAGACATATTTGGAAAAATACTGTATCCCCTTTCCACCTGTGGACCTTGTGAGGTAAAGTTAAAATACAGTAAAGGTTCTGAGTAGCCCACTTTTTTTTTTTTTTTTTTACTATAACTGAAATGTTGAGATGTATAATTTAACTTAGGGTGTGAGAATCTCTGGGAAAGGTATTGTCAGAGACAACTGCATGCTCAGCTGTAGCAGAAACACTGAACTCCTGTAGTTTTAAGCCTGTGGTCATTAGAGTAATGACCATGACTTTGAAAATAAGGCTGTTGAGCTGCACCACCTCCAACACCTTTTTTGCCTTTAAGTCAACAAAGTTGGAGTGCTGTTAAGCCCCTCTTTTCTTTCTTGTGCTCATAAAGATGCACATTTGTCACTTATTCACCACATCAAAGTCCTGAGAAGACTCATTTAAACCTGGTGTCCTGGTTTGAAGGAAGCCTTTCACGCCTCTCTGGTGCCATAGACCCTGATGCAAATTGTGCCAGTTCTGAGTGCAGCAGTCTAAATACAATATCCTGTTTTCCAGAGCCCCTTACAAAGTCTGGGAAAGAGTGATGACTCCTTTACAGGCTAGTGACACTCTCTTTCCCCTGAAGCATTTATTTCCTCCTCAGAAGAGATTTTTTTCATGCTCTAAAGCATGCCTTGCCATAATTTCCTGGAAGCCAGCCACATCCAACAGGTTAAAACCTTTTAAGACTGTCCAGTCTGCAGGATTTTTTAAAGAACAGCAATAACTCAAGTATGATGTGGGTCCAAATGCAGAGTTTAAAACACTAAAGATATCTAAAAATAGTGCTTAAGAGCAGTGGATAAACTCTTCTGTGCCTTGTTAACCTCCAGATTCACCATGGTATAGAAGTTGATTCCATAGATTGCATATCTATGTGATTTGTACGTGCAACAATTGAAAAGATATTTTAGGTCTTCATGGGAAGAAAATACAGATTTGAGGAATACTTTAAAAACCCAGTAAAAACTACAGCTATTGGACAGCTATTGCAGGAAACCCTGATCCACAGGAAGAGAGATCAGTGTAGCTCACCTCACAAATCAGGGAGTGCAGAATTATTAAAATATCCTTGTGGCTTCTTTTAGTGTGTTTGTAGAAGCTTTTCCTGCCAGGTCTAGGTTATTATTTGCAGTAACATGGAGGGTCCATGGTAGAACTGGGCTGTGTAGAGATGGCGTCCTCTCCTATGTCACTTTTTATGCCTGTATCTTATTTTATTACTAGACAAAAAGAATTGCTTGTTATTAATCATCACTATCAAAACTCCCCTTTTTTTCCTCCTGCACTTACTGCCTTGCAGGCCTTGTCCCTTCATTTCCGTTCAGCACTGTTTCTATAAAGCAGTCTTGGAAGGTTGTCACTCTGCCATAATTTCTAAATCACAAGAAGATGGTCATATAAATCGTTCAGTCATCAGTGTGGGTTAAAGAGGCTCTACTGCTCCAGTAAAAGAAGAAGAGAGAGAAGCAAATTCCCAAATTTGGTGCATGAGTTATGTAGCCCCTGCCTGAACATCAATCTAATTAGGAAATCATACACCCTTGAGACCTCTCAAGACTTAGTTTTCATTAGCTGTTGTTCATAACTTGATTTGATGGAAAGAAACGAGCCAGATTTTCACTAAACCATCTCTTACATATTAATGATGGGATGCCATGACACATAACCGTTTGAGGAATATATTTCCAAAATTTATGTAATGACAAAGAAACTCTTGACAAAAAAAAAAATAAAAAGTCTTCTTTTCAAGAGGTCCTGGGAAACACTCTGAACACAGACAGATTCACAGATGGAGTGTCACAGTCTATCATATATTTATTTCTGTAAGACAATTAATTTTTGGAAACAAAATGCAACAAGCATTTGAAAAAAAAAAACATTTGCTAAATTTCAGTAATCTTATTACTCTCTATCTGAAATAATGTCCATATATTTCACCCAACCATACCTTATTACTCTCTGAAAACAGGTTAATCATGTCCATACATTTCACCCAACCATTACCTATTTCCATTATAGGAGAGGAGCAGTAGATGGAAAAAATAAACACTGCAAATTGCAGGTTTAACTTTTGCCATATATCTTCCTCACTACATGTCAGGTTCCAAGTCCCATTCACTCATACCTCCAAGTGTCTGTGTACAAACACAGGCTTCAAGTAAGTAAAATATATCTCACAAAAGAGAAGGAACCCATATTTTTGTTTTCGTTCAAATATTACAAACACAGTAACATTAAAACACATAGATCACTACATTTTATTAGATAAGGAGCACCTCAGCATTTAGCACTTAAATCTTCATCTCAAGCTTTTAATATTTCAAAAGAAAAAGATCTTTATGCATCTCATGTGTTAGTCAGCTAACTAAAAATCTGTAAAGAGAACCATTGAATCCTTCAAAAACTGTGCAATAATGTATAATTCATCTATGTTTGTAAAGCAAAATAAAACAATTCAGCCTCATATTTCAGTGGATACTTCTGCATATATTTTCATATGGTCTTTAATAGTAATTAAAATCTATTTCTTATCCTACTGAGTACTGCTGAGGCAGCTGCAGACAGTGAAAGGTTGTTTGTAGAAATAGCAGATTATTTTTCTTTCTCTGAGTAAGCTAACATTTTAATTCTTTTACTCCTCCAAGTTATTTTTGGCTGAGCCAACAGAACCAGCCATTGTGACAAAGTCTGACCCCACGGCCCTCTATTGTTGTACATGATAGCCCCAGCCTTCATTTTCTGTGCAAGGAAGACCTAAACAAAAATTTCCCCCAGAAAGACTCATCCCCAATCAGCTATGCCCATTTTTATCCAGATGTTCAATTTTCTACACACCTCAAAGCCAATCTTTGCATCTTTAATAACTAGGACATTTTGATCACCATAAAGTAAGTGATGGTAATCTCTCATCATCCACTGATTAATCACATGCATATGTCTCTCCAGCTCAGAGCTGTACTTCTGGAGTCTGGGGAGAAGAATACCTCCAAGCTCATCGAAAATGAGAAAAAAGCCATTGGAGGGGACACATCATAATCACAGTAAATCAAAATAGATTATGTGCAGTTTGCTACCAGAACATTAGTCATCAGAAGTAAATTGCTGTATTTTGGGTGACAGACAGAGTCTGTAATTTTTTTGACTAATAACTGTGAAGTTCACAGCAACATTCCTTGTGTCTGACAAAACCTGCTCCGGCCAGCCCTCCAGGGATGCTGAGGGAGAGGAACACAACCATGTCCACCTCCACCAGCTCCAGCTCTAATGAGATTACAAAGTGCTCCCTGGGAGAATATTTGTGACTTCATCTATGGAGACTCGTGTGTGGTGATGAACTGGAAATGTTTAAATCAGGCAGATTGGTGTGCTGCTTCCAGACAAGCATATTTAGTAGTGATGGATATCTTTAAAGCTGCCAAGATCCAGCTGGGACAGGCACTCAAAAGTACAGAGGGAAGATAGATTATGTTTTCTTCTACTGAAACTGAGTCTCTCACCTACATTGCAACAAATCTCAGATCTCTGGCATTTCAAACTGTAACAAGTCTTGGTTTTAGGGTGGAATATGTTTTGAAATATTTAAGAGACATGAAGAGCACCATACAGTCCCTCTTCTTAACTTAGTACCCCTCTACTGCTGAGAACCAGAGACACAAACAAACTATTACAGAACTTATATAAAATCTTGAAGATGTAAATTTAGTTTTACTAAATCTCTGTGAAAGGTATTTTATATCAAGCTGGTTTTATTTGAGTAATATAAATATATTACTGTATTTATTTAATATATTGCTTGCTAAATTTGTGTGCAAAATAAAAGAAGTTTTCTCTGATCAAGTGGAACTTGTAGTTGACAAGAAGAATCTGCCATAAAGAATCACTAGATCACACATTTAAAAACAGCAGTCTAATCTCTGAGGTATGTTTTTAACCTCTTCTCTTACTAAGGTAAAAATGTTTTCACATTTTAACTTAATAAATTATTGATTTTTTAAAAAAAAAATTCTTTTTTTCTTCTTTTTCCATTTAGGAATAAGTCAGTTCTGTGTTGCATGCAACAGGAATGGAGCGTATCACCACCCCTGATGTGACAAGAGTGTAAAATCACAGCATGCTGGTGCAATACCAACATGAGTAAAAGCATGAGTGGAAAACAGCAAAATAAGAAAACCCACAGTAAGAAAATATGTATTTCTAGATGTCTGTAATATTACAAGAACTCTCTTGGAACAGAGATCAATATTCAAGTATTTATCAGTTGTGAAATGCAGGCAAAACATTGACTTTATTCATTCTTCAGCACTCAGCCTTTGATTAAGTGATTTCTACAACCTCAGCTTCAGCAGTACGATTATTTAACTAAAAGATTATAAGGAGCAAAACTGATAACACAAAAATGATAACTTTTTTTTTCCTTTAACCAATAGAATACCTGCATAAACAAGTTAATTATCTAATTTTTGGAGGAAAGTAATTTGGGAAGTATTTTGGTTACATCAAAGAGGATCCCAAAGGTTTGAAATCTTTGCACCAGCCAAAGTGCAGTGACCTAAGTGATGGAAACAAAGAGCTTTACTGTTAAACACTCAGTGTGTAATGAACCATACACAAATCTCACTCCCCCTAGAAAAATATTTGCACTTCAGTTATTACTTGAAGTAAGTAAAATAATTTCATAGTAGTGTCAATACCAAGTGTAAACTTATTGGATGTACCTTCTGTGTTACACTGCTGCGAAGTGTTCAAGCTAAAATACTGTGAATAATGTACTGTGGCAAAACAGCTGCCAACACAGCCAACAATTCCACTGGTCTTTGCCACCACTGTGTGAAAATCTTAGGTTTTGGAATACAGAAATCAGCCATTTGGATTAAACTGGCTCTATCTTTTCCATAATCTGCTTTTGACAAAAAGCAGGATTTGATCATTTCAGTGAACTAGACGTGAATCACAGTAACATGCAAGCTTTGCCTATCACGCTGTATCTACTAGCTCAGCTAAAAGAAATACATTGCTACCCTCTGAGGTTTCTACTGATTGAAATAAATTGGAATAGTTACTTAAATACAATAATGACCTTTTGACTTTACACTTGTAATGCTCATTTTCCCTCTTAAGAGCTGCAAAGTACTTAATAAACACGATGAGAAAAAATGAAACCTCAGACTACCTTGCTAATGAAAGGTGCAGGAAGAACATAGGTAGGTTCAGTATCTGGCCAAACACTCCATATCAACACTCTGACAGTGCCAAAAACAGAACACCAAGCTCCTAGTTTTAAATTTTCAGTTTTAACATTTAAGTGTTTTCTGAGAAATCTTCCTTAGACACACCTTTAGTTATATTCCAACTCTGTTGGGTATAAATCAGTATGATTCATGCTGCTTTAAGCAGTTTGTGGTCTCACTAATGTGATTATATTCAGGTCATTGAATGATACCTTCACGGAAAGTGAAACTACCATAACATACTGAATAAATATCTTGTTGAATTGCTGTCAGATATATGTTGGAGGATAAGTTTTCATCTCTTACTCATATGAGACCACATGTTTAGCTGGGTCATACTGGTGGTTTGAATCAAATGGCATTCTGTTACACACACACACACACACACACACACGGTTTCTTCCAATGCAAATAAGTTATCAAGTGTGCTTTGCTCCACAGAATTTAAAAAATTCATGGGTGAAGAAACATGTCGCATTAGGGATTCCCTTTGCAGAATCAGGCATCAGTGAGTTACCAGCCTGACAGTGCACAAGTTTTTATAAAGCCATAGCAGCAGATAATTACACGTATTTTATTTTGCTGAAGAGTTTAAAGATTTTAGCAGTGCCATTGCTGAAACCATGTTTCCATAAAGACTCAAGTGCTTTACTGCACGCAGACCCAAAATAGAAGATAAAAATCTGTCCAAATGTTGAAAAACCTGCAATTTTCATTTAAGCTTTTTAAATTAAATGCAGACATTTTTTAATCAAAACATGATTTTCTTGTACGTTTACAAAGACTACCATCAGCTAGAGAGACAGCATAGTCGTTATGGAACTTTATATTCTCTCAACAGCAATCTCCTGTAAATTGTCAAAACCTATGTTTGCATATGTATCAGCAGGTGGTTTCTTTAAGAGGTTTTTTTTGCATGCTACAAAAACAGAAACACACCTTGCAATACAGAGTGTAAAACATCAAATGACACTATTACATATCAGGCTAGAATATTGAATACCATTATGCTGTCTCAGAAGTGCCTATTTTGCTGTTGTTAAATAGAACAATAAGAGAATTTAACTTCTTATCTCTAATACTCTTTTCATAGTTTCTCTAGGTTCAGAGGTCAGTCATTAGTCTGACCAGCTGTCACAAGTTGCAAAGGCAATTTTTTCTTTGGCTGGTCCAAATAATTACCAAACTAGTTTATTTCTGCAGCTATTCAGAAGCCTCTTAGCCAAATACTAAAGGACCAAAGGAAAGTCTTCATTTGTCTGCATGCAGAGTTACCATACTACAACCAGTTTGTTTTCATGAGGAACATAGGTCTTAAATGGTTAAATCTATTTGACCATATTTTAACAAATTTTTAACATTTAATGTGAGAATTTGTACTCTATTTAACAAAATTATTGTCGGGTTGGGATTAATTTTTGCAAATTAATACCAAAAGTTTTACTTGTGCGTTATGTTTTTTGAGTATGCATCTGCTCTAATGACTAAATTTAATGCTTTGAAGTGAGGAGTATTTAGTTGTTAATGTTCTCTCCTAATGTTTCCAGAATATTTTTTACTTTGCTTCTAGTCAGGATTAAAGAAGAAGAAAAAGCAATGTTTTCAATTCAGCCTGAGGTAGACCTCTAAGAATAATTACTGTATTTTATGTCATTTAAATATGTTTTTAATTTAAAAAAAAAAGTTTTAAAAGCCTCACAACACCAATACCATAGCAAACCTTAACCCAGTATTATAAGTCAAAACTTCTCCTGTGTATGTAGGCCAAGTGTTTCCTCCTGACATTAATTATTACAAAGATAAACTATCCCCAGTTCTAACATTCAGGGGAACTGCACATGACAGTCAGAAACTCCACCCTAATGGCTCTCAGTGACAAGGTTTTGGGAATGATGAGTTTGAGGGGCAGTAGTGGCTGCTACCCTGGGAAAACAAGCTGTTAGGAAAGCTGTTCTATAACTATTTCAACCTATCACAGTTTATTTCAGCTGAAACAGGTACAAATTATAAATGTTTGTTGAAATTAGCTGATTTTTCACTTCAGTTCCCTTTCTCCTTCTTTCCATAAAAGTTATTCACAAACTCAGAGAAGCAGTTCACATTTAAGCCCACTAAGAAACCTTGCAAAATATGCTTTGCAACAAAAGTATGTTTGGACTTAAAAGAACTCCAAACAAATATTCAGCAGCAATGCACTGTTCATTCTAATGCTATTTATCCTAACATTGTTGAACCTGTCTTATACCTCTGTAAGGGAAAAATTGTACTTTTCAGATACGGCGCAATGTTGAGCACAAAATTAATTTTTGAATATAAGTGAAAAAAACCCCAAGAAAACACAGAAAAAGTTGGAATTGAATTATTTCTCTTTCTGGGAAAGAATTTCTACCCAGAAGCATTACTTTACATATAATTATTTGATAGGCAATGACAAATGACCTAATGATTGGAAAGTTGTCATCGCCATCCATTTGCCAGCGATAGGAAACATCTGTATCCCTACAAGGAAATATGTGCCACAAAACCAGATTTCGAAATCAAATGTGCAAACCATGCTTACCTCATTGCATAAATTCTTGTTACACTTCTGGAATAATCATACATTTATGTTTTAGAAGATAGGGAAGTAATACAACTCAAGAGCTACCATCCTAAAAAATGACCGTACAACAGAGTGTGAGAACTTTAACAAGCAATGATAAGTCACTTATAGAAAGTTCTCTAAATAATATCACTCACAAGTGTATTGAAAAAAGTGGCATTAATACATGAAAGACAGGAATGTACTTTGTAATTTCAGAACAACTTTATATGTCAGACTGCCAGATAAATATTTACAACACACTCCAACTTAGCTGAACTTATATGACTTCAATCAAGGGAAACTGCTTCCAGACACGAAGGTCGTGAAACGTGTTATCAGCTTTCCAGAGCCTGCCTTCAAAATCACATTGAAAGTGGAGAGCCACACGGCTGTCTAGTGTTATACAGACTTAGAAACACTGATAGGAAGTTTATTAAATCCTCCCCAGGGAAAAAAAAAAAAAAAAAAAAAAAAAAA
>VZSR01001685.1:39131400-39165239 GCA_013398615.1 Brachypodius melanocephalos
CAAATTATACCAGGTGCTTTCATGCTTTCATAGATGAGCAATAAAACAAGATTCCCAATTCCTAAATCTGGGGATTCCTTGGATACGTACCTGATCTTCAGTGACCTGCTGAAGAATAACTAGGTTCAGAGACTGGACTGTGACAGAGCAGGACTTTTGAAGAATTGATAGAAAAAAATGAGGTAAAAGCAAAGCTAAAATAATGACTGAATATTCAGAATTAATCATGTTTCACTGCATTTGTCTTTAGGTAGAACTATGGAGTGTGTGTGGTCTTGGCAAGCTTCGAGGGGCTCACCAAAGGGTTACTGTTAGAGTGAGCATATGATGGAGAGATTTTAAAAACCTGCATGTCAAGTGAAAAGAAAGAAGTCTTTTAAATAAGATAATAAAATCTTTTATATGGATGAAATAAGGCCTCCATCTGCAAGGTGCTCTGGAACTATATTATTCTATATTAATAACACAAATATATTTTGCACTGCAGTGCTAAATATAAGCCAGGCATCACACAGGCTCTTGTGCAAGCACCTCCATTCAGCTCTGCCAGCAAATGTCAGCACTGACCCCACAACACCCCATGTCCAGGGCCTTTCTTACACAGAAAACAGCAATTGTGCTGAACTGTGGGAGCACTTATACTGTAGAGAAGAGGCTAAAATGAGACTCACCAAACTTATTTTCACTTGAGATCAAAGGCAGAATGTGAGTTCCACTCTCCAGACATCAAAGACCAGAGCAGAGCCCACTGTGCCACTTCAACCTGAAATTATGTCCTTATTATGTGCAGTGGGAAGTTTACAGCTTTTATCTCAGACCACAATGCAAGAAATTCAGTTAGCTAAAAATAACTAATAATAATAGTAGTAGCTGTAGCAGTAGTAAACGTTATCACCATCATCTGGACTTCATCACTAAGAACAATGTTAATTAAAAGAAATTCTTTTTTTCTTCCAAGATTTCATGTTACATAGACTAGAAAATGATTGAGTAGAAAGACTTTATTCACAGACAATGAAATCAATACAAGTGTCTTTCTAATAGAATTTAATCACACTCAGACTTGTCACATGGTTTTACTAAGTTTCATACAGAGAGACCTCAGAGCTGACTTCAAGTTACACCTATTTTACTAAATTGAAGATTATAAGCCACTGCAGTTCTGTTTCCACACCCTTTGAAATTACCAGAAAGGTTCCTCATGGATGTGGTTAAGGTTATCTCTTATTCAACATCCACATTTTCCTGCCAGTGAGTTCATTGATGCCAGTGTGAAGACATCACCAGCATAACCAAGGTAGGCAAGTTACACCTGCAGTGTTTTGTTCTCCAGAGAAGAGATTGTTTAGACAGGTGGTTTAATAAATTGGAGGAAGGACAACATTCATGGAGCCAGATGATGCACATACACAATTCAGGCACTTGTCCAACTTTGACACGATTTTGACAATACACAGGAACATGTTGACGTTACTTTCTTATGTGGCAGTAAGAGAGGAGTGCAGAACACACATTTTTATCTAGTCCAATCGCATTTAGCCTTTTTTTCATTTTATTTGAGACACCATGTGAAAAATTTTCAGTAGAGGTGTAGACTTAACTAGAGAATCATGCTACTGTGAATTTGTTCAGAGCAAACCCCTCAGAAGTAATGAAGTTCATAGAAACCCAAGGACCTGAAAAAAAGAAAAGTGCACTGATCTAATAAATTTTTCAGTTCCAAACACATCCCATGAAATATAACCAAAGATTCTGGGATTATCATAAAATGTCAGTCATGCATGCAGAATAGATACACTGCATTAGACTATTTTCTGCTGATGGACTCCTATTCCATGAACATGAGTTCTTGGTAAAGGGCTGTCTGAAATTTTTGATGAATACCGTGGTGAGGGGAGCACCACTGATGCTCCAGTAGGTAGTTAATGTAGGCTGTTATGTGTATGTGGACTGTGACCAGTTAAAGCTACAAAAGATATGCCTAGACTAGACAACAGGTACACAAGGGTTGTGGATTTCTAAATATCTGTGCCAAAGATCTGGATCTGGATCTGCATCTTCTTTCCAATAATCGACCTGTTTTCTGCTGCTGAAACAAGGGTGTACAGGGCAGACAAGGTGTACAACACACACCTGGGTACAACAGGCTTCGTAAATGAGAGTGTTCCAATACCCTGATGCTTAGATTCAGTGATATATGATTGCCTCTTTCATCTGCAGGAGCTTTTCAATTGTTAACTGCACAAGAAAATGTTATCGACCCATAGTCCAGAGCCAATATACAAACTGAAATTTTTAACTCTGGAAAAGCTACAAAACAGAAGGCATAGTAAGCACAAACAAATGTACTTAGAAACTTTCTTTTGATCAGTGTAATGTGTGCTACAACATGCCAACTTCTGACATTGTAAGCTGATGATACAAGGGATTACTTCATGGTTCACTTCCACTCTTGTTGCCTTGTAATCAGCTGGCTGGTTGGTATGGATTTCTTTACAGTGACCACTCACCCCTCTGCCTGCAGCCGGGCTTGACCCAAGGCCATAAATAAATGCTGTTAGCTCAGCTTTTCTTGAAAAAGAGGATGCATAATACACTGTGATAAACAGTTGAAGTTAATAAAAGATATAGGACAAAATAAGCATGAAAACTGAATTGAGTCAATAGTGGTCCAGCGTCCCAAGTGTGAGCAAGGCATATTTTCAAGTAGCAAGCAGTAAGTTAGTGATCACATTATGCCCACCTGCATTGTAACTTGGCCTTGAACATATATAAATACAAAGAAAAAGCTATTTGAGCATTTCAGTATATGAATGTATAAATATAGAAGGAAACAGTATTTTTTATATATGTTAAACTACTAGAATTTCAGAAAGAAGTTATTCGACCTCAGTTTTTGGCATTAGTCTGTTTCTATTATTGTATTTTATTAAATTTTTATATTGTAATATTCCTAGAAAACTAAATATTTACAAAAAGGTGCCAGTGAATTAAGACTACACACAGATTTTCATTAAAATTTTTGTGGTTTTCTTGTCTTATAAAAATAAATAAGCTTTCCTTCAACTGGCCAAAATGTGATCATTCTGAATAAGAGTACAGTTCATCATCCATCCAAGTCTGTCTTTAACAGTACCCTTTTGCTCTCTGACATAAGGCTGCAGTAATTGTTTTTTGAAAATTTCCACTCTTAAATGCTTGTGCTGAAAATGTACTGAAAATACTTTACTTCTTTCAGAACACAAATAATAATGAAACTTAACTTCAAAATCGATTTTTAATCATGACAGAGTTACAAATACTAAAACTGAAACAAAAGATTTACAGGTAAGGGCATAACTTGGGTGCAACCAGGATTGTGCATCATGAGAAGCTCATGAGGCTCCAGCTTGGATCACAGACCAGCTAAGCACTGTCACCATCAGTCACACTTCTCAGGGCTGCAGCCAGAGTAGCCCCTTAGACATTCAAGGCAAGGTAGATGGAACAACTGGGGGAAAGGATAGATCCTGGCAGGATCCCTTTTAACACTGGGGGTTGGGTTAGGAGAAAGGAGCAGAAACTGATTGTGCAAAAAGTTATTACACAGCATGGTGCCTTTTTATGTCACAGTGGATTGCAATTCAAGGCAGTCACCACTAAGATACTAAACAAAAAGAAATGTTTATTTCTGTAGAAACAAGACCTGCATCCACAGCTGGCAGAGGCAAGGAAGAGTGAACTTAAGGAAGTTGTGCTAAAGACAGCTGGACACAGCAGTCAGTAATTTCCCATCAGAAAATTGGTGACAGTAGCACACAATATAGACAAGAGTGCCAGAGCCTCAGCTAGAATAAACAAAATGGCACAACAACAGATTAGCTGTGGTCAGACCACCTTTGCTGGTTTACAATTCAAAATCCATGATGCTCTGTAGCTCTATGCCAAAAAGCTCTGGAATAGCTCATTTTAAATACAGGTTTAAAGTAGGTGGGAAAGTTCTTGGTGGTCATAATGACTGCACCTTCTACAAATGAAAGCAAAAAGTTATTTTAATCTCTCCTGTTAATGCCTTACTAAGTTTTGCTTTCTTTCTAAGTAATATTGTTTTAACACTTGTGCCAATGGAAGCCTTGCCAATATTTTCACAAAATGTTGATAGATTTTGCCAATATTATATTAAGAAGGACATCTAAGAAATGCAAACATTTAGTAGACTTTTATGAAAAATTATGTCTATCCAGTATCTCATACCACTGGATAAAAAAAAAGAAAACAAACCAAGGGCTGGAGCTCTGGAATACATTCAGATTTCATGCAACAAAGAGGCTCACTTTTTGTCCTGTGAAATAATGAATACAAAATATCATTATTTGCTCTCAAACACCCAAATATGCTCACATAATCTCTTCATGATGTCCTTATCGTGAAGCCTCAACAGTCTACAAGAGAGCACTAATGAGACATGAACATACAGAAAAAAGTAAAGGAAGAAAAAAAAAGGGGTGATGATATGGAATTCTATTCTACTAGCCAGGTCAGTAAACATATCTAGCGAGTTCATCACTTTTTCCCTCCTTTTATCTTCTTGTTTGTTGCACGACTGTGTACTAATTTAGAACTGGTATGTTCTTAAATGTTTTTCCAGAGAAATAGAGACTGCTACATATAACCTGTATGATGTTATCAGAAATATGCCAAGAGAGGCAATGCAGGTCTGCAAAGAACTAAAATGTAGTGCAATTCTGATGCAGAGTGAATCCCAGAATTTCAATTTCTCCGTGGAGAATAAAAGGGGCTTGGTCTGCCAGCCAAGCTGAATGGCAGAACTTGGGACATACAGACCCCTCGAAACAGCAAAGGCTCAGACTCAAAACCAAGGTAAAGGAATGGAAGAGCTTCATCCAACTCTTGCCCAGGTTCTACCAGCTCCTTGCTCAGGATAGAGTACCTGGGTATAATAACTTGATTTTTGTGATGAAGTCAATTATGATGAAAACTGATCACGTTTTGGAAAAAAAGGGGGAAAAACAGGGTTAAAATGTGAAGTTTAAGATTTGATGCTTCCTCCAAGACTTTTATGAGCATTAACAACCACAAATGATTCTAAGTGGAGAGTTAAATTCTAATATTTAGAGCAAATGGCACTAAAAATCCTTGGCTTAAAAATATGTAGCAATAAGTTGATGAGAGGAGACACTGGCAGAAAAGACATGAGTTCAGAAGCTCAGCATTTTTGAAGAGATAATAAGGGTTGCAAAATGTTCCCTGCAGTTGGGAAGTCAGGCAGTTTGTCTTTTGTTGCTGGGGAAAAAAAGAAACTCTACAATATGAAGGTGTGAAATGCATTAGGAAACAAGTTCTGTACATCAGCACCTTCTTAAATGGATATAAATCAAATGTTTCAAAACTGTGAGAGTTAAAACTCAAGATTTGTTTTCACATGGATGAAAACAGAAGATTCTTCACAGAAAGGGAATCTGAAGCTCTAGAAAGAAGGTTGAGGTCAACACGATCTCCATCTAGCGAGCATCAGGCCTAGAAGGACCGTGATGACATCATGCAAATCTGACAAAGAAAACCAAAGAGGAATGGTTAAGAATTGTTTGGGGCATTCTGAGCTTGCTCTGATATTGAGTAGCACTGAGAACACTGAAAAGGGGTTTGAGTTTAACTTTGAGTGAAGGACTAAACCTGTGAGTCATTGGCATCATCTCCTAGCTGGCGTTTTTTTGCAAAGGAGATCCACAGGAAGGGAAAATGGAAGTAGGATTAAGGGATGAGTCCTGTGAGGAGACTGAGAGGAAAGCATGCAGGGTCCCAAAGCAAACAATAGCAGCAAATGTTCTTTGCACACATTGTTGTAACATGTTTGAAAATTTAAAGCTTTCCTTAAGGAACTGCAATGAAACACAGCTGAAATAAGCTATAATATAGTGATAAAAATATGATTTCCCAGTTCTAAAGGATGACTCAAATAAATTTGCTGCAGTATTTGTATCAGGGTATGGGCAACCACTGCTGTAAAGCACTCATGATATTTAATATTGCATAGGTTCTTTTCTCTTGGACTCTTTTTTTATGTCTTCTGGTGTCTCACTATCTCTAAATTATGTTCTTACTTCTTCCATTTCATTTAATCTAGCCTAATAAAATTTTCAAGTAAGCTTAGGCAAAGGTTGTACAAGTCTCTTAAACTGAGTATGGTGTTTCAAGAACTTTAATTAGAAAGAAATACAGAATTTTTACTCAGGTAGAACTAAACATAGCATTAGAAGTCAGTAAATGTTTACTAAAATCTATAATAGCTTTACAAAATTACACTGGTTTATTCTTTTTTGACTTAAGAATATTTCAGTAAGGTTTTTGCTTTTCATGGAGGCATTTCCCCTTCTCTTTTACACAGTTTTTCCACCTACTTGAAAAAAAATTTATTCTGCAAATTATTTATTCAGCAGATTATGCTGAGCATGGTCATGATTTATTGAGACCACATAGTCAATTGATGTAGAATGAAATGTCAGTTTGAAAAACCTAACAGATTTGGCATATTCACAATCAATACTGAATATTGTAGTTATTTGACATGTATTTACCATACCACTGAGTGGTAACAACCTTTAAACCACCATATTTCCAGCATCTTTAGCTGTAGGAACAGTTGGAATAGTCATTCTCAGGTTGCCCTCTGCTGTTTCAGGTTAAAAAGACAAGGCATGTTTTACAGAGCTGTAAAAAGCAGTTTGGTGGAGGGAGGTAGATGTGGGACCAGAACACGAAAAAATTAAACTTGCACAGAAGATTTGTATTTTTATATAAAGTCCATCCATTTTAGAAGGAATAGACACCCTCTGAAATGTTCATGAAAGAGAAAATGTAGAAAGCTAAGAAATGTAACTTTATATCTGTGATTGCAAAATTTTTACTTTTCCTGGAGAATCATCAGCTATAGGAACAAATCCTGCAGTTGTAAAACAATTTCCCATCAAAGTCAATGCCACAAATCTAATTCTTAGCAGTTTGAATACTCAGATTAAATTCCTGGCTTGAAGTATTTGACCTGAGAATGTGGCAAGAAACACTGACTTCTCTTCTTTTATATCTACTTTATAGGTATAATTTGGTAAATATTATCAATTCATAAAATCCACGGGCTGCACTACCTAAATAATTGAACTAAAGTGAACTCAGGTGCTTCTTGAGCCTCAGCAAAATTCAGTGATTTTTTCAGAGAGGTTTTATACTTGCCCAAAGAATCAACTGACCTTTAATACTGCAACCAAGGGGAAATCAAATTTATTTGATCCAGAAAGGAGAAGAGAGTTTTGATATGTTCTGTTTAACTAGAACAGGAGGTTAGGGAGGTCCATTGGTTGGCAGTGGCTGTCAGATGTGGGATAGATCCTTTTGCTGGCCCAGCACAGTGACTGTGGACATTCAGAACACACCACAGTGTCTTCCTTCTGGGCAGAAGAAGGTCTCAAATGAAGGAAGTTCTGGGTTCAGTAGCGCTCATAGGAGAATGCAATGCTGTTTTTTTTTCGAGTGGCTTTATCTGGACATACTGATTTGCTGATTATATTGTTTGTTTCTTTCATCAGTGAAAATATAAACCTGCCAAAGGCTGTTTTTTATTCAGTGAGAAAGTAGAAAAGGCTTATTGTTCATTGGCAATGGAGAACTAGTGGGAAAAAAATGGATGATTTTGGGTGATTCAGGTCTGCTGGATGAAATAACTAAAGGAAACATATTTCTTTAAAAGAGTTTAATTATATCTGGGCTGCTATGAAAAAATGAAATTATTGCCACATGGCATCACTACAAAAAACAGGGGGCTGGAGGAGGAAGTTTGAATGTCTCTCTTGTGCATTTTCTTCATCAGATTCATTTAGACTTCTTACACAGCTCTTTTTCTCGTATTTGTTCTGCATGCCCTTTGGATATCTTTATTACTTCAAATTATAGCTACATCTTGTGACCTTAACTTGAGCTTAGCATAGTTTTTGTCTAAGACTGTGTATGTTTAAGTTCACTACCAATTAACTTCAATATAAGATTGAATTCACATCATAAATTAAGGAGAATGTAATATATAAAAAGCTCCCATTGCCTCTAAAAAAACATTCTGAACTGACCCAGATGTGCAAGAACAATACTTACTGACTACACAGAACAGGTTCTGGGGTCCTTTGATCTTAGCCTCCCCCCTTCTTTTCTAAACATCTTCAAAAAGCTGCCTTTCTGGAATGAGAAGTTCACCCAACCTAATTTGCTGACAGAATGAACAGGAAGGGCACATGGAAGATCTCCTTATTTTATTGTGTGATTTATCTAAAAAGCAAAGGTGAAAGGTCTGACACATATAACACTGGGGTCCAGGACTCTTCAACACACAGCTCAGTTCTGGATCAGGGCAAACTCAGAGGAGTAAATAGGTACAGATATACACAACAATTATTTAAGTGAGTCACTATGCAAAAGTGAATGTTTTTTTCATTTACACACTCACTAGTAGTCTAAAAATAAAATTTCAATGTGGTTAAATCTTGTCTGAGTTGTCCCTGACACTTACAAAAACATGAAATACAGACGGGTCTTGGAATACAGAGAAGTTCTTGTTTACTGGAAGTGGCGTTATCTCCAGGTTTTATTCAAGCTATTGGAAAATTTGAAGGAAAAAGTGTAAGTACATGACTTCTTTAGTATTATTCACAGACTAGCTGATACAGACCTCTTGAGTAACACTTCAAATATTCCTTAAGTCTATCAAGAAAATTAGGAAACAATTACTTTAGAAAATTTCTGCAAAACCTGCAGAGTAGGAATCAGTAGCAAGACTAAAATATGAGGCAGGACTGATCCTTCACAACCACTCTACGTTCTTCTTTATAACAGTTCAAAGTGGATATGGTCTTACACTGTAAGGCAGTTCAGGGACTCCTTCATGAATATTTTAAAGTGTATTTATTTCTGCCACACCAACATCCTTGAGATGTTAGAGTCATTATTTCAACGGATGTTCTGTATTTTCAATCATTTTACAAATGAGAAGACAGCCACTTTTCATCTTCCAAGATGAGGACAGAGGTAATCAAACAGCTCCTAAGCATGCCTTAGAGATATTAAAAATCAGATTAAAGCCATTTAGCGATGTTACTCTTCTGACTTCCAGAAAATAAACCATAAATTGTATTAATGGTAGCCCTCAGATATGAGTTTGTGGAAAATTATGCTTCATAGAAGAGAAAATCCATTGATTTATGAGGTCTCAAGATATTGGGACTTCTGAAATGGAACCTTTACACCTAAACACAGACTAAATTTGGTGTCCCTACCAACTCCAAGAGTTGTGGGACCACATTGGGAGTGATGTGTCTGGTGGGAGGCTCCTCAGCACGAGAAGGACACTGGCACTCGGGAGCCAGTCCGGTGGGGCACTGAGACAATAGGGCAGAAAATAGGGCCCATGAGCAGAGGCTGAGAAACTGCTCAGCCTTAAAAGAAGGTTAAGGAAGACCTTATTGCTGTCTACAAGTTCCTGAGTAGAGGATAGGACTACCGAGAAGACAAGTTCTTCCAACTGCACAGTGAAAGTGAGTCAAGTTAGGAACATGGAAAGATCTGCTTAGGTATTAGAAAACTTGTTTTTCTATTAAATATTGGAAAAGATCATCCAGAAAGACTGTAAAATCTCCATCTTGGAGATGTTCTGAATACAGCCCTGAGAAATCTGGTCTAAACAGAAATATTTTGAGCAAGGGATCAGACTGGATGACCTCTGGAGGTTCCTAACACCATAAATTGTGTGATTTTAGTGGCTGATGTTCTTCACCCACTATTGTCATAGTCTGAGAACTTGAGTATATTTCTGTGGGTCTGAATCCTAGCAGATTGGAAAAGTATATTGATTTTTAGAATCCCACATTCTGGCAAGAGCTCCAACTGCTTTGGTATTACAGTCAGGAAACACAACCTCTACTGTTCTGGATAATAAAGAACTAGAGTATTCCGATGTACCGTCCCAGGAGACACCTTTGCTTTATGGTAAACAAATGGGCAAAATACCTGTCCACAGCCTTTATAAAAGTCTGTACAAGTTCTAAAAATCAATGGTTACTCAAAGCTCAAGATTTCTTCACTGTTCTTCAGATCTTTTAAATTCTCCATGAGAATGTAGTTTGGTTCTGGATTTCATTTGCCATTCTTGCAATTGTTCTGTGCAGACCCTGGACTTGGACTCAATGACCCTTTTGTGTCCCTTCCAACTCAGAATATTCTATGAATGAATTTACCTTGTTTGTTTGAGAGCTGTTATTCTGGACCAAATGTACAACTCTTCACATTGTTTATTTACTAGAAATTCACCTGGTATTTTTTTCATGCAAAAAACCACTCTCTCAGACAACATCTAAGAACAGTTTGAGAATAACATAGGGTATAGGAAGAGGAACATTTAGCTATTTGGATATAAATTGTGGCATGACATGTTCCCTAATATCCTCTTTGAATTGACTCTTAGACTCTTAGTTCCTTTCATGGATATAGTTTGTCATCATACAAACTATTTACCCATACAAAAAGGAGGAAAACCTTATTGAGTGCCTTTTAAACTCTAGTTATACTTTATCCATGCCTCTCCTTAGGACTTAGAAGAAACTAGTCAAATACTCCGAGGATACTACACCAATGGAAAATGTCACAGCAGACACCATATGAAAGGTCCCAGTGCAGTGCCCATTGCAGCCAACAGAAAGGTTCATACTGGCATTGCCAGATACACTGAATCATTTTTAAAAAAGTGGAAGGTCAAAGATATACTAACCCACTAAAGACATAAATGGAATCAAGAAATAAAATGCAGGAATACAGAAAAGAGTGATAATACTGAAACCATGCAGCTAGTTAGGGAAGTTGTCAAAGGCACAGGAGTTGAAATTCCTCAACAAAACTTCAGTGAGAAGCCAAAGAATGTGTATTTATTTCACTCATGATGACAAGTTCAAGGCATCTACAGAAAAATAAGATGAGTGCAGAAAGACGAGCTGACACAGGCTGTGCATTTCATCTGAGGAGTGTGCATGCTGCTCTTTCAGGAGAGAATCGTTCAGAGCACAAAGTTATTACAGACAGAACAATCACTGCTGTAATGAAATGATGTACGGCTACTCAGAGGCATACAAAAGCTGTTTCTTTTAGGAGGATAATTAAAGGCTTTTTCTGTTTCAGAGCTGATAATAAAGTTGTCTATATTGAGAAACAGCTGAGAATCCCCAAGCACATTATTGCTGTGTATTTTATCAGTTCCTTCCCTCTGAAAGAGGGTAATTCTACAAATAGATACAAGTAGTTCCCATTGCACAAGTTTATTTTCAACATGACTTAACACTCAACATCATCTTCTTCACTGTATATAGCTGGTGACAATCTTTTTGTATTTACAGACTGTGTTAGTTCACTAGGGGACTGAAGTGTTTGAATTGGAGGCATAGGAAATTCCAGGAATTCAAGATAAAAGCAAGCACTATTATACACTAAATGTTCATTTATAAACTGCTTGATGGCCTCAGTATTCCATCTGTCCCTCCAAAGCAGGGCCTGCTATGGGACATTTGGACACAGAGACCAGAAAAATTAATGTTTTGATGGAAATATGAAAGAGTTCTACTTGTCAACAAGAACCTAGGCTTTTGTTTTGCAGATTAAAATGTAACTGTATCTGGAAAAGTTCTAAGGATTTGAAAGTATTTAAGAAGTTATAAACAATTATAATTATTAAAGAACCCTCTAAACTAAAGCTACCAGGGAGTCCATGGACTTAATGAAGACCTAGTTCTCACAGGCAAATTGCACTGGTTTATTGAAATGGGATGTTAAAAGACAATTTAGCACTATCATTTTTATTGTGAGAATGCTTTTGCTATAAATTCAGATTATTCTTAAACTCTAAATTAAACACATTTTTCATTGAGGTATGCTTTAGTGCTACAAACTCTTAAGACATTTTTAAATTGACACTAGTTCTGTTTTTATGCAATATTTCCACAAATCATGACTTGTTTCACAATTTCCACTCAGCTCTGTCTCCCAGCAACATCTATTTACAAACATTCACTAAAGATTTTGATATCAGAACTACAGATATACAGGGTAAAAAGGCAACCTAAAAAGGAATATTCAATCAAGGTCTTTTTTTTGGTGTATTTGAATACTGAACTATAAAAAAAGGTATCTTGTCATCTTGAAGAATATTTTAGTCCTTCACTGATGACACTGGGGGTGGATCAAGGGCAAAAGACTTCCAGTATTCTGCTCATCAATTCTATGAAATCTTATAGTATTTCAGATTTTTAAGGTTACTTTTCATTTCATATTTTTCATCTCATTCACGTACTATGGAAGTATATAAGAAAGACTTCAGATAGACACACAAGAAAAAAAAAAAGACAATATTCCAAAGTAGTTCATCTGTCTATCTGTCTTATGAGCCATCTGAGAGCTTGTCTAGATTTCATCTCTAATCACTAAATTTGAACCCAGAGAGGGACAGTGACAAACAACCTATATTGAATACTGTACACAGGAGCCTATGCATTAGAGGCCTTTTTTACATAGGATGTAAATCCAAGCCTAATTTTAGAGTTTTATTAATGATTTTATTATTTTTTCCCTTCATAATAAAATTAAGCCCATTTAGCTGAAAGAGCCATAACAGCATCCCACTTCAGGGAAGCTTACTCCTGAAATTAGTAGGAGGAAAATCGGGTACATAAGGGTAATTTGCAAGATAAAGAAATTCATGTGAAGGGAATTTCTTTGCTACTAACTGAACAGAGTTGCCCATTCTGTTGAGAGAAAATAAAGTTATTTTGGCATTTTATATTAATGTGATATGAAATACATGGAAAACAAGCATGAAAAATGTTTTATTTCCTGATCGAGAACAAGCTCTGAGAATATGTGTTTAATCAAACTAGAAAAATGGCATTTCAGAGGTATTCAGTAAGTGCATAGATATTGAGACACAAATAATGAAATCAGTTAAAATTATATATTAAAATCTCATGTGCTCTACTACCTTAACAACAAAAATCCCAAACCTTCTCATTTTTAACAAATGAAATTTGGGGCTCTGAAATCATTGCATGCTGAGCAAAGTGAAGCTGAATTTTTTAAAAATATCATAGAACTTTTAAAAAATTACAAAGAAAAAAATTTGGGCAATATAAACCCATTAACTACTTAAGAAGCTATTTGCAAAGTATGTTTAAATCTTTGGAGGAACTACTGGAAAAATATGCAAAGTATTACTATTAGAAGATGTTAAAACAGATGTTCCCCAACAATTTGTCACAAAAATTTAAAATATTTTATTAAGTTCATTTATTTTTTCAACAGTCTTTGAAGTACAGAACAACATTTTTTAAGAGCTGTGATTAATAGGCATACTGTTTTATTTGGATTGTTTTGTAAATCATGTGGGGCTTTTTTCTGTTCCTGTAATGTGACAGCTTAACTCCTCTCTTATGTCAGAACAAACTGAAAAAAAAAATCCATAAATAAAGAAAAGTCTCCTTGGACTTGTAAATCACAAAGAATATGTTGGCATGATGCACATCAGAAAAAAACTGTAGGCAATTTCACACGTGTTTTCTGTTCCAAAGCCTGGTGACTGAAACTATATCACTTCATTGGAAACAAGGATCTTACACCTAATTTACACAAAACCTACATTAAATATTGCAATGTGATTATGCTGGACATATCTAACAGAATGTGATGCATGTACAATACATTGTGAATTCATCACCACCTCATCCTGTGTTGGCCACGGGCATTTCCTGAGCAATTAACCAACTCTCAGTGGTTTATTAAGTTTGGAGAGCCAGTCCTCCTGGCATGTCTGAGTCCAGAGGCAGTAGGGGAAGTTTTCTGAAGCCATCACTGGTATCTTGCTTCACCATCAACCTTGGACATGTTTATAATTCCGGAAACAAATTCCTCCCTCTTGATCATTTCCCCTGTTGGTGAACACCAATATGGAATAGCCATTAGCACCAGGACTAGATGAGGTTTTTATTTCACAGATTTCCTGATGCCAACAAGACAAGTTATTTGTCTCATAAAGGAATTGAACGGAAAGTGCTTCAAAAAAGTAATTTATCATTAATTTTTAATAAATGCCTTGATTTTCCATTTTTTTAATATATCATCCAGAATGGCTTTAACTGTTGAAAAACCCCATGTTTTTTTTTCCAAAATACTGAGTCTTCAGATTAAACTTTTATATCAATATACAGTTGAACTTAATGTGACTCAAAATTGTCATATATTGTCCCCAAACATGAAAAAAAGCATGACATTTATCCACAGAGCTCTAGCTAACAAGGAGTTAAACAGATACAATGAATTTTATATATATCAATTACACTAATTACCAGTATTAGTAAAACCTGTGGTAAATTTAGTGACTTTTCCATACACAGTTCCCTTAATTTGTAAAAGAGCAAATATTTATTTTCATCAGTAACATAAAATATCTTAGCCATATCTTGACAGAATTATTTGAGAGTTTTCTTATCCTTTTGAGTCCTTTTTAGGATACTTTTCCTAAGGTGTCTGAAGAGCATACTGACTGTTCTATTGAACAGGCCCCTGTGAGAGTGAAACAGCAAATTAGGCTGAAAAATCGCCAAAGAATTTTGCATTTTCATTCTTTTTGTCAGTAGAAGTCCTGGGTCCTGAAGAGTGATGGTAAATCAAAATCTTTGTCTGCTGCTCTGCAAACAAAAGAAAGAGAATAACACTTTTAATGACCTACTGGTCAGTTGAGGCCACAGTATTAATTAACAACATAGTTAACACCTCTGAGTGGCTAATTCAATTACCAGCAATACAGAAAAGCCTGAAGATCTTTATTTGCACAAATATTCATAGAGCTGTACAAATCTAATCTATTTAGGCAGGCACCTATGAAAAAAAGTTGGAAAGTTGTGAGAGGGGCAAAGCCTCCAAGTGCTTTTCATGCTCAGGAACTGTTATGAATTCAGAGTACACTAATCTGGAAAACATGTCTAAAAACCCAAAGGGTTTAGCCACATTCACATGCGTCTGCCTCTCTGTGAAAGTTCACTGACATTATGGAGGAACATAAAGAGACCCAGAATGTGCTTAGATGCTATATTGTTCAGCATCCAGTGGAAGTTTTAAGGGTGCATTGATACAGGCCCAAAAGGATTTTATTCTTTTGACTTTATTCTTTCAAGTACCTACTATAAAGTATCTACACTGGGGATCCCAAGCCAACTGCTGACAGATTATACCCTGGAAACTGAGATGCTTCAACAATGACACCATTTCAGTGATTTTATGAATAATCATAAAATTGTTGCTGTGCTTTTCTTTAATTCTACATTTATTTTTACTATGATTACATAGAGAATATTTAAAGAATATCCATGGATGAAAAGCACCACTAACAGAGATCTTCCCCTGTGTCAATGTAAAATGCATGCTAAATTGTATTCTTTTTCTTTTGGGGACTACTTACCTTCTAAAATACACTTTTCTAAAAATTCTGTAAGTGTTTTAAATGAATATTTGCACGTTCCAGTTTATTCTGTACATCTGGGATCTTTTTAATCAGTCACTTTTTTATGACACCATGTGGAGAAATGACAGTCTTGTTCACACAACATTACATTAAAAAGAATGCACGTGTTTGCTTCGTGAAAGGAATTAAAAGAGCCTAGGGATGCTGGAGTTGACTGCATGATCTGGTTGCTTGAGGTTTAACAATTCTTGCTATTCACAGCTGTCAGTGGTGCATGTAAGTGTTATATTTCCCCTTGTTTCCCAACTCTTTGTACTTTTTACAAGATTAATACTGGTTAAAGGATTTTGTACAACATACAGCTGGTAATCAACTATCTGAGATTAAAGAAGTTTTAAAAGGTACCGGATAGTCTAGTCCCTTTAATTCTTCATTTGCATAACAATTTGTTTTTATATTTTCCCTAGGAAGTTTAAAACTGTAATGTAAGAAAAGGAAAAAGTTTCATTTTCTAATTAAAATTTTCTATTCCCTTCAATAATAAATTTGAACTTGGACCAACAAGAATTAGCTGTAGCTTAGGGAGTGAGGAAACTTCTCAAGCAACTCCAACAACTGTGGCCTCAAAACATGATCCAATCTCGAAAACATTTTGCTGTGTCCTAACCCTGAACATCAGCATCAACACCCTATTTCCATAGACCCAACAGGAAAAGGGAAGATAGAGGGACCTGCATGAGAAGAAGACACCAGAGCATAACAGAACATTCAGCATTTTTTCTCAGGCAGAAAAAAAAAAAAAATTGGTTTGAGGGCAAAAGGGAAACAACAGAAATTTCAGCCAGCATTCACCAGCAGACTTCCTCCTCCAAACTGTTAAATCTCATCCTAGAATAGATGAAAGGATAGATGAACGAGTGGATGGATGAATAGATAGATTTTTTTTTTTCCTGAACAGAAATCTCTAATAGAAACATCAAAAATATAGTTAAGCTCTTACTCAATGGCAAGTTGAGAAGTGACAACATCTTTATTTCATTTCCTCTGTTGTCTGGCATGAAATTCTGACAGTGAGTTTGAATTGTAGGATAACAAGTTTTGGAGCTATGGACTCCTTTCTAGTGTTCCATATTATGTTCAAGAACAATGGTTTTGCTTTTAAAAAATATATTTTTACTCGTGCAATGGGCCAGATCATTGCATTTTCACATCAGATTCATGTTTCAAATGCTATAACTGCCAATGTTTGTGGAGCCTGAACCATGTGACCTTTCCCATTTGAGTATTAAGTCATTCACAGAACTCAGCAAATAAACCCTCTGTAGCAAAATAATAGCATATTTTTATATTTTCTCCTAAAACTAACAAGAAGAAGTGGGAGGTAAAATTGTGTATCTGTTCCTTTAACCAATGTGCAGAAAATCAAATGCTTTCCATTTAACATGGTGATATTTCCAGCTTTTTCCACTGTTGAACAAATTACCTAAGAAAAAAAGATTCCCTATGAGTAACATCTCATTAAATTGAGATGTCCTTGAAAAGTTCTTCTGGCTTTTACAAATGAGAAAAAAGTTTAAAAAACAAATTACCAGAGCTGAAGAAAATCCCAGATCAAAAGAGCCAGACCCCAGCAGACCAGCAAGAGGGTTTGAGTTCTGAAAGCCATCACACCAACAAGGACTCACAAACATCCTCACATGGAGCAGTCAGAGTACACCGTTGGAAATGGATCTTATATCACCCATGCAAGAGCTATATTAAATCAACAGCATTTGCACTGAGGCTGGAACATTGGAAGTGTCACTTTATGCTTTTGTTCATTGGGTGTCTACACTAACATCACTGATTCTCAAGTTACATTGTAAGTACAATATTGTTTATGTAAGGATTATTTTCTCCAACAAGTATTCTGATATAGATTCACAGAACAGTTGGAGTTGGAAAGGACCCACAAGAATTATCAAATCCAACTCTTAAATGAATGACTCATACAAGAAACAAACCCACAGCCTTGGTGTTATTAGCACCATGCTCTAAACAACTGAGATAATCTCAAGATGCAAGTAGAGTAGCACAAAATATCATGAAGGGCTATTGAAGAGCGTATTTTGTGGTTTTTTAATTTACTCCTTTAAACACAGAAATTAGAGCTAGCTGCCAGATTAGTTGAAATTAAAAGGATGCGTATCACTTTTCACAAATGAAACCAGTTTATTTTTTAAAGAAACAAAGAAGCAGCAAGTTATTCCTTGAAGACTCTGTGGAAGATTTATGGCAAATGCACGAACCAAATTCATTTAATGCAACCACAGCTGAGATGCAGTATGTATTGTTTCATTTCTCATACAGCTAATTCTGGCAGATACTAATTATCCACCCCAAACCTACACGTGTCTTTAATTATCTCTTTGTCTCTAAAGCTGAATGATTGCCAGTAATAAAACTCAAACATTTTAAATATATTTCATTATTATTGTCAGGTACAACACAGCTTCCCTTTAAATGTCATATTTAAAATAAAATTCTACTATTCGTACAAGTTATTCTGAGTTATTCTGTTATTTGGTTTTTCTCTCAAGAAGAGCCCAGCTTGGCAATCTTTTGTGAGACCAGATGCGCTTTTAACATGAAAACAATAAAATGCATGGCTGATTGAAATCATTGAAGACAAAATTAAACAAAACAAGCGCAGATTGATTCAGGTGCCTTTGGCTGGGATGCTGTCACCTCTGCTTGTAGCTGCTTCATTGAGAAAATATTTGCCAGTATAATCTGGCAACAGCAGCAGAGTACACACCAGCACTAGCTGTATTCTGGCAATGAGGTAATTTTTTTCAAAGCAGTTATCTTCATTCAAGCTGTCAAGGAGGCTATGCCTGCAGCAGTGCCTTCCTTCCCTGGCTTTGTGGAGGCTCTTTAGCCATCTGTGCTCTGGAGTTTTCTCAGATTCCTGTTGCAACTTTTAACAATCCTACTCTCCACAGGACTTGTCTTTCTCCTGGTGCCTGCCAGCAGTGTGTTCTTCTGTCCCTGGCAGGTGTTTGTCCAGCACACAGTGCCATGGGGAGCTCTGGCAGAGGAATGCAGCAGGAAAAGCAGCTCTGGCAGAGGAATGCAGCAGGGCTGCATTTCCTGAGGCAGGAAAAGTCTTCCCTACCCGCGGCACCTGCCCGGGCTGCGGACGCATCGGTCTGTGGTGCTCCCTGGAGGAGCCTCAGGGAAGTTTCAGAGAACCGCCTGTGCAAGGGAAGGTGAAACACAAGCCCCAGTGGTCTACAAACCTGCCAATGATTTCATGACCAGTTTACAAGGGAGAGTTGGCTCTCTTCCCAAACTGTTAGCATCGTACTGTAATTCTGGTAACAGGAGCTTCGGATTTTTGATTCCTTTCTCTGATGACCGGGGACAAAATTTAACCTTTAGTACAAAGAGTCTCCAGGACACTTACTTTCAGTCAGATTGTATTTCCAAAGGTTATCCCGTGAAGTTTGTCCCTTGTACTCCCAACAGTGTCGCAGGAAAGAACAGACCCTGTCTAATTCCTGCTCTGAGGCTCTCATGTGTCACTAACTAATGGAAAGCTATTCCTTCAGAGTCCAACCTATCCCTCATCTGCCCAGCCACACTTCCAGCTGAGCTAGGAAGCATTTCCCTTATCAATCTATAGGAAATAATAAAAAGGATGAAGAAGTGGTCATAGCTGTACTTTCTAATGGGGAGAGGGGCTAAGGGCTCTCTTCTGCCTTTGTCCAGTTCCTTGAGATGATGCTAGCCAGCTCTCTATAAGTTTTTGCTTGACATGAAATGTGGAGCAAAATACACAGAAAACAGACTTTCCATCTTTCAGAATGCTTTCTCCTGTGATGAAAAGAGGGATAATTTGATTTTACATCTTGGTGCTATCCATCTGCCAGTTGTTTCTCTCTGGAAACATTACTATCCATGAACTCTATAGCTGTAAGGATTTCCAAATTTGAACAGTATCCTCTCACTAGGTCATATCTAAGTTTGTCCCTGAAGCAGACAGAGTATGTTTTGAGTATTTGATTTATCCTGGTTTGAGTCACAACATTTAAGTTTGTCCTCCTTCTCTTGATGCCTTCCAAGGATTTCCTCTTGCTTAGAGCCAGGTTTTCTGTTTCTTCTCTCATTGTTACTGGCCTGCTGCTTCCCATCTCTTTTGCTCTTTCACACCTCTGTAGGAAATTTCTATAGCTCTGGAAAACCTCTTGATTTTCTGTGACTCTCTTAACAATTTCCTTGGCAAGCTGCTCTGAGACTCCTGATCTCTCTGGGTTTTGTCTTTTGATTATTTCTGGCACGGGATGGGAGGAATGACATTTCTCTCCTCAGTTTTGCCCTGCATTTTTTGACAGGGAAAATACAAAAGAAGCATCCTTAAACAAAACTTTTGTTTTGTTTAATTTTTTGTTTGATGCTAGACTATTTTCCTCATGTTGACTTTCATGTGTCCTTGACATTGAAAAAGAGAGAGGAAAGAAAGGGATTTAACTTTCCTCTGGCTCTTTTCTGTTTTCTAAAATATATTTCTACATGAAAATTTTATTTTTCCTGTTACCTTCTGGTGTATCCTTAATGGCACAATTATTGTTAACTACTTATAACAGCCAGAAGACAAGTTTTTCTGACATGTATAATATGTGTCACCTGTGCATTCATCCTGTGTTACCAGAATGAGCAAAATTGTGGCAAAAGTTAGGAGGACAGAAAGAAAGGAAAAGGTATCAACTTCAGCTTTCTGTAGACAGTTCTCATTGTCAGGCTGCCAAACATATACTCATCACTTTAAGGAGAAAGGAAATCTTTTTTGATTTACATCTGTGTTTAGGTTTTGAGTTTTGAAATGGAATTGATATTTAAGTAAGAAGGACATAAAATTATATAAAAAGCTCTTCCTTCATCCATCATTTACTGTGGATGTAATTCCTTTTCTTAATTAAAGGAGTATAGAAGTCTCATTAGCTAGTACTAAGGTAGTTGGATTGTAGATGAATCAAAGGTCTTAAAATAGAAAAATCTGACCAAAAAAAAAGAAGAAAAATAATAAAAAAAGAAATATTATTATTTTGATACCATATATATATGCAGTAACCAGCATGAGATACATCTACACTCTGTTCCAAGTATTTTTTGTTTCCACAGGAGAAAGATCAAGGTAGAGAGCAGGATTACATTGCTATGTGTGCTATGATCACAGCCCTCGACTTCAGGAGAGCAGACTTTGGCCTCTTCAGAGATCTGCTTGGAGAAATATCATGTGATACTCTCCTGGAGAGAAGAGCAGCCCAGGAGAGCTGGTTGATTTTTTGGGGATCTCCTCTTCCAAGCTCAAAGATAAATTATCCTCATGTGCAGGAAATCAAGCAAAGGCAGTTTGCTGGAGTCCTGCATGGAGGAACAAGAATATCCTGAAAAAACACAAGTATAAAATGAAATCATAGAGGAAGTGGAAGCAAGAACAGATGAAACAGGAGGAATATAAAAACAGTCTGAGCATACAGAGATGGGCAAGACAATAACTTTTAGAGTCAAATCTGGTGAGCTATGCAAAGAGCAGGGAGAAAGGCTTCTAGCAATTTATTGGTAGCAAAATGAAGATAAGATTAGGATTAACACAGACCCACTTCTTAATGGAATAGGGGTCCTGGGGACAAAAGGCATGGGATCAAGGTGCCTAATACTGTTTTTGCTTTGGACTACACTGGCAAGCCCAGCCTTCAGGAATCCAGGCTCCTGATGCATATGGAAAAGCTCAAAGCAAGGAAAACTTACCCATGGAGGAGGACTAGGTTAAGTAACGTTTGATCAAATGGCATATGCAAGTCCATGGGATGTGATGGGATGCACCAATAGATGGAATTGGGGGAGGTTCCTGAGGACAAGAAGAAAGTACATGTCACCCCTGGAAGAAAGTAAATGTCACTCCTCTCTTAAAGAACAGTGAGAAGGTGTGTTTGGAGACTTAAAACTTGTTCAGACTTACCTCAATTACTAAGAAGGTGATGGAGCAAATAAACTCCATAACTGATGCCAAATATTTTGAGGGCATAAAGAGAAGAAGTTAACATGGGTTTATGAAGTGAAAATCATTCTTGACCAACAGGACACCTTTCCACAATGAGTGGTTCTATGGGAAAGAGGACAGTCTTGACTTTAGGGTGTAAGCTTGTGGAACATGAGTCAGTAACGTGCCTTTGTACCAAAGGATGTCAACAGCATCATGTTCCACCTCAGTAAAAGAATCAACAAGAGACTGCCAGAGGTCATTGTGCCCCTCTACCCAGCATTTATGAGGCATGTGCTCAGCACTGGCCTTCACTGCAAAGGAGCAAATGAACGTAGATGTGTGAGTCCAGTGAAATTACATTTATAGGAATATAAATATGTGATGTGGGGGTTGTCCTGTGTAGGCCAGAGGTCTGACTTGATATCCTTTTGTGTCCCTTTTCAGCTCAGTATATTCTATGATCCTATGACTAAGGGACTGAAGTATCTGTCATACAAGGAGAGGCTGAGAATTTTTGCTGTTTAGCCTGTAGGAGAGAAGGCTCAGAAAGATCTTGTAAATATAAGTAATTATCCACTGAGAGGGAATAAAAATGACATCTCCTGAATCTTGAGTGGTGTGTAGTGAAAGGACAAGAAGAAGTAGGAAAAAACAGATATAAAGAAATTCCATTTAGACTTAGAAAAAGGGTAGGTTTTTTTGGTGGTTTTTTTTTTTTTTTTAATTGTAAATATGCTTGAACACTTTTAAGAACCTGTTCCAATAGAGATATTGTAGATTCTTAATGTTTGGAAATAATCAAAACCTGGCTGGACACAGTCTTGAGCACTCTGGTCTAGCTGAGCATGCTTTAAGCAGGTGGTTATATTGGAGGACCTCCAGAGACCCCTTCCAACCTCAACTATTCCTTGGTTCTGTGATTCTGTTTATAAGTCTGTGTCCCTGCTTTTGAAAATGAAAATTTTAAACCTTTCAGTCAATTTTAATCTTGGAAATGTAAAAGATTTTAATACTCTCACAAAACTAAAATTCATGGCCAGCTGAGAGTAGCTAGTAAGAAAAAAGATAGAACTGTAAAGTAAACAGTCTCACCAACACTTCTAACTGGGATGTTATGCTTCTCTTTTTAAAATACATATCTGGCAAATGTGAGATTCTGGATACCCTGGAAGCCATATAAGCAATATTTCTTTAGGAACACATGATGGCAACTTATGTTAAATCCTCATAGTTGAACTAAAAACAGTTAAAGAAAGGAAAGTATGCTGTATTTAATTTATATTTTATTTTTGCATACATATTGGTTTTAGCTGTAGAGCTTTCTTTCCCACAATGTAGATCAGACAATAAAATATTAAGTGGCAAAAAAAAAATCCAAGTTAGAATTGATTCAGGATCTCCTTAAATCTAATCTTAACTGAAATTTAAAAATAGCATATTAAGTATCATATTCCTTAACATTAAACCAGATTATCTTGCAAAGAATGTTCAGCTCAGTCAGAATAGAATAGAATAGAATAGAATAGAATAGAATAGAATAGAATAGAATAGAATAGACTCTTTCAGCTGGAAGAGACCTACAAAAATTTCAAGTCTTAATGTCTATATTTTTTTGAAAAATAATTAAATTGATGTACTGATCTGATGACTTTTTCAATTAAAAGAATACACAGTCTCCACAAAATAGGTATTATAATGTAGGAGGATATATGCCCCGATTCAGACACAGAAAACAAAAAATGCTTCAATAGAGAAATATTGCTCAATGAAGATTTCCTAGGTTTTTCTGCAGGCGTATAAAAAATATTAATCACACAGAGTATGAAAATTTTCCTTATGTGAAATATGATATCCTTTCAGGATTACATTCTTCTTTTGCAAAGAAACACATCTAGATGCAACTTTTAAGGACCTGGCTTAGAGTGTAGATGAGGCACTTAGGGACATGGTTTAATGGTGAACCTGGCAGTGTTAGGTCTATGGTTGGACTCAATAATCTCAAAGGTATTTTCCAGCTTCAATAGTTTTATGATTTATATTTTCTTATAGCTGTGTATTGTCAGCTATTTATCATCAGTTTTGTAGAAGTATTTGCACACACATTTTACATTATTCAATTAAGAAAGGAAACATAATTTAGAAACAAGGTTCAATATCTAACAGATTAAATTTTGATTAATTTAGGTGAGCTGCAGAGATACACTTGTAAATGTGGACTGTGAGGGACCTCCAGCAGATGTTTTGACGCTTTCATGTTTCTGTTGTGCTGCTAAGTTTGGAAAGCAGGAGTTTGAAAGAAGTATTGATGAGAGTTTGAAGAGTTTGATGTGAAGTAGTTCACATTTCATAAAAAAATTATATGCCTGCATATATTGCCTTAAACTGCTGTAAAAGCCCTTTTTCCCCAGCCTGCAGAAACACAAAATTGTTTTTCTCTGGGACTGGTAAGATGGAGAGATGTGAAAAATTTAAAAGCCACAACCTTTTTGCATCACCCACATAAAGCAAATGCAAGGGTCCTAAGGGGTGGAAAGGCCCCCAAAAATCCATGCTACTCTTGGGAGATGAGCACAACAGGATAGCCCAGAGTACTGCGGGAATGCTTCTGCGGCGAAGGGGAAGGACCGGGAGAGCAGCTGGAGCAACTGCAGAACCAGGAGCAGGAGCAGAACCAGGAGCAGGAGCAGCAGCAGAACCAGGAGCGTCAGGAGGAACAACTGCAGAAGCAGGAGCAGAACCAGGAGCAGCAGCAGCAGCAGCAGCCAGAGGAAAACCAGGAGCAGCAGAACCAGAAGGAGCAGGAGGAGAACCAGGAGCAGCAGCAGCAGCAGAAGCAGCAGGAGCAGAACCAGGAGCAGCAGCAGGAGGAGAATCAGGAGCAACAGAACCAGCAGGAGCAGCAGCAGCAGCGGGAGGAGAACCAGCAGGAGCAGCAGAACCAGCAGCAGAACCAGCAGCAGAACAAGCAGGACCAGGAGCAGCAGCAGGAGGAGAACCAGGAGCAGCAGCAGGAGGAGAAGCAGGAGCAGCAGAACCAGTAGCAGCAGGAGGAGGAGAATCAGGAGCAGCAGCAGAAGCAGGAGCAGCAGCAGGAGGAGAAGCAGGAGCAGCAGCAGAATCAGGAGCAGCAGCAGGAGGAGAAGCAGGAGCAGCAGCAGCAGAAGCAGCAGCAGCAGCAGGCACGGGGCTCTCCCGTGGCCTCGGGGCGGCACTCACGCTCCGCCGCTGAGCGCTCCCGAGATTCCCGTCTCTGTTATTCCCACCCTGCAGGGCCATTTCCCATCAGAAACTAGTCCTGTTTTCGAATCTGCGTGTTTCTTAGAACTATCCCCGGAAAGCCAATGGAAAACAAAAGAGCTGCGCAATATCCGTGAAGTAACTCTTTTGCTTGGCTCTGGCCGAGGTGGAAGTGCCAAGAGAACAGCTTCCCATAGTATCTCAGAATTTCTAATTCTGCATAAGAATATTAAAATAAACGTACATGCACACACACATATTACTGTTATGATCTTGTTCAGAGATAAATCTGAAGGGTCAGTCTCCTTTTTATTAAAAATGCTCTTGCTCTAATCCATAGGGGTGGGGATGGAGGAGGGAGATTAGCATACTATTATGCATTCTAGTTTTTTGGAAAAAATTCCTTAGATAAGGTATCCTAGATTTTTTTACGTTTTGTATTTGTAGATGTATGTATGCTTTTACGTATGCGTGTATTCTGTTCACGCAAAACCCCCAAGTCTGGTAAGATTTCTTTGAGATTTTTTCTGCATTTAACAGATGTGAGTCTTCCTTCTGTGTCAAAGTGGTTTTGTAAACAAGATGCTGGTTTTTTACTAAAAGCTATGACAGCAAAATCACTCATCTCTATTTAAGATGCAGGCAATTTTTCTTAAATCAAAGAATACAGAATACACCAGGTAATGTTTGATATGAGGGAAGTACAATTTGTGCTTTATGTTATGCATAAACTCAATCTGAATTTACAAAAATTCTGAAGACCAAGCCACCTTTGGCAAATACAACTGTTTCTTTACCATATTTTTATGTGATGATGAAGGGAAAAAGTGTTCTTTCCTAATTATTCCTTGCAGAGGAAAGGCTTTTTTAAAATACAAATTTAGGCAGAATGAAGTACTTCAAATTCTTTACTAATAGATAGATTTTCATTTAAAATATCAAACAATCTTGCTGCCTCCAGAGGATGCCTTTTACCCACAAATTTTCATTTGATTACTCTCAAAGGAAGCAGTGGTCAATTTTGATCAACTGCCTTATTTTCAAAAAGTGTTTATTTCCATCTTGTTCCTTCGAGAAGATCTTTTGAAGGTTTGCGTGGTGTGGGTTCTTAGTGAAAATTAATCTGTTAAACTTCTAATGCAAAACTGTTAAGCTGTTAGCGAGAAGTCATACCTGAAGACAGCACCTGTTAGATAACAATGTTCTATTTTACTCTGCTGATCAGTGACAGGCTGTTTGAAGATTACAGATGAGATGAAGATGAAGACTCCTTTTGACTAAGCATGACTAGCAGTCGTCTTCCTCCAGAGTGCTGAGTCCTGATGTCTACCTGTGGAAAATAATAGCAAATCAATATAGTGGAGCTGGATGGCAGCTGATCCAGGAAAGTGTTTGATGATATATCTAGAAAAGCAGGTCTGGTAACTGAAAAATAACTGACAGGACTATATCTAATAGTGGGGCATCTCAAGAGCAGCTCAGAGCTGGTGTCAGAACCCAAAGGCTTCGCAAACCACAGACCAGAAGCTTTAGGCAACCCTGATGATATTCCAGGATAAGAAAGGTTGGTAAGATGTGTCCCTCAGCAAGCTCCCATGAAGTGCAAGTGCAGGAATCACAGCATGCAGAAGAGAGTTAATCATTGTATCTTCATTAATGTGTAGATTATGACATTATTAAAATGTAATGCATTTCTAATTAAGAGCCTTGTATGCCAGATGAATGCTGCAATATTTTTTCATTAGACTTAAGACTAAGGAAGAAGAAATGCCAGGCAACCAAAAAAAAAAACAAAAAAAAAACCAAAAAAACCCCACAAACCTCTAAGGATTTTTATTCCTACCTGAACAAAAATGGCTGTGAGTAAAGAACAAACTGAATGGGAATCTGCTTGTTCAAACTGAATAGTAAAATACTGATCTTTTCAAACAACTCTTTCAGAAATAGAATTCTATTGCATTAAGAAAACCTGGCATATTACTCTTGAAACAAAAGAGTGACAGTTAAACAAATGCTAAAATTAAAGTCAGGAGAACAGAGGCATGGTCAGACAAAGGGGTATTCAGGAAATCCTAGGAGGTGAATCCTAGGTGTGTTCAAAATAGTCCCTATCTCCATCTTATTGCCAAAGGCAATAGGAGAGAATGCTGTGGAAAAGACTGTTATTAAAAAGGAATAATTTCCACACTTCTTGAAGGAAATATTTGACATCTGTAAGAGAAGGGGCTCTGACACAGCTCTTTGCTGCTGCTCTATCTGCATCATGCCCCTCTACAGTAACATGCTCCACAGAATTCTCTAAACAGTCCATGGCCTTCTGCAGGGATGAAGCCTGTGTTCTCTTCTCAGTTTTCTTTGAGGACCTCCCAGGCCTTCTCTGGGTAAGAGCTCTCTTCATATGGGCTGTAGTTCTGGAGTTTCTAAGGGAAATGATGATAATAAGCTGAAGAACATGCTGGGCATAGTTTTCATGTTAACAAGGATGAAAATGTTTCTGCTCAGAGTTCTGGAATGTTGTTGCCCTCCTTCTCCTCTGGGGTGGCTTTTTTTTCACAAGTGTCTTATCCAGAAGGGTCTGGACAGACTAGGAAGAAATGAAGTGCCGCTATTCTCTTGGCAACACTTGTTACAGGCATGGAGGGCAAACAAGAGTCAGACAATCCCTCTGAGTGCTGTGTTGTCTTCCAGTTTACATAACAAAGCAAAACATCTTTTTTTTAATTTCTATTCAGTTTTATGATACAGATAAATCTGCATAAAGTTTAATGCAAGTTTTACCATTCACATTGCAGAACTCTGTTCAACAAAACACTCCATTCTTCCTCAAAGCTTTATACAGTTTGAGCCGTCTCTGGCTTGATTTAAATATTTACCTCTTGAAGGTTCAGCTTTATTTAATACTACATTTATTAATGCATCTTTGGGCTAATACATCTTTCCTATTGTTTTAGTTAAAGTCTTGGTATCTTCCACTATTATAAACATTTTTGTTGTGCAATGTCTGAATATTTCCACTTATTTTCTGCAGAGAGCCAGAATTAAAGGACAGGAGTAGGAGAATTTATGACCAGATAGCAAGTCAGGGAAAATGCAGGAGAGTACACACCATGAAGTGTGACTGAGGATTTCATGGAGAAACTGAAGATTTTGAAAATGTTAAATTCTTCGCATTTGACAGCTGCTTGAACAAAAAACATTAATGTTAAGTACAGATCACAGCTTCTCTAAGTATTGCAACAGTGAGTTGATATCCAGAAGAGCCCAGGTTTTGTCCCGTGCAAAAGTGAAGAGAACAGAGCACGTTCAGGATGGCCAAACTCCTCCTTCACAGTGTGCACAGCAGTGATGCTCAAACTGCAGTCTGCTCAAACAGGCCTGGTTGCTTTGGTAAATCCTGACCTTCCCAGATCTCCAGATCTCATGGATGAGAGAGTTAGAGGTTCACTTATGAAATGTATACAGTCTGTGACACTTCAGTGACCACCCATGTCCTCTTCACAGACAGGGACGGGAGGACTCTCATTTGTTGTTGTCTGGGCAGACAGCAACATGACCAGAGTTTTTGGCTTTTTCTCATGAAGGTATTTGTGCAATTGACCCTTTAATTTGTTTTGGCCTTGGGACAAATTCCTTTCTCTTTTTAAGTTCATGACAATAGAAGTGTTATGTAGATATGCAACAATTTTCTGACAATTCTCCAGTTGGAGCTGGACATGTGTCTCTCCCTCAAAGGCTCAGGATCTCCAGAGGGCTCTCAAAAGAAGTAGCAGAAAGCAGAAGAAAGCAGCAGAATGTCTGCACCACTAGCTGTGTGATGTTACTATTTCTCAACATCAAGAAGAGAAATTCCTCTCTTACCACTATTTTCTTATCAGAATAATCTTCCCTAGTCAAAGTGATCTATACACAGATGCCCAGTCAGCAAGAAGAGTGCTAGAGAACCGTGCTTGGGACACAGACACATCAATCTTTGGGCCCTTTTTTTTGTTGTTTTTTGGGGGGGTTTGTTTGGTTTTTTTGAGGTGTTGTTGTTGTTGTTTTTTGGGGGGATTTTTTGGTTTTTGGGTGTGGGGGTTTTTTGGGTTTTTTTTGGGGGGGGGCGGGGTTGTTGTTGTTGTTGTTGTTTTGGTTTTGGTTTTTGGTTTTTTTTTTCAAAATCTGACCCACAGATCTGAGGGAAAAAACCAAACGTGAAAATCTTCTTGATTGGAAAACCACTTTTCCTTATACATTTCCCTCTACCAACACTCTCTGCTGCTTTCCAACACAGACTAGTGGATAGACCTCCAGCTCTGTGCAAACACACTCTGTTCCTTGCAGAACACTGTGTGCCCAACACTCACCTGAGTGACTGATTCTTGAGAAGAGGACTAACACTGCAATTCCACACAGCTGTGGCAAGTTATAGTAATTCCTACTTGTTGGGCCAGCAAAGCTGCAGCATCACCTCCTGTCTTCAAGCACTGCCTTGCAGCCTGAGGGAGCTGTGGTTTGCACTGGCTCTGCTAAGGCATGTGCCTCAAGGACAGCATGTTCAGCCAGGGCACACTTAAAAACAGCCTTACAGCTAAATGGATTTGAATTGAATCTTACCAAAGAGACAGAAGGGTATCATCAGAGATCCTGCAACACGGGAGCATTTAGAAACTCCAATTTTTGTGAAATGAAGCATCTGTTTCTGTTCTAGGTTGCCGTTAAACTCTGCAAAAAAGTATTACTAGCTACCAGTTGACACAATTTTTGAGAAAGAGAAAAGGAAACAATAAATAAGTTCCCTATTAAAAGTAGTTTCATTATTTTCTTTTTAAATGCTGTTTTTGCATTTCTAATCAATGATTGGGACTCATTGGATTCTGCAGCACTCTTGCCAAATGGATCCTTTTAGGCAACAAATGACATGGAAATACTTGCACACAAACTCAGATAAAATTTCAAGGAAGCAAAGAACCAAAATAAATGTTAAGCTTCCAACAAAACCAACACAGTTAATTTCCTTTACTGCCTCCTTATAAAGGTAGCTTTATGGGTTTTTTTCAGATTGGGGAAAAAAAATGTTGTCTTGTCTAAAGTCCTAATCTGTTCAGGACCTCTTTATTTCTTCTCTAATCTGAGTGTTGTCAGCCGTTCCCTCAGCTTGGCACTATTCGTCATGTCAAGCATCTGAGGGTATGGAGACTTTCAAAATTAAAACTGCAGCTGTGCCCATTTGAACTATGACTAAAACAGTCTGCCACTATTCTCTATAGCATCATATGTTAGCTCAACACACCTTTTTTTCTACTGCTACAATCTTTTTGATATATATATCTGTTTCTTTTATTCTAAGTAAGAGACCATGCATATCAGGAACAATGCCTTCAGCATTTCTCACAAGAACTCAACAAATTTGAAAAATAGTTTTCAGGAATATTGCAAAACACATACAGAAAAAATAATTTTGCTTGCAAATTTGGGACCTCAGGCCTATCAACTTTACCAGTCTATTTAAACCTGTGTGGTTGTGGGCAAAGTACAGATTTGGGGACTTTTGCTGGAATGCCAATGAACACAAATCTCTGTTTACCAAGTCTGTACTGAGAAAAAGAACACACACACACACAAAAATCCTTCCTAAAACCCTCTACCCGACTCTGTTCCCAGTCTGTATTTTCCTTCCTTCTGCTTTGGATTATATTAAATCCATCAAGGTCCATCCAATGAGATGATGAACCTCAGTCCCTCAGAGGTACCTGCACCAGTCTGAGCTGCTCATAGGATCCACAGTGTCCATACCCCTCTCAGAATGGAATATCTCCTGCTCCAAGAGTGCATCTCTGGTCCCCAGGAGTTGGAGGTGTCCTTCTAAAATATTTTTGAATGAACCATCTTCTGGGTTAAGCTAAAGTTTTGATCACGGGTGGGTTTTAGCACTGTTGACACTTCCTTTCAGAGTCAGCTGGAAGAAGCTGTGAACATCACAGTGTAGTTCATGGTCTCCTAACACAGATCACTACATCCCTCCGAGACACAAAACCTGCAACTTATGTCTACTAACACGCCAACAATAAATTCAGATTAAATTAGTATGTGCTGAAATATAAAATGAGAATTTTTGACAAAAATATTGTGAAAACAGCACTGAATTGTTACCAGCTCTGATATTTCTGTCATACTCTTGTGCTTCACACTGCCAAATATTTCTCATCAAAAGAATCCTTTAAACTTATTTATATAAAATAGACATTTACATTTGGAGGGTTTATTTAAAAAGTACTTTTGCCAATTAACAGATATCAATCTTACCTCAATTCTGGTTAGTAATTTGCAATCATGTATCTTTGAATCATTAACTGAAACAATGAACTCAGAGTAGAAATAGTATTTTCTTCCTTTTTCTGTTTTCAAAAAAACAAAAAAAAAGCACAAAAATGAAAAACCTGGAATTTTCTTTAAAAAGCTGAGTAACAATTATGAAGCTCTCAACCATCTAAGCAGTAATTTGTATAATTGGCATTGAAATGGATTTGAATATGTAAGGCATTGAGTCCAAGCCATGGCTTCCAATGCTGTTGAGAAATTCGTGTTTGTACACATGCTTTCTATCTCTCCCATGATCCTGAGATCCAGGATTGGTTAAAATAATACCTCTGGAAAAAATATGGGGATTTTCAGAAAGTCAAGGGCTTATTACGCTTGTGTCAGTTTTTGAGTTGTTGTTGTCACCCACTAATGAAAAACTGCCCTTACAATTATCCTTTTTCATGAAGTCAGGAAAAAGGACTTATTCCCCAAGAAGGCAACGGGTTTACCTACACACACACACCATAGGAAGAAGTAAAGGATTACGCTCCCACATAAATGGGAAGAAGGAGAGCTCATCTATAAGGCCAGCTTTTAAAAATTAAATAGTATCTTTGTGTTCACATTTACAAAGAAAATACTGCCCAGATTCATCCGGGTGTCTAATCTTCAACTAATTATCTAAATGTGTCATATCCTTCCCTTTATGGCAGATAACTTCAAACAACTCTACACATAAAGCTGGGGATAGCCTGTGAGATCTCCTCCTTTCCTCTTAAGATCCGTGTCCTCTGTAACTGCAATTTTTTAGTTCAATACATACACCATATCATGTCTCACTGCTGCTAAACCATGGTCAAAGATGTAAGTAAAACACACATTTTAGATGTGCTTTGTTCTGAGGGTCTAAAGTTAAATAATATCTACCCATGGAGACATTTCACTGCCAGTGCTTGTGAGCCTGTGCTTCTGATTATATCTGATAATTTCCAAGAGGGTTAAGGGTAGGATTCTTGCTACCTTAAGATCATACTGTTGTTCAGCTTGGGATGAAAATTTTGGAATATGTCTGGTTTTATATTTATCTGAATCTGACTGAGTACCACTGTGAATTTTCTCCAAAAAATAGGATAATATTTTAGGACCCCAGACGAGTCTGTATTCTTACAGATTTGTGCCTGCTCAAACTCATGGTAATTCACTAAAATTTCTATGTGCCTTCTGGGAGATCACCAACAAGATGAACACAGTGGTGTCTGATAGCTTGACCTCAGCAAGATCTACAAATTCAGCTGCAAGATCTAACAAAGCCACCTGCACTTCGATGTCTGTCTCAGTTCCACCCTGAAGATTAATGCAACGTAGCAGTACGTGGTTATGCATTTGTTTCTGAGGTGCTGTCGTTTATAAACTGCTAAACACAGGTGCATTTCCATCCATTCCGATTTCAGTGACTACACATGGATCTCAGTGAGCACGGCTGGGGACAGGGCTGGTGACAATGGCTGAGGAGCAGGCGCAGTGCCAGCAGCTCCGTGTGCGGTCAGTGCCGGCTGCAGGTTGTGTGGTGACACAGCTGCTCTGTGTGGGGACAGCCCCAGGCAAGAGGCCAGGAACTGCTGACCCTTGACACAACAATGTCATGAGGACTGCAGCCTGGCCAGGAGACCAGACACTCACAGACTCAGCAGGAGCCAGTGACCCCCAGGCTCTTCTGGACTTGGACTGTGAGGGTATGAAAGCCCACGGGGTCCTTTGTTCCAGGTCCCTTCTGGGAGGCATCAGCTCAAGCAAGTTATTTTGTTGTTTAATTGGTCCACCACGATCAAATTAATTAAAGGATCTCCATGTGGTAGGTTCTGCTCTGGGAACCCAGGGTCCAGCTGGTGAGGAAGCCTGTTCTGACAGTGTGAGTGTGGGGTGGGCAGCCAGGAAGGAGCCTGGGTCCCAGCTCAGGTGCTGTGGTGTGACAGTGCCTGCCAGAGTGGGACCTGGATGGTTGGAGGGGGAACTTTCCTTAACAGGGATGATCCCTGTGCAGTAGATGGGTGAGAACTCCAAAGTACCTGGCTACCATAGTTAAGTCAAAGAAGGCTTGTGACTCAGTCCTCAGCCATACTGTCTCAACTGTAAAGACACATTTATACAAGAATTAAAGATTACCTGCTGTGCACTGCCCTTCTTTCTGGCCATATGCACACCTGACCCTTCAGGATGTTACAGAACCAGCTGCATTTCTTCAAGAAGGCATCTATGCAGCAGAGGAGGAAGACATTGGCAAATTCTTTTAACCTTAACACGATAGTGTTCCATCCTTTGCTGTGATTAATGCTTAGGTTTGTACTATACACTGCACAGTAAATTATATCATTTTCCTAATAACTTTTATAATTAATTGATTAATTTTCTAATTAATTGCCTTAAATAATCATAAGCAGTGCAATTATCCATTCTGTCACATCCCATTGTAGCCAGAATTTAGTAAGGTTTGTGATAAGCTGCTATTGTGGGAATAGTTTGGGAGAATTAATGAAACTCTAAGTTTTACTAAAGCAGTTGTAATCAATCTTGATACGCTCCAATGAGCTCAGACCTGGAAGGAGGTTAACAAAGCCTTGGGAGAGAGCTATATTGCTGAAATTGGGCACAAGACATGCAGAATTTATGGACCACAACAACATTTTTCAGAGCCCTGAGATAAAAAAGAAACTAACTAGGACAATTCAGCAATTGTCCTGAAACCCAGTCTGGGTAGACTAATGAGAA
>VZSR01001685.1:39165339-39195289 GCA_013398615.1 Brachypodius melanocephalos
AGCCTTAAATGATCTTTATTTGCTCAAGAAGCCATCATCTATATTTTTATCTGTTATTTGCCATTTTAACAGGGCAAAGGTAATTTTATGATAAGGTTATTTGTGGCATGAAGTTCTGTGGGGAGCTGAGCTCTCCATCTCCTCTGTCTATTCAGCACAACAACAGCAGCATTCTCAAAACCAAACCAATATTTCTCAATTCTAGTATGGTAAAAAAATTTCTACTTTTCTAAGAAGTGCATTTGGAGGCTTCCCAGAAAATATGTCTGCTATTTCTTCTTGTATCACATCTAAAACAAAGGAGCTGACCAGGGAAATAATAAGAATTGATATACTTATCTAGAATGCATATGCTACCTACTTTCTCTCTCAGAATAACATCTGGATTTTCTTCTTCTGGTTGTATAACTTGGAAATACATGCCAAAATGTATCCAAGTCAGCTGTATATTGCAAAGCATCTGCACCTTAGGGCTTGTGGGAATCTCTTGAATTATGGCAGACAGAGGGCAGGGAGCAGGAGGGGAGGGGAAGAAAAGAGCAGGCAAAACCCCAAATCCTAGTGCTGCACTGTTAGCATGAAAGCAAAAAAAACCCCAAAACCACAGTAAAAATGAATATATATTGTCGCATCCAATTAATCAGCGTTGCAGAGCTGCATTTACATACAAAAGAAACACAATTTTTTTCATCTCATTATGGATTTTTAAAATGCGGTCATTCAGCATTCACACATATTTATCATTATTGCATATAAAATTAAGACTGAAAAATATTTCTTCCACATCTTTCTTCCTCTTGCCAGGTTTCACCTCGTCATTAACTGTCATGATTTTAAAGTCAAATATAGGGGATAAAGTTTTTTTCCCTTTCCTGCTAAGATCACTGCCTTTATCAACAGTCCCAGGAGAACTGATTGAAGACTTTGATTTTAAAAAAACCCATTGAACTGGGATTAAACTGACTTGAATTTATAAATTCATTATGAACCAAAAAAAAAAGGGCAGAAAACCCGTTATCTGAACTATCTTAGTAGAGCAACAAACACAACATACTTTTCCATAAAAGCCTAAAAGAGAAGCTGTAACAAGTCAAACCAATAGTTTAATATTCTGTCTCCAACAGTGACAATGGGCAGTACTGTGTAATGCTTGAGCCATTATCTGCTGTCCATTCATCTCATACTCCCTCAGCATCTGCAATCACTGGATCAGGGATAGTAATTCTATTTACCTGTACACTTACCTATTCCTGTGTTAGATTATAGCTGTGAGAGGATACATACTTGCCTATTCCTCTCATCATCTGTTTAAAGACCTTTAGTCCTTGAATTTCTCTTTAACTCTCTCTCTAGAGAAAATATCTGACCACAAAATAAATTACTAGGATCAGCCTGAGAGTTAGAAATCACATGCTCTAGGCAAGAGAATATGCAGACTAGAAGACATTTATGGTAGAAAAACTGTTCACTGCTCCTGCTGAAGCCAGGCTACAGCATAACAAGGAACACGAGGCCAAAAGGAGAGCACCAAACTGTGACACAGAAATCCTGAGGCTGCACTCCATGTCCCTGAGACTTTTCATGTACCTACCACAAGACAATTAAACAAGACTGAAACAATTCCAGAGCAAATATCAGGAGCCCCCTTTATAGCTGTGGCCCTTAGCTTCTGTAGATGGCAACCAAGTCCACTCAGACACAAAAAGCAAACATAAAGTCTCACTGCAGTTTCTGACAAAAAAAAGAAAAAATAATAAAAGAGGATTTCAGGGGAAAAAAATAAACCCAAGCAACCCCAACTAAATCCCCAAAACTCTTATCTTTCTCAGAAAGCCCCTGTAAAGTCTAAAGTGAAGCTAAGAAACAGCTGCAAGCCAAGACATATCTTCTAACTATGAGTGTTTGCTTTCTTGAGCTGAATTTCTGTTTTGAAAAGTCACAGGGGTAGAACAAACCAGCCTCATTTTCAGTGTTTATTCATTTGTGGTCTATGAGCTGTTAGTTAGCTTCATCAGTATTGCCCAATTAAAATCCAGTGTTACATGAGTGTCACTGAAGACACAATTTGAAAACAAGGAGGCTGGGAGCATTTCTGCAGCTGGCATGACCACAAATATATTACTGGCCCTTTAAGTAAGCATACAGCTTCACTGGGGTTGAAGACTTATGTTTATTAGACATAAACAGAACTAGTTTGCATTAAAAAAAAAATCAGTTGAAGTCTGGAAGAGCTTGGCAATGGACTAAAGGCAGGGCTCACTTCGAACACTCTCTCTAGTCACACTTTTCTTAAAGTTTTTCACTTCTGAGAGGAAACTGCACTTCAAATACTGGGCTGCTCTTCTCCCAGATGTCCTGCAGATCAGGCTGCTCTGATACATCCTAAAGTTAATGTCCTTTCCTTAGCCCTGGACAGAGGCTTCTCATGAAAGAAACAATGCCAGGTTCAGCACAGAGCTTTCGGTAAAGAACCAAACAAAAAAGCTGACAGTGGTTTCTGGGTTACACTTTCAGAAGGGTACATTTTGTTCTTCTTGGTGTCAGTCCAAGGTAACTTCAGTCTAGAGCTTACTGGAATTCATGCTGGCTTACACCATTGGATGTGAAAGTGAACTGGTGTCAAAAGACAAATACATTTTGTTGGTGAAGAGAGAGACTTTGAATGCAAAAAACTCTCATACCCTCCGGTAAGTGGTAGCATGAGTCTTCAGTAACATCACCCACCTAAAAAAGCAAGGCACTTGTGCCAGAAATATCTGCTTATTTTTGTTCTATATTCTATTTCATCAGCATAACAAAGCTGAAGCACTGAATTTGATTTTAATCTGTCTGGAAAAGATCTGTCTTCTCATTTGGTAAGGTTTCAATCAGGATTTTAGCAATATTTTTGTTCTAAAAAGTTAACATGGCACTTAATTGATTTTTGGTTTGTTTTAGCAAACATGGATGAAAATCTACTCTTTTTTTCCACTCTGCAGTTTTCTGTAACTCGTATGGATATAGGGAGACACATCATGTAAGCTCTGTAACTATTCATTATTCTCTTGCTGACATCTTTATATTGAGCGTACAGGTGTAAGAACAATTTCCTTATACTGACATTTGTAATATGGAAGGTTTGCATTACCATAATGTGGAATGCAACATTGTTTTTTTCCTCCAGAAATAAACAAAAAGACATATAACAATAATTTCTCTACTAACAAGAGCAGCTGAGATGCAATAAAGACCAGTCAACCACAAAATAATTGCTTTAAAGATGCACCTAGGGTTTATTTTTTATTTTCTTTTTCTGTTTGGTTTGGTTTTAATTTACAGACGGATATTAGGAGGCCAGGATAAGCTAAGGCAACCTGAAAATAGAGAGATCCTAAATACACAGTGCAGTATGCAATTGTCTTTTCTGGGACGTGAAAAAGATACAAAATAGTGTACACTTTTGAAAAAGCACTTTCTACTCATCACAGCTCTTTAAAAGCAATGACTACAGTATATAAAGTTCTTTGTCCTCCTAATTTGAGTCTTTAGTAGTTTAAAATAAATTTCCAATAGTGAATCAATAAACTAGGGCATAAAAGCCTTATGAACACAGAAGTTCCACCACTCTGAAACCTTGCATTGTTTGAGAGAAACAGATTTCAAAAGGCAGTAACAGCTATGAAAGGAGGAAAAGGTGGCATTTGTACCTGGTCAGTTGCTTAGCAGAAAAGAACTAAGATCTTTTTAAGTCCACTTCTAATCAAATTTAAAGGAAATAAGAGGCACAGTGGGCACACTTTATCAAGGAACAGTCCTTCCCAACCTCCAAAGTATCATTCTATAAAACCCCAGTGCCAAGAACACACTGACAGGGTCCATCATGCAAAGGCAGGATGTCTAGGACAAAGGAGAAACTACACAGGGCTGCTCAGGGATAATTTTTTTCATTCTACACTCCCAAGAAAACTCTAAATGTGAAGGTGACTGGAACAGGAGAAATCAATGTACATCTAATGCTCAGTGTCTTTTCAAATGAAGCAATTTTATGGAAAACCATCACATTTTTCACTCCAGTGGAAGAACATCTGCATCTCCCCAACCTCTGCAATTTTTCTACATGTATGAAATTCCAAAAGAATTTGCTATGTGAATTAAAAAGGACCAAAAATATTTTACTCAGGAACTTGTGACACCATTTTATTGTATTTTGTAGCATTCTTTCCATGACATGCCTAATACAATATTTGTAAGCACTACTGAAAGGCTTGTATGAGGGCATTAACTGCACTTACAGCCAAATTTGATAACCAATAAGCAGACAGCTTCAGTTCTTATTGTCTTTTTTTTTTTTAAGTGAGCATTTTATGTCCAAAATAGCATCCCAAGATTAGAACAATCTTACTGTCTGTATCATTATGTTCTAGGTAAATGTGAACATACAGTGAAAACCTCGTGGTTGAGTGGAAGTCCACTAGCAGTTTGATAAAACATTCATATGTGTCTAACTACTGCACATTTTGGTAGTAACACTTGTCATAGCTAAATACAGATACATTTGTGCTTACAGATGCTTTATTTCCCTAGTTTATTTGAAAAGTATATAACCCATAAAACTAGAACTGGTATTTGTGGGATTTTTCTAAAGTATATGTCAAAAAGAGGTTTGTGGAGGTCTGGGATCCGTTTTGCTGTTTCATTTTTTGTGTAGGTTGTATGTACATTTTAGGCCTAGAAGTGGAATAATTTCTCTTAAGTGACAGCTTAAACAACAGGTATTTTAGTGTAGGCTTTCCCTGTCAGGTACCCAAAAATCACCTTGAATACTAGCCCAATAATACAAGATTACCAAATTACATATCCTGAGTGATTTTAATGTCCTACACAGAAAATCGTCTCCACCTCCCCCCCAGAAAAATATCCCAAAGCAAACAACAGCTGCAGAATAAATTTGTTAAGATTCTACAAATAATCAGCAATAGTGGGACATTGCTGTTTTCTATACTTTTGAATAATTAACCTCATATGACTTTTATTTTGATTCTGCCTTATTCAGGTATTTGTTTTCTTATCTGACTGCACCAGGACTAACTGAAATAAAACACTGTGCATCACAATGGGAAAAAAAACCCCAAAACAAAAAACCAAAACAAAAAACCAAAACAAAACAAAACAAAAAAAAAAAAACCAAAAGAAAACAACAACAAAAAAAAACCCAACCAAAAACTACACATACAGTCTTAGATACCAAGAACTTTACAAGTAATTTCTCTCTTGACACTCAAAACTTCTATCATCATCATGCCTCATCTTAAAAAACATTAAACTTCTTTTTCTGAGACAAAATACATGGCAGCTGAGACAGAAGTACTGAATAGCAGAAAGAATTTGTGGATTACTAGTCTGGCAAGTGTATTTCAGAGCTGACACTGCATTGTGAGGGTCAGTGCAAGGTAGTTTTGCAAATGAGAAAAAAAAAATCCAGTTTGTAGCTATTGAGGAACATGAGAAGATACTTAAAACACAGCAAAAAGTAAACATTTACTGGATTATTTAAAAGTATATTACTGGAACCAACAGGACATACCTTTAAACATGTATAAAGTATTATACATATAAATGCATAGAAGTACGGTAAATATGTTCATTTATATGTAGACAGAGTAGTATGTACACACAGAGTCTGTTGTGCTTGGGTGAGTCTAAGCAGTGAATCCTGCAGCACATTGTCTTAAAGCAGTTTTATTACACCACTGTGTCCATGTAGCAGGTGTGAGAACAATGTACATTAACACTAAGTAGGTAACTCATATCCATTTACTCTTGAAATTTACAAATATAGGAAACAAAGGCCATAAATGCAATTGTACCTACACCTCCAAGACTTCCTTTTTTTTTTTTCTTGTTTATTTAAATATGCACAAGTCCACCTACTGGTGCTGCATAGACTTCTTTCCTTGTCAACATGCTGACCAGGCACTCAGAACAATATCTCTGATGCACTTCAGGAACACTTCCACTGATCCAACTCAGTGCATTCCTGACTTTGAAGTCTTCAGGTCAAAAATGAGAGGAAAAAATAAAATAAAAAATATATAAATAAAACAAACAAGCTTGTGGGGTTTATTTTCACAAGTTATTTGCCACAAATACTGTCAAAGTAGCTGAACTGCATCCATGGGCAGGAGCATATAGCAGCTTTTGTGCACTTTGCAAAAAAATACATTAAAGAAAATCGAGTCTTTACTGGCTTGTTTTATCTGTTGCTAAAAAGATGCTGTGCTGCTTCTGAGCCCTTTCCATCAAATTCTTTTTCTTCTTTTTTTTGTCCTTCGTTTTTGCTGGCCTTCTCCCTAAAAAAAAAAAAAATAGCAATTAGTCAAATAGAGAACCCAGAAGTGATTAAAAACCCCAACAAAAACAACTCAGTGGTACAGAAATTATCAATAGGGACTGCAATGGTAATGCTGGCTAAAGAGCTTCAATCATCAGTGAAAACAGAAGTTTTCAGTGTGTTACAAAAGGAAGCAGGATCCCCAGCTGTCATCACTTCTCCACAGGCACAATTTTTCTGGTATGAGTAACCATGTTGATGCAGGTTTCATTTTTGGCAGGGCAAGTTACACAAGCAACGTTATGCAAGTGCCCACGGCCCTGAGCCAAATGAGTGTGCAGACTCCTTACTCACTGGAAGCTGGATATATGCCTTAGACCCTTGTGTAAATTTGCTTGAGTGAGTAATCCTATTTAAGTCATGTCCAATACATCTGTGATTTCAGTAAGAAATTAGGCATTACAGCCCAAAAACTTGGCTAGATGCCATCCTACATGCTTTGGCAGAGGCGGTACCACCTCTGTGAAGAACTGTAGTTATTGGTTTATTAGCATATTGTGCCTAAATCTCACAGTATGTAACTGCAGAAACAAAAATTTAATTACATGCTTCTACTATTGAAAGTTCACTGAAAAATAAAGAAAATTGGGAAATCGGGATCGATCCAGAAAAAAAAGGGTTTACAACCTTTCTGAATGAGAACACTTTTCCTGTTTAGCTCTAATAATAAATCAGTGCCCTTTGGTTACCTCAGCAAAGATAGCATGGACAGAAAAAATGTCAGATACAAAGGCCCTCATTGAGCAGTGCATTACCTTTTAAGTATATGCTTAAATCCTATCAAGTCTAGTAGGATTTAAGGAGACGACCAAATGTTGTCGGGTGTGAGAATGGTCTGGATTTTCTTGGCAGTATCATATACTAAAATATGTGATCAATGGTAAAAGAATAAGGTTATTAAACTCTAGAAGTGCCAACTTTGTAAAGTTTCAGGAGCACTTAATGAACTTAAGAAGACAGTAAAAAGAAATTCAATTAGCAGATTACATGCAAATGTGAAAATGCATTTTGCATCTACATTGTCAGTAAATTATTAAGTGGGAAAAATGTTTGCCAGTCTGGTTTTGTCTTATTTCCATATTGTTTCTTAATTAAAAAGGCCCAAACCAGTGCAAAGAACTTTTCTCTATTTGACAATAACACTGAATAAATCTGATTATAAAATTATCAGAATTTATGATTCTTTAAAAATATATACATACTTCAGCTTACACATTTGTAATACACTTTCTAGGCTATTATTCTCTAGAAATATTTGGAGTACTTGCATCTAAAACAGGGCAGGACATTAAGGTAACAAGCACATGAGTTTAGTCCATATTAAAAACCATAAGGGTCCTTGGAGTTTACTTCTGCTTCTCATTAAAGTCTGGCATTAAAGTTACTATGGCATTTTGCCATTTTTAAATCTAGTTAATCCTACACAATAAATCCTCAGTCCAACCAAGCATTAATCAAAGCAGCTTTTAAGTTAAAACTCTTTAGTAACAGTGTATCTAATGACAAGGCACGCCTAATGAGGTCAGAGGGAAGGAACACGTGACACAAAGTGGCATTACATTACAATATAAAGTGGTTTGAATTATAGAAATTTCAATTTTTATATAGAATTGTATTAGTTGGTATATTTTAAGGCATCAGAACTTGCATGAATGTATGGTTCAACACTGTATTCTAACTTGCACTTTCAATATTCTAAATTTTTTTAGCCAAATTTTTGAAATGCTTATTAAGAAGGAGTAGATGAGGGGAAATAATATGAGAATAGTGACCAATTCTCCTGGTCAATTGATTCTCACAAGACCAGCAGAATCAACAGGAGCTTTACTGGCAATTTGCTACCCAGTTTGCTCAGTGATCTTACCTTCTGGGGGTTTTTCAGTAAATAGATCAATCAGTAAAAGAAATATAAACTTCAGTCAGTGTCTCATCTAGTTTCTCTATGACTTCCTCCAGAGAACTAGATTAATTGCTTACTACAAGTCTAAGGTAGTGAAAGATCCTATTATTTTTCCTCTAAAAAATCATAATTTGTGCTCATAAAATGACAGAGTTGGTATCTCTGTCTAAGCCTTAGAAAGTAACTCCTGTGACACAAACATCAAATCAAATTGCCAGCACACCCCCCATATGATATCCTTAAAGCAGAAATGAACAGGACTAGAGTTCAATGATTTGATGTCACTGTGCAACAACCACACTGCAATGCTTCTCCTGCTCTGCAGCAATTGTTTCTGTACCTGCTTTTTTATTCCAAGGGACACCAAAGGGAAACTACCTTCTTTGACACGTGGACTAGCTGAGGCAGCATCCCTGAGCCATTGATAAATGACAGTTTGTTCTTCTGTTAGGAGCTCTGTGGCTGCTCACTGCATCTCAAATTGCCTTGTTGTACAGATTATGTTCCATTATTTTCAGGACAATTTTAAACCACAGAGAAATGTGGTTTGGTGATGCTAAGAGTCCCAAATTCCACATGTCATTTTAACCAGAAAACTGAATGTAAAAGGTATTTCTTGGGTGACCATCAGTTCCCATATTGTTAGCAGAATGCAACAGAGATTAGAAAGGAAAAACTGATTATAAAGACTAGAGTTCAAACAAAGTATGCTGTTGAAGTCCCCATGCATGAGAACTTTTATTAGATGCAGATTTCAGTTACAGTGTTTATTTTATCAGCAGAAGCATGGTGAACAGAAGTATCTTCTGAATATCTTGCTACAGCCATCTTTTGAAGTTTATGACATGCAAAGTAGGTCCTCTGAGCAGATCTGTGAACCAAGATATTCCATTTCCCTGACTGGAAGACAGTGGAACAAGGACAGCCAATAGAGGAGACTGTCCCCTGGGGCCAGGATGGCAGCAGCTACCTTGGCTCTGTGTCATGGGTCAGGTGTGGACAACTCCATGTGCAGGCTGTGCACAAACTTCCCCACGCCTTGCCATGCTCCCTTCCTGCTCCCTAGAGCAGGAGCCCTGACCCTAAGTTCCTCTCTGCATAGGAAGCAGCAGGGCTCTGCCACACTTGGCTCTGTTGTGAAGTTGAAAAGGAGTGGATTTTTTTTTTAGCAGCACTGTATTACAGTCCAGAACCTGCTGTGGCACAAAAAAGGTAACTCCTGACAGAAACAAATGAGGAGGGTGAGCAAAAGGTCTCTGTCTCTTTAGAAGAGTTTTATCACTATCAAAACCAGGTTATAATATTATTGTACAGAACAGAAAGTGACAGTACAAGACAACTGGAATGGAGTTTCTTACAAGGAAGAGCATGTTGTGATGAGGCGGGAAAAAATATCTTTAAACTAAAGAACGGTTGGTTAAGATTAGATTCAGGAAGGTAAGATTTCAGGAAGAAATTCTTTACTGTGAGGGTGGTGAGGCACTGGAACTGGTTGTCCAGAGAAGTTTTGCCTGCCCCACCCCTGGAAATGTTCAAGGCCAAGGATGGAGGAGGCTTTGAGCAACCTGGTCTAGTGGAAGATGTCTTTATCCATGGCAGGGGGTTTGGAAGTAGATGATCTTTAAGGTCCCTTCCAATCCAAACCATTCTATGGTTATATGAATATCTGAGACATTAAGTCTGGTCCAATAATTTTATAAACCCCTCCTGATCAGAAGCAGTATCTGAGCAAGCAAACAATCCATTGCAACTGCCTAGGATCCACAGTCAGCACTGATCTTTTAAGTGTCATTACATCCCTCCTGGTGGAAAGATGCTCATCTGCTTGTCATCTGGCAGATAGCAACACATCTTGTTTCTGCTTTCTGGGTTATAGGTCTCCAGATCAGGCCTCATTTTCAATCTTTGTTTTATGACTGCTGTCTTATGTTTTTTTTAGCAAGGGGAGCAAATACAAATAATTCATGCTAATAGCAGGATATCTGAGCACTGCTCAGGTTACTACATTCTTATATTTATTTTGTGTTTTCCTTTGCATACTGACTAGCTAACATGATTTTCCTCAGAAAGCATTTTTTATTTCTGACTGACTAAAAACAGGCTCCTCAATTCTTTTTATCAAAGTTAACTCTAAACATGATTTACATAATTTATTTAATTCTCTGTAAAGTCATATGTATACACTAAAATTTATAGGGCCCAAGAAAGATGTGAAATGTAGCTAAATTCAGTGTTCAACTACTTACAAAAAAAAAAGCCTTGAAAGCCCAATCTATTATTCTGAATCACGCATTTCTGCACAGGTTATTTTTGCAGAAGCAATACTGGTAGAGTCATTAATTTAAACTCTTTAATCCATTTTTAAAAATTCTGTTTTGCAATTTGCTTTATAAATTACCAATGAGTTAGTCTTTATTTTCTAAGTAACTTATCCCAATGAGTGGTGTCTTCACAGTGTTATTCATTAAACTTTCATTTGGACCACTTAGTTCTGGTAGGTAGCTGAGCAACTAATAAGCTATGCAATGAAATATTATCTTTAGCTAACCATGTACCACATCTTTTAATGGCAACATATAGGTAATGGCCCAAGAATGTATAGATTATAATGCAATTATAACATGAATTCCTGAAAAAAAACCCATTATTTATGTTAATATACCCAGCAACTGTCTGTACACCAAAGAGTAACAGTTCTTAAAAAAACCCCAAAACAAAACAACAACAAAAAAACACACCCAAAAACCCCAAACAACCTTAAGCTGGATCTTGCTGTGTTATTTTTCTTCATTTTATCTTGCTTTTGTACAATTTCATTTATGTTCCTCCTACAATTCATGCACTTGTGCTCAGTTTTCTGGTTTGTCTCATACCCCAATCCAAAAGATGCTTGGAAATACTGCATATTCCTTCTGGATGGACCCACCTGACCAATTGGGGATTCACATTACCTGGTTCAGAAGGAGCCTTTAGCACCCTCTGACAGCTGCAAAGGCAGCTTTCTCCAGACAGAATTTGGGCAGCAGATTCCTAACACCCAGGGCAGTCCTGGCCCTCCCAAGTTAACAGGCAGAAAATGTATTCACAGGGATTCCCAGCCACATTTCTTGAGATTCTTGACTCAGGCAGACAGCATCAGTTTAGTGTCTGAACTGTCCTTCATCTGGTGTATAAACACTGCTGCACTTACTGCTGTCCTAACAAATCCTGTGCATTGGGAGTTTCAGCAGAGAAAGCACAGTATACAGCCACATGAGGGCAGCAAATTGAAAATATTTAATAAAAGGGAAAAAACAAAACAAAACTACCATCTGCAGTTTTATTTCACACTGTAATTTCTGCATTCTTACATACCAATCGTCATATTAGAGGTATCAGAATGCTTGATACTCCCTTCCTTATTTAAAACATTTTTTTCTTCTATTGCTGATTACTGAATGATGGGATTTATATGTGTGTGCCTGTTTCCCTTCCGTGGATTTTCATGCATAGAACTTTCACTGCAAGCAGCAAAGGCACAGGGGAGTCCTAAGATAACAGCAGACCCTGTGAAATACAACTTTCAGTCTTTTCTTCCCTTTCACTTGTCCTTTTAGGAGCTAAATGCTGCACATTTGTACATCATGCTCCCACAGCTGCAGTTCTACCACAGACCTCATGTGTGGCAGCATTTCATCCATGTGGGAAGTTAGAAAAGTTATTATCAAGTCATATCACTGAAGGATGGCAACATCAGGGAACTAATGACAGCAGTGGAAAGATGATAGATACTCAATGATTAAGCAGTCAATGAAATCAACTCAAGAGAAAGATGGCAGGTCACAGAATCACAGAACAGAATCATTAAGGTTGGAAAGGTCATGTAAGATCATTAAGTCCAACCACTAATAAAGCACCACCACCATGTTTGCCACTAAGCCATGTCACAATCACAGAATCACAGAGCATTTAGGTTGGAAAAGACCGCTGAGACTGAGTCCAGTCAATCACCAGCTTGTCAACTAGACCGTGGCACTCTTTTCTTGAACACTTCCAGGAATGGTGACTCCACCACCTCCCTGGTTTAACAACCCTTTCTGTGAATGAATTCTTTCTGATGTCCACCCTAAACCTCCCCTGGTGCAGCATGAGGCAACCTCTTCTAATCCTGTCACTTGATGCCTGGGGGGAGAGCCTGACCCTTACCTGGCTACAGCCTCCTTTCAGGGAGTTGCAGAAGGCAGTAAGGTCTCCCCTGACCCTCTCCTTCTCCAGGGAAACTCCTCCTGCTGCCTCAGCCATTCCTCAGGCTCTGGAGGAGCTCCCTCTGGCAGGACACTGGTCATGCACAGACCCTCAAATGCCTCATCACTTACTTTGCAGTTGCACCACACATTAAGCTACACATAAACACAGACTGCAAAAATCCAAAAACCAAGCAAACAAAGAATTCAGTCCAGAAATTACTCCCCAGAAATAATTTATTTCTCAGGGCTTTCAGTTAAAAATTCTGGATACTGAAACTGCCAGAGAAATGCACAAATTATTAAGAAATCTTATAAACACACACTCAATGGAAAAAAAAATTCCTCACTGCTAGAGAGCCATCCTCTTCCTAAAGTGTGATTTACAAACCAACACTGACAAGTGGCCCACAACAAGGGGATATAAAGAGCTTTCATGACTCTGCAAACCACAACCCATGGGCATCTTTACCAATGTCACCCACTACTGAATCCATGACAGTTTTCCTAAAGCAGTTTGTAGTTGTGGATTTTCTTAATGCCATAACATTTAGGCTGAAATTGGCCATGCTCAACATGTGCTTTAGGAGGAATATGATTTGGAGGAAATCAGCCAAAGTAAAATATCTTTTTGGACAAGGAATCAAACACATTTGGGTCTTGGATGATGACACTGGAAAAGAAATGAGGTTGAGGAGATGCAACAGAAAGGGTTAAGTGTCAGAAACCACTTCCTCATTTTCCTGGGTGAATTTCTGATGTCATTTGACAAAGTCTTGTGAACACATATTTCCTTGTGAAGACCCCAGAATGGATGGAATGATCACACAGAGTACATCAGCTGCCCACGACACCATTTCAAATCCCCAAAGACCAGAATGTGTAAAGGTTGGTTAATAAACATTCGCAAAGCACTGAAACATGGTAACAATGGACATCATAAAAAGTAAGGAAATCTTTAACCATTCTTTCTGCATTTGCAAGGGTTAAATAATGTTCAGCAAAGGAGGTCTTAGAACCATTACTGAATAAGAATACAAAAAAACCAAACCGTAATTATAACCATCATCACAACAGAAAAAAATAAGAAGCAAATGAAGGCACTTCTTCAGCTTTGAAATGCCTGACTTTGCAAGCTTACTGGTCTTCTTTTATTCTTTTTTTGTGTAATACTGGGGGCTAATGGTATAAATAATATTCCCAGCCTAATTAAATTAATAATAGACTAAGAAGTGGAATTCACTTATGCAAACACAGAGTCTGATGTTTTGCCTGTATTCTTGTCTATTTGATGCCAGCTTTCCTGATGAAATCAGAAAAAATTCTGTCTTGAATAAACCTTGCAATTTCTACACAAACCATTACAAAAGCACTCATTGCAAAGCTGATCTGAGTGATATCTTACTCAGCTCCTGGCATCCAGATCCTGATAGTTTATTTTTAACTTAATAACGTCACAACTTTAGGTAAATTATTATATCTACCCTGACCACTTAGTGTTGCATATACTTGATGTTTGCATACACTAGACATCAGCTACTGAGATGAAAGCTAATTTAAAAGGTTCAAAGACTAATTCTTCAATTACAAGAAATATCCAAATATCTCAAGTTCCTGCATCTAAATCTTGCTAAGTTTTTGTTTTGGCATATTTATTAAGAAATTAAAGGTATTACTGCTTAGGACAAGAATAAGCAAAGTGACGTATTCTTTTTCTCCCAAACTACCCATTTATTTTTCATCTGGCCTGAATACAAACTAACTAAGCAATACTATAATCCGATGTTCTTTCTTCTGGACAAAATAGTGTCATCAGACATTGTCATCTGTTTAACAAATACTGATTCCTACACAAAGAATGGAATTTACATGTCACAGCCTACTGAAAGTACAGTAGTTTTTTCCCTCAAGTTTAGGACAAATTAACTGGGAGAAGAGTCATCTTACACAGCTGAAATGCAATGCAAAAATGTCCACAGTGCAGTTTTCCAGCATATACAGTAGATGGCAGTGAGATATGAACTGAAAACTGGCTTGCACTTCCAACATTCCCAGGAATATTATTTTTTATTTGTAGAAGTACATATTCATGAAAGAAGTGAAAGACTAAAAATTCACAAACATACTCAGAGAAGAAAGCAAGAGTAAACACTCTCAGGGCAGAGAAAAACTGGTAAATTCAAGAGGACAAGGAAATTCTATAAAACTCTGATAGGAGACCCCATGTTTAAGTGAATATACAGATGCTCAAGTGCTGGGTCCCACTGTCCTCTCAGTCACAGTTGTATGGAAATAGGCGAGTCTCCACCGCAGCCAAAATGTTTGTCTACTGTAAATTTAGCTCAGAATAAAACAACATGAATATCAGTTGCATGCAGGGTACTCACCAGTCATATCCTAATCAACACCATGTCAGAGCAGAGCCAAGCAAAATATTTACAGTGAAAGGTTTGGGATTGTTTATTTTCCTTCCTTTTACAGAGAAATATAAAGCAAATTTCAAAATAATAAAAAAAGTTTATACACTGTCAAGAGTATGCATACACACGTAAATATATTCTAACTCTACAGGCAACAGTTATAGCTGAAAACTAATTGGTTTGACTTTGTCTAGGATTGACTGGATACTAATCTGACTTTAAACTCCCTCTGCTCTTTATTTCAAAATGGATTCTTTATTTTTCTTCCTGTTTCTAAGTGAATTTATTTAATTAATTTTATTCTTATCTCAGCATATTGGGAATAAAAAATTAAATCTATTGAAACAGTATTTATTTGTGGCACCCCCAAGGTTTAATTTCATACTGGAAATTGCATTTTATTCAGTTAAGGGTTTCTTACAGAGAGGAAGATTATACTGAGAAGCTAATTTTTTTAAAAGACATATTTTCTTCTGTGGAATACTATTTAGTCATGAAGAGTTAGGCCTTTTTTAATTCCCTTCAAGGATTCAGGTCAAGAATTGAGGAATAAATTTGTCCTGGGATCTTCTCCTTTCATTTTCTTCTTTTTTTTATAACTGAAACAGCTCAAAACTTACTTATATTATTGCTCATGCCTCTCTTTAAGTATTTCACAGTAAATCCTATAGCTGTTCAGGAAGAAAAGAGGCTAAATTAAACACCTGACAACAAACTACAGTCCAACAGGAAGGCTCCTTTTGAATAATAACTGAAAGTGAATATGAATGCATTATTTCTAATATGATATAAAATTCTTGACTCACTCTTGTCATGTAGTGCAGAGTGCCAGGTGAGCTGCTGCACCTGCCCTGCTCACTGACACCCACTGGCTTCATATGGTCAGGGAGTTTGGGATATCCACAGTGCCTGCCTGAATCTGGCCAGGCAGTCTCTGTTTATCCCTAACTCCACTGCTGAACACAGTGCACACCTTTCCCTTCCCCACAGACATTTGGTCAGACCAATGATCCAAATTGAGCTTTGAGCACTTCCCTTTACCTGTGCATCCCACACACTCTGGCCACAGACTTCCCTGTAGTAATGCCAGGCTCGCATTACTAAATTCAACAGTGTTGGAGAACACCTCCAGACCCCACCTCAGCTGTTGTGCTTTGGTCTGGAGCAGCCCTGCCCTTCCCAGAGAGGCAGCACAGGCCAGGGCTGCTCCTGCAGGCATCTCCCTGCCTTGGGAGCTCTGACCTGAACAATGTGGAGTGGACCCCCATGCAGTGTGCCCCTCAATGAGTGCCAGGTAACACTCAGCAGCTTCAGTGATCTGCTGCAGAGATAGTGACTATCTTCCAGCTGGACCAGTCAGGACTTACAGGGTGTTCTGAGCTACATGGCTTCATCCCTAAATGTGTTACAGTAGATTTCTTACTGGCTTAATGAGAAGCACTTTCCCAAGACTATGAGTCCCTAATAATTCATATCTGCATACCTTTCCAATGTCTGTAGATTAAATAATAAATACATAGGCAAATTAGGTAATATATGTCTCTTTTAGAATGCCTACACTTTACATTAATACAATTGAAAACATATTTTATTGCTTAAAATTTAAGATGATGCAGTGATTACAAATGAGAATTGGGGTCAAGAGGACCTTTAATGAGATCTCTTACGTAAACTTGAGAAATGAAACATTAGTTTCATGTGCTCTTGAGGCTACTAGCTTGTTGAAGAAATTTTTCCAATCTAAATCCAAAGACAAGAGAAGATGGAGGGTCCGACAGTTTGGTAATTGTTCCAGCAGTCAATCATTCCACCACCAAAATTTCTGTCCAATTCCTAACTTGAATTTTATTATGCAGGTATTATTTCTCATTATTCCTTTCTGCCCTAGATCAGACTGTAGATAAATATTTGTTCATCATCTGAGAAGATAAACATATGGCAGATTTTGTGCACCTTTCTTTAAAGTTTATTTTTTAGTCATTGTATAATTCTTTTCTATTTGTACCTGCAGTTTCCAACTGAAGTTTTCTGTTTATCTGTTTAGTTTTCCAGTATCTTCTATAAAATTCTCTGTCTGAAAGTCAGAATTCTGAAACTGATTTATTTTGCTTCTTCCTTATTACCAAAGTTATACAGAAATGAATTGCATTTGAAATTTTTGTTTATATATTGTAGGGGACTCAAATAATTCCTTTGATAAACACTGGTCTTTGAATGCCACTCCTTATCCTGCAGACATGTTTTCCTAGTTCTATAACTCTTTGATTGTCCAGAATAACTTCATATTTAGCTACATGAAAAGTAATTGTGATTGCTTTACAGACTAATCTGCATCTTTCTTTGGGTCTACTCTATAGCATATTATAGGGTCTACTCTATAGTATAGTTTACCATTATCCCAGATGATTTCTTTCTCATCTAAGAGATGCTTATATAACTGATTAAAACAGTAAGTAATGCTTACAGATACAGCTAGAGGCCATCACTACTTTCTCCTAGACATCCAACCAGCAAATGCTTGAATTTTGTTTTGTGGTAAAAATAAAGAAAATTCAATGGATCTATAAATGTCCTGAGTCTCAAAACATTCAAGTATGGTAGGAAGACCTGGACATGACTCCTGTGATGCTTCTGTTAGCTTCATTTCTACTGTTGCAAATATTAGTCCAAAAGAAAACACTTTGCAGAAGCTTTCCATATACGAAGGTACAGGCTTAGTCTCACAAAAAGAAATTCTACTTTTAAAGTAATTCTGTTTGGTTAAACTCTTCTGATGGCATGATAAAACCAAAGAGAACCAAAACAACCTGGGCTGGACTTAGCAATATGCCTGTAACACCTTTCACATCAGAAGCTGCAATAAGCAAAATGTGATCCCTCAGGGCGGTGCCACAGAGCCCAAGCCTGTTATTTATCTGCACTACTGAAATGTATGTCTAGGAAAAGCCATTAGAAACATATTTAAGCATATTTTCAGAATGAAACCAGAATTACTGCAATTACAGGGAATGCCCCTTTTCTGAATCCAGCTGCAGCTGCTGGGGACAATTTTGCCCAAGCTCCTCCTCAGTGCCCACCAACCCAGCAACTACTACTCACACCTTTTCAGGCAGAAAAGGCCATACTGAAACTGTCAGCCCACAGAAGCAGTGTCATGCCTGCATGAAGGTTCAGCTCCACCTGTGCTGCTGGAGGCTGGATGAAGAGCTGTGCACTCCTGTGTCCCTTCCCCTGGCACAGCTGTGCACTCCCGTGTCCCCTCCTCTGGCACACCTGTGTACTTCTGTGTCCCATTCCCTGGCACAGCTGTGCACTCCCATGTCCATTCCCCTGGCACAGCTGTGCACTCCCATGTCCCATCCCTTGGCACAGCTGTGCACTCCCATGTCCCTTCCCCTGGCACAGCTGTGCACTCCCATGTCCCTTCCCCTGGCACAGCTGTGCACTCCCGTGTCCCTTCCCCTGGCACAGCTGCAGGAACACCCACAGCAGGGCAGTGCTGGTCTCACAGCAACCACCCAGAATTGAACAAAGGCTTATCTGAACATTTTTTCACTAAACTGAAATAAGCCCATGACAATAAATTCATCTACAGGAGCTATTCACATGCTTAAATATGCTAAATAATGACTATGTATTTCAACCTCAATGTTTAAACCTGTACTCAAAGGTATTTTTTACATTCAGCACTGACCTGAAGAACACAACTCAAAAATGCCTTTTTTCCCCTTCCAGAGGTCAGAGCCTGATTTGCTAGGGAAATCACTGAATGGTCTGCAGCATTGCTGTTACAGCAGCACTGTGGATGCTCTCAGCACCACAGCAGGCTCTTTCCCCTCAGATCCCCCTCATATCCACAGCAGCTGGAGACACACTTGGCATCACATGATATAAAAAGCAATATAACATGGTGTCCAAAAATACATGTGGACTGGACAAATAAATTCTCTTCTTATTCTGAGATGTATCTGCAAGAAAGACAGCACTACAACCTCTATCATCAGTTTCAACAACATGTCAAAACAAAATTGCAATCCAGAAGTTTTTTTTGCATAAAACATTTTAAAGTATATATTCACTGAAAAGTCACTGAAAGTTGAAGGAAAATATGTGGATACTTTCTCAAGAAGAAAAGGAAAAAGAATACATGAAATAAACACAGCATGTAGCTTAAAGGCTACTTGCCATAAAAGGCTTTTCCTGACTGGAAGTTACAGTACAGATATGCTTAAAAAACAGATGTACATCAAAGACTGTTGATTAGAAGCACAGAGAGAAGTAATTATCAGTTTCAGGTTTTTTTAAAAAAGAAATTCTTTATTCTAATACCAATAAAACCTTAGTATGTACAGAATGATTCTATGGGTTTAATTAACCATATTAAAAATATAAATGTATGTGCTATTCCAGCTCCTCATCATCGGATTCTTATGGCTACATTGGGTGAACTTCTAATGTATGTGAGATCTTGCCTTTATTACTTTGTGACAGTATTAGCTTAAAGACTAAAACTGTTCAAGAGCTCTTTTTTTTTTTTTTTAATTTTTGCTTAGAAATGCCTGATGCTAATAATTCTTTGTGCACCAGAAGTACCTCCACCAGCAGATATTGAGGCTGGCAGTCTGAGACTAGAACACAATACAGCAGCACAAACCACAATCCTTGCTAAACTGGTGGCCAGCTGCAAGCACTACATCTTATGAATAAAATCAGCAACCTGGTGTGGTGGGTGACATCCCTGGCCATGGCAGGAGGGTTTGGAACTAGACAGTCATTAAGGTCCCTCCCGCTCCAAACCATTCTATGTTGATATGAAAATAAACAGAGCCAGAGCACAGGTTTGAACACTGTCCTGAAACACTTGAAGGTTTCCTGGCATGTTTCTTGTGCCAACTGTCTTCCAAGAATGTTACCTCCATGTTTGTCTGTTCTTTGCAAAAGATTAAGAGATGATGAAACATTCACCTGAACCCTCGACTTCACTACTTCAAATTTACAGCTGTTTTTCAAGCTGAACAATTTTTACAGATTAGATATGTGAGTGATAAACGCCTGGAATACACGTTCCTAAAAAACAGACATGCACATTGTGGTTTAACCCAACAGGCAGCTAAACACAGCTTTAAACTGCACAGCCAGTTGCTCACTCCTCTGCAATGGGATGGGGGAGGAGAATTGGAGAAGAGGTAACATTCATGGCTTGTGATAAATACAATTTCATAGGACAGAAAAGGAAGGGAAAATAAAAACAGCAACAACAACACCCATGATGATGACAGAATATAGAAAACAAGTGATGCACAGTGCAATTGCCCAGCCAGTCCCTGAGAAGTAGCCACTAGCCCCCAGGCAATTCGTCCCGGTTTTCTTGTTCAGGATGATGCCACATGGTCTGGAATATCCCTTTGTTCAGATAGGGTCAGCTGTCCTGGCTGTGTCCCCTCCCAGCTTTTTGTGACCCCTCCAACTCCTTGCTGGCAGGGCAGCATGAGAAGCTGACAAGTCCTCACCTTAGTGTAAGCACTGTTCAGCGACAACCAGCACATAAGTGTGTTATCAACACTATTCTCATCCTAAATCTGAGCACTGTACCAGCTGCTAGGAAGAAAATTAACACAAATGTATGACTGTGGCTACATACTTGGACTGGGTGATACCGTTTTAAGTGCTGGAAGGAACTATTAATTTGGACCAAGCTCAGCTAAGTTATTATCAGCTTCTCACATTGAGGTATGACTGATCTCTACCAAAAGCTAATTATTTCATCATGTTAGCAAATACTCATTTCTTGGCCAGCTCATTCATCACAATTTATTCCATATGTTGATTTGAACTGTCCTGTAAGATTAATAGTGGATGACAACCGGATCATTTAGGGTGTGACATACTTATCAAATTAGTTACCAGCATCCTCTCAACTGTTTATTTTCTCTACTGAGACAATTAAACCACTATTACAGCCAGTTTCCTCCTCTCTAACTCAGACTGGAAAGCGTTTTCTTCTTCTCATTTACCGACTTCACAAAACGCCTTTCAAAATCCTGTCTGAATTTATTCTCCTTCCAGTTTCCTTCTGTGTAGCCAAATAATTACTTACTCCCCAAGACTAACTAGTTATTCTTCTTTAAACTTCTTTCCACATATAGAGGCTTTGAACATGTGATTTCTGTTGCTGCTCATTTCTGTGTAAATAAACTTTAGGTAATAGCTCTTTCCTCAAACCTGATTTCAACAGGAAATGTAAAGCACTAACACACAGTTGAAAAGAAATGTTTGTACTACAGAATAAGCATTTCTCACTGTTTTGTCTGTCAATTACAGGCAATTTAAATCTCCACAATTACTTGGATTATTAGTTAGAAATTGCCAGTGTTAAAACTTTTCTCCATCAGAACTATGGAAACATCCTAGGTAAGAGTAACAACGCAGACTAACTCTCATATCTCCATGATGAACATTCACAACTTGCATTAATCATTATTCATATGTAATTAACTGAACTAAAAAATCCTGCTACCAGCAATATAAGCATGACATCTAGAAAAAATGTTTTAAAATGCACATTAGGCTGTAATATCAACATCATACCACAAATTACATTTATTCATATATTTAGATTTTTATTGATACACAGTTAGCTTTTCAAAGGAAAATATCTTAGACATTTGAATATTTTTAGAATACTGAAAAAATTTGACGTTTTTAAACTATGGATCTTCCCAACTGACAAAACACACAGAAACATTTAAGAGTGATTAGTAAGGTAAGAGCAACAAATCAATTATTCATTGTCAGGAAATGTGTCTATTTAGATTAAGTGATCATAATAGTATTTGTTTCCAACAAATACAATTCTCTCCTCTTTAAACAATACATTATTTTGAAATACCTCTGATTTTATAAATTAGATGACTGATTTATTTTTGAATATCTGTATAAACATACAAGTGAAATTTTTGTGAATCAAGACTTTCCAAGCCAAGTCTCAACTGTGAGGGATATTTTATGATTAAGCATGAATTCCTGGAAAACATGGTTTATCATAGAAAAACTGGCAAAACTTTCACAGTATTTGCCCTAACAGGCGCCACTGTAATGGGCTGCAGATCTATGAATAGGCCAAGTACAGAAGCTAAAACTAACACTGAACAATACAGTATGTTACTAAGTGGGAAGATGGGGTTTTCTTTTTTAAAATAATAATAGATGGTATTGAGTTCATCCATAATTTACATAATGAACAACTTAACTAGCCTGATCTCATCATTTCTCAAAAACATTGTTTTGATAAATGATTCTCTTCTGAAATTTCATCTGGCAATGAAATTTTGGTCATCTTTGAAGAACTGATTTATTCTCTTCTTATGCACAAGAATTACTACTTGGAAACATAACTGAGCTTCAAACAACAGACCAGATATAAGTTACCATCGCTAGCAGAATTTTGCTCATTTCATGCTGGCCATAAGTCTTGAACAATCACTGAAACTCAAATTTCAGAAATCCTTAAAAGCCTATGTGCATAACGTTATGGGCTGCAAGAGTCAGCTGGTGGCATCAGAATACAAAAACATGAAAGTGGCTGCTCTGGGTCAACCAAGGAGCCACCAAAACCACCACTGCAGCAGTAGCCCACAACTAAGATGTCAGTAATAGGATAAAAGTAGGACAAAGACATGTACTCCCTTCCACAAGAAGCTTCCCTAACACATATGAGGTCTGGCATGTCCGTGGCCATATGGAGGCACTCACTGCAAACAGGTTTCTTTCTGCTGGAGAGCATTTGTCCTGGAGGAACCCTTGTAAGCAAAAGCCTCAGCCTGACCTTCTGCCACTCAGGAACTTCTTTGCCCCTTCATGATGCTAATCCTGCCAATCTGGTTAGGACCATGTAACTGACATTCTGACTTCTAATTTTTCGGCTGATAATAGATTAGGACAAACATTTTTGCACAAAAGGAACAGCTGACTTTGCATGAAACTGAAAATGTATGAAATCTAGGCTTATTAAAAAAGCATGAGACATGGATTGAACCGGCAAATCTCACATGTACTGCCTGAGACATCAGAGATCAGAAACAATAAGGGAAAATGTGAACTGCTGTATGAGATTGCACTAATAGAGAGTACAAGAGTGGAGGTACAGCTCACCATAACAGTGTTTTCAGGCTAAAATCAGGATATTTATTATCTTATGCCCTCAACACCATGTCCAGTCCTGACATGATAGGTCATGAATCTACTTCTTTTGCAATGGCAACCTATAGCATCATGTAGCCACCAAGATGCTGCCACTCTAAAATTTGTAGCTCCATATTGTCTCATAGAAAAATGTGTGCATCACTCCATCACTAATTTAAATGTCTTGTAAATCAGGCAAATAGTGCCTGCATTTCTGTTATCTGAAGTTTACTACTAGAAAAAATAATTGCATTTTTTGCATATGGCTTTCAAGTACCACAGTTTGGAAAGACTGGCCCAGGATGGTAGTTACAAAACACGAAAGCATGTGGAGAGAATGATTTCTGATAAAATGAATAGTTAAGATTCCTGTTATAAGCTGACTATATCAGACAACACACTGAAGAAAGACTTCTATCACCTTTGGGAAAGAAAACAGAAAATTATTTTCACTGTCATTAAATGGGATCAGAAAAGAGAAAGGCATCTGTTAATATTCTGTTGTGAGGCAAGGCTATTCAGCCAACTATTGTGCTAATGCAAATGGTAACACTTTGTTGCAGATGTGCAGTGGAATATAATGCAGCCAAATCTTCCGGGCTTTTTGAAGATGCTGGTGTGTTTTAACAACCATTATAAAAGAGAATTTTAGGCATAGTGCCCCTTGCCTCAACCACCAACACTGCAAATGTTAAGTTGTAAATGTTATTTTGAGGAGAACAAGATGTTGGTTGATTCAGAAATCAAAGTCCAAGAGGCTAAGGGATTTCAGGCCTCTGTATTGACATTTCAAGGCAGATAATCTTTTTAGGTTCTAGTTACTAATTGATTTTAATTATTATTGTAACAGAGAGACAAAGATAGAGTGACTATAAAAGAGGGGAATTATTTTAGGATAGTAAGAAAGAGACACAAATGGTGCTAATATCTCAGTTGTAAGAAAAGAGCATCCAGAGTATAGCAAGCTACATCAAGTAAACTGCAGATATTTCATTATATATCTCATGTAAGTTCTCACTAATTTTTCCCTTAGTGCTCTGGAAGTTTCAGAAATTTTCTCTACAATCACCCTCAATGTTCCAGTGAAGTGCACAGCTTCCCACCAGTCATATAAATTGCCCTTCCCTGGTAAAGCAACGGACTAAAAATGTAAGATGGACTAAAATGTCAGATTCTCTAAATTACATGGCATGAAAGCACGTTACATCTTTTTTTTTTAATTAATAATGGAGAACCATGTAATTAATAAAAAGGCCAAGAACATTTAACCTCTAGAAAGATGCTTGCTTTTTAAGACAGGTAGTGTAACAATTTTGATTAATTTACCACCACTTCAAATTTGAAATCAAACTATAGATAGCAGAGAATGGTTGAAGATGGAAAGGACTTAGAGGTTAAAAAGAGAGGTCACCTGGTCCAACATCTCCTGCTCAAGCAGGACCTTGCAGAGCTGTTTTCCCCAAACTGTGTTCAAATGGCTTTGGAACATCTCTAAGGTGGAAGACTCCACAACTTCTTTGAGCAACCTGTGCCAGCACTTAGTTTCCTCACAGTGAAAAAGTGTTTCCTGATATTCAGAAGGAACCTCCTGTGTTTGAGTTCATGCCCAGTGCCTTGTTTCAACTCTCTCTTCAGGTATTTAAACACATTGGTAAGATCCCCCTGAGCCTTCTCTCTAGGCTGAACAGCTTTGCCTCTCTCTCTCAGCTCTTCCTCGCAGCAGAGAGCCCCCATCCCTTCAACCATCTTCACTTAATCCTTCACTGAACTCTCTCCAGTATGGCCATGTCTCTCTTGTACTGGGGAGCCCAGAGGTGCACATACCACTCCAGCTGTGCCCTCACCACTGCTGAGTAGAGGGCAAGGATCTCTCTCATCCCACTGGCAACACTCCTCCTAAAATAGCAAAGGATTTCATCACCCTACCTACAGTAAAAGCTGTAATGGCACACTGCTGGCTCAAATACATAAATATATTGAGATTTCTTATTTAAAGGTCAGATAAACATACCCCATTCACTTAGATTGCCTCATTAAATACCAAGTGGTATTATCACCAAACATCAAAATCATGGGGCAGGATAAAAATTATGACTCTAGATTAATTACATCAATAAATTTATTTTACACAGATTGAAAGAGCTTGCAAAATTGAAAGAGTGAGTCATAACATTAGTGAGTAAATAGAAAAGACATACAGAGGAAAAACCCCTGTTTATTGAAGAAAAATGAAGTGCAAGTATAGGAAGCAGAAGTGACCCAGGGAAGTGGGGAGGAATATAGTTAAACAGGGAGAAAGGTGTCAAAAACTGAAGGAAGAAGAAAGCACACAGGTGTCCAGAAATACTTTTGGAAAGTGCTAGAAGCCTGGTAGTCACTAGAAGCCAACAACACCATGACAGAAGAAATGTTGATGTTGACATTTTGGTGAATTTATGTTAAGTAATGCTTTTTGTAATCATCCACCAAACAAAGCAATTAATAATCTAATATAATGCTTTTAAAATTAAATACTGTAATTACCTTATGGAGGGCAGAAAATTCACGTCATTGTGCATGTCTGCTAAGCTCAGCAACTTCAAAAATGGAGGTTTTGGTGAAGCTACAACAATTTCATGAATACTTGAAATTGTGATTTTCAATATGCACGGTGCCAGCACCTCTGTAAGAGTGGATCTATCTTTGCACAAGCATCCTGAGTGGAGAGTCACTCCATCAAACAAGAATATCAAATCTTGTCTCAGTGACAAGGACAGGACTGAAAAAATTTCCATGATCTGAATGGAATATTATGAAACACTATGGATTTCCTTTTTCCTCAAGAGACTTAAGAAAACATATCAAATTTTTCTGTGGTTATGTTAGAGAGCTAAATAATAAAAAAAATACCCAGAAGTAGAAATGTCCCAACAAAAATGCACAGTGTGAGCTATGTCTCCTCTCCAAACTGTATTATTCCATTGAAAATCATTCATCTTAGTAACCAAGAATTGGAGTTCTAGGGTTATTTAGTAGCCACATCTTGACATTTAGAAAAATAGCTGTAGATCAAGTATCACAATTATACACAGTACAACAGCAATATAACCATACAAAACAAAACACAATCCATTAACCACAATTTGAATGTTTTCATATACTTCTGCAATTCCCACTTTCAGCCAGTACTGGAAGCTCCAAAATCCTGGAAATAAGTTTGTTCTTATGGCATGATTTTGAGAGATCTTACATTCCTTTTTAATGGTAAGATAAATTAAATCATGATCAAGACTTTTTGCAATGATATAGAAAGCTAAATATTCCTGAGATCATGGCTAGAATTCTAGGGCTGTGAGTTAAAATCCAGATTGTATTCAAAGGTATACTGTGCTACCATTATTCCAAACTAATATGTAATTCACAGATAGCTACAACACAAAAACTTCTATCCTTCTATTCCATCTCTTGATTTAAGCCTTGCAAAAATAGGGTGTTATATACTTGAAAATAAACTGTGTATATTTTCACTGATATAAAGAAATTCCAAGAATAGTGCAACAATATTTTTATTGCCAGACTGTTTCAAACTTCCATTTCTAAACCAATCAGGGAGGGCTCCTTGTGGAGTGTTCAGCAGATCTGACCACTAAGTTATTTGTCTCGTTTGGGCTGATATGTGTAACTGTAACATAATCAAAAGAATTTCACAAATGAGGACACTGCTGCTGAGAAAAACAAGAGAATATGATTTTATGGGACTATTTGTAAACTAGAATTCTATAATATTGAAGTTTAGTGTGGAGAAGTGTAAGACTACAAAAATCTTCCAGCATGTCCTGCAATACCATTACTCTGGGCAGAAAAGACTAACTTTATGGTGAACATCTTCACAACCCCCTGAGGGATTTAGAACAGCAAGTCCATCTAGAAGTCAGTAAGGCATTTTTACAAAAGCTGAAGGAAACTTTGAACACATTCATCCCTCTGAAAGAATACTCCTCAGTAGCAAATGTTCAGAAATGCTCAGCACTCCGTAGGGCATGATAATAACAAAACTGTTATGGAACAATTTTTTGAAAGCCTAAACAACAGCAGCTGTGTATTAAAAGAAACACCAATAGTGAAAGATGAAAATTATTCTAGCTGAGAGCATCTTCTGGAGTTAGGAAGTACCAGCAATCCTGGAAGTACACAAACAGTTTTAGTTCTGTGCATATACATATACATCTTAGTATTAATGTTATATGTAAACAGATGACTATTGTCTCGATCTCTGTAATGTGGGGGTGTTAGCTTTTTGGGATAAAAAAATTATTTATACCTGATTTATATCAGGTATAAATGACAAACATGATATATACCAAACTTAATCAGAAAAAATCTAAGCACCACAAAATCTAAGTTCCCATATCTTAGCTAAATGTGTTGAGTAGTAGAAAAATAAAAGCAGAATAAAAAATGTTGGCTCTTTAGGTATAGCCACTCAGATAAAAATGTTTCTACATTTTAATACTATGTACACAACTAGATACTCAATTTCCTGGTATTTTTCCATCAAAATAAAGCTAGACTGTATTAATGAAGCCTAAAGCAAGGAAGATCTAGATCTGATTTTTATTATTGCTATTTTTATAAATTTGGCAGAAAAACACTCCAAAACTTCCAAACTATGCAAAGTACCTCTTGCATTTATCTTCAGAAGTGTAAGATCACCAAAAGTACATTTTAGCTCCTTTTTTAATGGGAAAAAATATTTGCTAGCAAAGATGAGATTATGGAGCTTGTTTAGTATTAACCTCTGCCAAGCATAAACAATGTTTCTCTGAGTTACTACTGACTCATATGGCTAATGGCAGTAATTATTATCACTTCATTTTCTGTAAAATGGCTTAGGCTTTAAACCTCCCACACGTGACCCTTGTGACAACTCATGACTGTTTAAAAATCAGCAAGTGCTTGCTTTCCAAATCTCATACCTGAGGTAGCATGGTGACATCACTACCCTTCAACAGCCCTTTAAAATGAGCTTTTTTGATTTTAACTTATGCTCAGCAGAACATCATATTCACATGAACACTGCTGTAACAGGACAACTTCAATCAACTCAGCTGTGAAGACCACAAGGAGCACATTTTAAAAGAAAGCTATGTTTTAATAGCAGAACATAAATATAACTGAAGCCTGAAGTATTTTTATCTGAAGCAGGAAATTGCTGTGCTTAATACAGGATTTGGAAAATCTGACTATATCACAACTGGGTTTAGTGCAATCTCTTTTTGGATGCACAATCATACCTATTCAAGACAAATGAAACTGCTGACAGGAACCAAGGAAGTAAATTACCAGCTATTCTTTGCTCAGTCACAATGCATTGCATTAGCTCATTTTTTAGAGCTTAATACAGAATACAAATTTTTAATCTTCTCAAATTAGCATGCCAGATAGTGCACTGAAGTGTTCCTTCACTAACAACACTTGGTATTTTGCTGCTGACTAGGTTTTATGTAAATACCATGAAAACCAAATGTTTTCACACAGAAATACATCAGAGTTTTCACACGATTACCTAAGTGAGAGGCAGTGTTTTAGCAAACATTGAAAACTCTAAACCAGCACCTCTAAACATCTTCCCTTTGGGGTTGGTTGTCAGGTATAAGTTTGACAACCACATTGAGTCAAAAATCATAAGCCAGTTGCAAGTAAAATTTAAAACCACAGGATTTTAAATGGAATAATTAATTTCCAGTGCTTTTCATTTAATTTCTGGTGTTGAAACATTTAAAGTGCCCATTTTCTCCAACTTTTGCCTGCAGCTATAAAGACTGGAAAAACAGCTAAAACATTAGAAGTGGTGTTATGTGGTGGTTCCAGCAGCTGAGCTTTAAGAAATCAGGAAACTGGTGACCTGATTAACCATTAATGTCCTCATTACTACTTTGTTGTCTAAATTGTTTTAGAAAGTAATAAGGTAAAACTTTTTATAATAATTCCTGCAGTGATACATGTTAACTTTCACAGTTCAAAGAGTTCTGCTGAAGGAAGAACCTTAGCTCTCTCAAAGTGTCCACAAGGAACAAATACTCTCACAGATTTCAGGGCATTTGTACCTTTCCTTTGGCAGCTGAAGCATTGCCACACTGACAGCATTGGAGTTTCGCTCCCTAAAAAAAGTGTCTTTCCAAAATCAGTCATTTTTATTGGAGGGAGAAGAAAAAAGTTTGTACGTGACACTGTTCTCAGAAGGCCTCCACTACTCTTTTGTCTCTTGTCTTAGAATAAAACAATTAGAAAAATTGCTGTAAATGGTACAAAAGGTTAACTCACTAATTCAATTGCTATTGAGCTGACATGAAGCCTCTACCAGTTCTAGAGAATTTACATGGTTAATTGTCCAACTTAGATGAAATTTTGGTTCACATAGAAAAATAAGACTCCTATCAATATTTCCACACCCTTCTTTAATAATCCTGAAAGATGATACAGAAATGCTGACTTGAACAATTGTCTAAAAAGAATAATCATTTTTAAGTGGTTGTTTTGAAACATGTTGCTCCCAGCTTTGAAATGCACTCACTGACCCAGACAGTTGTAACTCCAAGTCCAGCAATGCTATTTTCTTGGGATGCAATATGTAACCAAAACTGTGTATTCTATTTTCCATCTGTTGAAACTGGCCGGGGAGGTGTTTATCTCTTGTATAACCCGCTCCTCATAACTCCAGGGGAAACGGGGTTAGTGTCTTCTGTTAATGGGCCAGCTGTTAAAACCAGGTGTAGCAGTGTTCCTTTATCTCTTCCATGACCCATCCTCCCTCCGGGAGGGCTATCTGCTGTTCATGGGCCATTAAGGCTCACTGCATGACTGATACAATTACATC
>VZSR01001685.1:39195389-39285374 GCA_013398615.1 Brachypodius melanocephalos
CGTCTACAGAATCACCTCTACTCTAACAGAACCACATCTGTCACTCCAGGAGGAATTATTTGGACTGATCCCAACACCCTGATCAACAGGGTGTCAGGTTGTATTCTGACTCTGTCAGTGTTTCTAGGATTTCTTTTTTGGTTTTTTGGGATTTTTTTTCTGTGTACTACTACATTCATATTTTTTAATATTCCTAGTAAAGAACTTTTATTCCTTTTTCCATATCTTTGCCTGAAAGCCCCTTTAATTGCAAAATTATAATAATTTGGAGGGAGGGGGCTTATATTCTCCATTCCAAGGGAAGCTCCAGCTTTCCTTGGCAGATACCCATCTTTCCAAACCAAGACAGCTATTTAAACTCTTATTCTATACTCAGTTGAGAAAAGTGTCTCACTTTTGGGTTGTTTTTTATTATTTCTTCTAGGACCAACCTTCTCTAAATTAGAGAGGTTCTAGAGAAATTATCTAAATTTTAGAGATGTTCTGAAATTGCCCAATGAAGTGAGAAGAACTTTAATTATATTTTGGCTCCTATTTTACTTCATACTTCATGGAATAAGTAATAATTACAAAATAGATAGATTTGCTTATCATTTAAACCAAACAAACAATTAAACGTTGCTGGCTTTGATGGGACTTCTGATTTTTGGAAATAACCATCAAGAAGTTCGCGCTCATCAACGCTATGAGGGGTTAACAGCAACTCATCTGTAAAACACCACCAACCTATTCCAGATTAGCATCTCACCAAATCAACTAGGACGTGAATGCTTTATGAGCTTGAGTCACAGTTTGAGTTATTCTAAACCTGTGACACTGTAATAAAAGTGGGAGAAAGTTCCCTTCCAAAGAAATTGAATTTCTTGTATCTCTCTGAAAAAATAATTCAGATGTTTGGAGGAAAACTAAAAGAAAAGTAAAATACTATTATTTCACAACATACTCCACCCAAAAAAAAAAAAATCTGGAAAAGACATATGAATCAACTTTTGTTTTAGAGCTTGAAATTTGAAGAACAATTACTTATTTAATTAAAAAACTTCAGTTGAAAGAACAGTTCAGCATATTATAAAATTTCTCTCGAAACACTATGCTGTTTTTTGAGTCATCTTTGAGTTCTGCAGATATAATAAATCCTCTTCTCTTTTTCCTTGCCACAGCTGCAAGAAAAAAATAAATTTTATCTCCCAGGATTTTTCCATTTATATGTCTAGGGCTCATGATCCACTGGCTTCCCCTGCTCTCAAAAGAGGAATTATTGCAGTCTATGTTCAAGCTGGCACAGGATTGCTGACACGATTAACAAAGTCTGGTGGCAGAATAATCACGTGCTGAGTGCCGGGAATTACAGCTGATAGCATCTATTCATCCCACAGAAAACATATATAGAATCACCTTCAGTGACTATGAAAAACTGATTCTGACCTCACATCAGAATGTCAGTTATCTGTATTATCACACTGAAAAAATCTGTAACAATCTTGAAACAACTTCCTTTTTCTTCAGACTCACCTCCCTTTATTTTGCCATAGTACTTTCTTTTAGCTAGAAACCTCCCACCAGTTATTCCAGTTGCCTAACCAGAGCAATGACCTGAAGCTTGACACAGAACTTGCTCAGTAGATATTTTTCATCTGTCAAGTTTTTATGGCCCAGAAAGTTTTTTAGCCATCAGTTATCAAATACAAAGTCTTTTTTCCTGTTGTAAGTACACTCAAAGAGTCCTACTCATATATCACTCTTAGTGCTATATGGCAGAGTTGCAAACTGATTTTTAGCGCATATCCCCTGCACAACGTTTTGCAATGCCTAACATTAGCCTCCACATTTGACCAAATTGTGTTTTTTCTCTGCAAACCCTAACAGTAGCTTTTTCATCTTGTTTAGATGTTATAAGGAACAACAGATGGTAAATAAGGAGATGGTAAAATAATCCGGTCCATAAATTCAGAGCAAAAATAAAACCTCAAAATTTAACCATCTTTTTGGTAGTTTATAACTAGCTTTGTTTTAGAAACCCTTTAAACATTTTTCATGTCAAGTAATAGATAAATGTAGCAATTTCATCAGTATTGAAGATACTATAGTATTATAGATGCAATCTAGCTCCAGGGCAGCTATGCTAGATGTGATCAAAGCTGCGTGGCACTTGCCTCCAGTCAACAGCTAAGGTTTCATTGTGCAACATTAAAAGCAATGAATTAAAAGAGTTTGACAGTTTTTGTAGTACTCTTTCTACTGTGCTGAACTTTTTGTGTAAGTACAGTTGGCAACCCATTCAAAGTTTTCAGATTTGTATCTGACAGAGAAGCAGAATAATTTCAGAGCTGGCTGCCATTTTCATCAGGAGTTACTCTAACAAGTGCCACAGTGTTAACATGGGATATTGAAATCATTGGAAATCCCTGTGATCTTTATGTTCCATGATAGCTCAAGCAGCCATGTTGGAGTTGCAAGTCATGCCCCTTGTTTGAACTTCTTAAAATCTTTAAGAAATCTGACATGATGTAAAGCACCTGCTTTGGTGTCCCACTGCGGCTGCATTTTGCAACTGCGTAACTCTGATTTGGCACCAGGTTTGCAGAATTCATCACACTTATGTGTATGACCAGCTAGGAACGCCAAGGAATGCTCACAGAAAACCAACAAAAGGCTTAAAATAGACAAGTATATGAATAGCCAAGCTGATACCGTTGTCTAAGTAGCATAGATCTAAAAGCTTGCTATTGTGCCCGCAATATTTCTACACAGTAAATAGATGCACACAACATACGACTGAAGTGTCAAACTTGAAGGTGCTCTGTAAGGCTGTACAAACTCAGCCTCACTTGTACCCAACAGCCTCCTACCTGATTCACACTGTAAAGAAACACAAAATGATAAACTCTCGCATTAAATGGCAAAGATGATGTAAGATACTAACTCAGTGGAGGACACTTTAAAACATACTTTTGGGGCTCCCTCGAAATCTAGAGTGCTAGTTTAGACACACAAAATAAGTACGTTTAAGATAGAGGATTTATTGCACAAAGGGGCCCTGCATTGTGTCTATCATAATTAATACTGATTCTGTGTCTCATTATCTGGTGCAGAATGTTATACTGACACAGGGAAAGTACTGAGATATCTCTGTGGTATTGCACAGCTCTTTACATGTTACTACTCATTTTAGGCTGATTTTATCTTAAGACTGTGCTCAGAAAATTATTTAGACCTACTCATTTTTAATAAGTACAATACCATGTAACATCAAAACAGACTGGAGATGCCCCCTGTTCATCATGAGCTTTCTCTCACTCTTCCTTTGCTCAGGTTCCCACTCCTTTACCAAACACTCACTGCGGTATTTTTGTACTTCTTCAAAATGAATCAGGAATTCAAAGCATTCAAGAGGAAGTTCTTTGCATTCACCTCTGAGTTGTAAAGCAAAATGTACTACAGGAATCATTGGTGCCCGAATTTTACAATCTGAAATGAAATTATCTCAGGAAGGTCTAAAAAGACAACAATGACAACAATAGCAACAAAAAGGCAAACCCAAGCAACAATTAAAAAAAAAGAATATCAGATCTGTTCTTCCATTCCTCTTCTTCTATTGCTCCTTTTCTGCTGTGCACAAGAGGTAAAGATGCAGATGTATCTAGAAGTTTTCTGTGCAGGACTTTCACTGCACAGCCTTAAAAACCTGTGCAGCTGACTCCAGCCTAGTTCTATCACTGGTGGTCACACAAGTGAGAGCAGCATGGGAGATTGCTCCTTCACATATTCCCTCTTGGCACTCTTCCTTCACTCCTCTAGCCATCTACTGCAAGTTAATTAAATTAAATCTGGCCTGCAGCAGAGTACTGGAAGCTGCTGCATTTATGCATGGAGCAGTGTGCCCTTCCAGAGTTATTGTGAGCCTCTGTAACAATTAGACAGGAAAAAATCCCACAAGAGAATGAGTCCCCCAAGTTAGCATTCTTGATCTATGCATCCCTAGAGCAAATCACAGTTCTTCATCCCAAACATAGTACCTCACGACCTGAAAACATTGTATCTGCACAGCACCATGCCAGATCTAATAAATCCTGTGTCTCAGTGGGGACCATTAACTCCTGCACAGCATTATGCTGACACTTTTAAACTCTCCACTTCTTGAGCTACTTTATGCAGCATCGGCTTACGAGTCTCTGAACTACCCATCACTGTAGAACTGCACACTCTTTGCTTTTAAGAGGCACTGGAAACCATTCAGTGAATCAGCATGTGTGAATACGCTTTACCTTCTCCCATTGGCTAACAAAGCCATTAATTAGGAACCATATGTCTGTACCTTCATGATTTTTTTTCTGCCTAAAGAACCAAAGAAGATGAAGAAGCATTCGCTCTATTTCTCAGATTCTTTCCTCTCTCCTTCTCTTTCCTGGATTATTTGCCATCCACGTTTGTGCTCTCTGGCTGTAGGATAAGAAGTAAACAGCTTCTGCTGAATTTGACCAGAATCTGTGAGGCTCCTCTCTTAGGCTACCTTAGGTTGCCACAAGCTGTCAAACAAGCAGGCCACAGAGCATTCAAAATTATTCTCCAGAATAACAAAGCTATTATGAAGGCTAGAGGCGTCACGATCACAATTACAGCAGTGTAATCTTATCTGAGTTTCTATCTCAACAGTCAAGCAGCTGCATTTAGCTTGTGTACACTGCTGGCCTACTGCAAGTGGGAGGGTGATCTATATTTAGGTAATTTGCATTGGTACTGGACAAGGAGCACTGCACCTGATGGTCACCAACATGACATCGGTGACACCGATATTGGAGGAAACCTGGGCTGCTGTGATCATGCACTGGTGGAGTTTGTAGTCCTGAGGGATATGGGTCAGGCAAAGAGAAAAGTTGGGACACTGAATTTTCAGAAAGCAAAATTCCAGCTGGTCAAGGAATTGGTCAATATGACCCCCTGGTCTCATTTCTATTAATCAATAGAAACCCCTGCTTTGCCCTCAAGGACAAGAGAGTAGAACAGAACTGAGAGAACTTTAAGGATGCTTTCCATAGAGCACAAGAGTTCACGATTCCCAGGTGTAAGAAATCAGGAAAGGAAGGCAAGAGAGCGGCATGGCTGAGTTGAGACTTACTGGTCCAACTAAAGGGCAAGAAGGAAATGCACAGTCAATGGAAGCAGGGCCAGGCATTATGGGAAGAATACAGGCACTCTGCCTGGTTGAGTGGAGATGGAGTCAGGATGGCCAAAGTACAGCTGGACTTAAACCTGACAAGGGACACAAAGAATAACGGGAAGGGCTTCTACAGGTGCTTCAGCCAAAAAAGAAAGGTCAAAGAAAGCGTACCCCCTGCTGAGTAAAACTGGTAACAACAGATGAGAACACTGAGGTACTCAACATCATCTTTGCCTCAGTCTTCACCAACAACCTCTCTTCCCACACGACTTGAGTGAATGGAGAGCAAAATCTATCCTACTGTAAGAGAAGGTCAGGTTCATGACTGCCCAAAGAACCTGAATGTACATAAGCCTATGGAGCCTGATGAGATGCATCCCAGAGTTCTGAAGGAATTGGCTGATGGAGTCACCAAGTCCCTCTCCATGATGTTTGAAAAATCATGGCAATCAGGTGAAATACCAGGTGACTGAAAAAAGGGAAACACTATACCACATTTAAAAGTGCAGGAGGCAGAACTCTGGGAAATACAGACCTGTCAGCTTTGCCTTTGTGCCTGAGGATACCATGGAACAGTCACGATGCAGCCCTTGTACCAATGCTGTGAATACAAATACTATCTGTATAGACTAATAGGTTTATTACTTAAGAAGAAACTTCTGTGCAAAGAAAGCCTTATTCAACTTTTAAAAACTGAGAAAAGCTGGCTGCATTCTAGTCATGCCACACCTGAGACAGATGGCTCTCCAGACCTGCCATACCCAGGTTTGTGGTTTGGCAGAGGATATGCACAGAACTGTGCCTAACTGATTGATCCTAAGGGAGGAACACATAGTCTCAGGCAGGTGAGTGTTTGCTGGTTTCTCTGCTGTGACTGAAACGGCTGACACCATAATGTACAAATACAGCTCTTTGGTCAAGAATTAGAAATTAGTATGTATATGACTTTTCCTCCTACAAGTGGATTGTGGTTTCAGAACAAGCAAGAGACAAAAACCAACAGGAGTTACTTCACAAGGGTATGCACAATAAAATCCATCAAATACCTTTTATGGAGAAATTCAATCTGTGCACTTGGATCAGCCACAGCTCTTTTCAGTATTTGTATTTCCATGTGGATTAGCAGCTGGCTCTCCTTCAGTATTTTTAAACAACTTTGAATTGTATAATTGCCATGGGACCATTCTAACTCATACTCTGGTCATTTATGAGGATTTACACTCTGGTGCACTTGGTTATTCATTAAAAACAGATAACTCCCATAGGAGACACTGCATCACTCAATACTCATGCTACTTCTGAAATATGCTGTACTTAAAGAAACACACATGTTAAAAGTACTTATCTGGTCTAAGATATAATAATGGCAATAAATAAATAAATTGTGTATATTACCTTTAAATGATTGGGAAAACTATGTTAATGTCTTCTCAAGGAAAAAATTCCTATTACTTTAATTAAAAAGGAGGATTGAAGGATAATTTATATTCAGAAGGAAGGGAAAAATGCACTTGAGTTGGCTTTTCTGCACTGCCAGTAATTCCCTCAAAAGCCTTTAAAAATAAGTGGAGAATGTATCCTGCCAATATGATAAAACAATACATAAATTTCCACAGTCTGAATCATCCTGATAAAGTACATAGAGTTAAAGCCTTATGATCAGTATATATAGCCCATTACAAGATATGCTTTGGGCAGTGGTACTGAAGAGGAAAACTAAAACAGAAATCAAATTACAGTAATGCTTTTCTAAAAAAGTGTTTTTCTAATGTCATGAAAGGTATCCTCCACAGGTCACTTTAGACAGATTTTATTTCTAGTCTAAGCATTCTTAAATTCTGCTTCATTCAAGGAGACTGAAGTCCCTTAAAAGCTTTAAAACATAATACATCAGTTAAAAAAGCAAACCAAAACCACACTTCACTACAACAGCACCCCAAGGAAGTTTAGGTTAGTTATGTCTATTGAAGCTAAGTTTGAATATAAGTAATGCATTATTGCACCACATTCACACAAATCCACAAATTTTAATAATTGTAATTGTAACCCACTGTAATATTTATCCAGACAAAAACAGCAAAAAAAAAAAAAATTGTAGGAGCACAGTGACATAGAAACAAGCTGCTTCGACTTCCATGCAAGAACCACCATCCCATTTTCAAGGAAAATACAAACCCAGACACTGAACAGTTACCTAAATGACCTAAATCACAGAAGGGTTATTTTCAATAAGTGTTGATATTTTTTCAGAGCACTTAATTGTGTAACTGCTTACTTCAACTGACTTGATTCCAAACACGTAGAAAAAGAAGCAGGATCAGTCAACAGCTATATCTTGTTCACAGAGCTTTAAGAGCCACCTCAGCCTTCAAGCAATGTGATGTAATCTTGAAGCAGCAAAGAGGAGCCATTCCTGCAAAATCTGCCTATTGGTCCTTGATGGACAGTACTTGGTTTCAGAATTGAACATGACTGCTACTCAAACAGACGTTCAAGTTCATGTGGCTTATAGAAACTTATATCTAACTACTTTTCAAATGTGAGTCCAATTGGATTGCACTCTCTCTTTGGAAAATAACTAAGGAATGGATTGCTCCCAAAAATATAAAAGAAAAAGCAATTGTTTACAAGTCACAGTAAGTTTATACCTGAACTCATTTTAATGAATATGAATCAAATGCATGCATAATACAGTTATTTGCTCTTTTAGCCCCCCTCCAAAATGCACAAAAATACCCCTGTATTTTTTTCTAAGAAGAAAGATTATAGAAAACATGATACTTCAATGCAGAAAAGAAAAATTAGAGATTCTTGCTTCACTTGAGTTACTTTACAGTATGCCATCACCTTAGAGGTACACTGCCTAACCTTTACCTGCAAATCTAAGAAGCACCAGGTATAGACAGGCACATTCATGCATTTCACCTAACTGCCAATGAATGCAAATGTCATGAAAATATAACTACAAATCTGCTGTGCATTTCTGTATTTTTCACTTTGAAATAAATAAAAACAAGAATTTGTAAATCATCACCTCTGAAATAAGCATATGAAGAGGAATAAAACTAAGACCAAAAAAGGGAGACTAATGTCTGAGCATTGTGAGAGTAATGGGTAATCCTGGTTTTCTCCCAAATGACCTGATTTAAGCAGGAGGTTGGACTAGATGACCTTCTATTTCCTTTCCCACCTGAAACTACTTATGATCTGATTTTCACTTTTTTTTATTGTTACCAGAGATGAAAACATTTCTGGTCTTCTTAGAAGGTGGTACGGACCTAATTGACTATTGATGATATAACTATAGCTCCTGCCTATGTGCCTTAATTAAAATACATAGTCTAGCTGCAGGCACTCCCACTGAAATGAGCAGTATTATGTGTTTCATTTTCTTCAGGGTCTAGACTTCCTTTACGATTAGTTTTCACTGGCTGCAGTCCCTTCTGAACGTGATCAGCTAAAGGGTAGAAAAGGACCCACATTTTAATACTTGCAGCACAACATTCTCTGTACAAAGTAGATGCTGACAATGCAGACAAGCAGAATCTGCAGCTGACAAAGGCCTGTTTCCTGAACAAATCCACTAACAAGCATGCCAGGCTCTCAGGGTTAAGCCACACTGTAAAACAGTTCTTGCTTCCTGGAAAGCCTCCAAAATACATCAGAGTACTATTTTGTTCTTTCTTGCTCCCACTTATTAGGTCCTTCACAAAATGTGCAGAATGACCATCAACTAAAATACTCACAAAAATATTTCCTCATTACTATTGCTTTCCCACCCTCCACTGTGCAATTAAGTGTTTACAAGGAGTTTACTCCTTGTAAACTGATGCTGAAGTGAGTTTTCCTTCTCTCCTTCAAAAGCCTAAAGTCTATTTGCAAACAAAAATGATGAGTTATGTTTGCAGACAAGCTAAGGACAAGTCTTCTTGGCCAGAGTGGCATGCAAAAAACACATCAGGAGGAAAACCTGCTTGGTGACACCAGGATCCTAGCAGAGCCAGTAGTCAGTGGAGCTACACTTCATGCAGCTTCTACCTGTCTGGTGAGTGCAAACAAGGGCAGATTTGGTCCAATGCAACTGCAAAATCAATCCATCACAATCTTCAATCAAGAATGTAATCAACTGCCTGATCACAAAGATCATGAGTTCTGGTGTTATATTTATTTTGACTGATTTTTATTTCACACTTATGAGGAAAAGATCCATTGTAGCTGAAAGGAACCTCATGAAATTCAACAAAGTCCAAACTTCTGCATCTGGGAAGGAAGTACTCCCTGAAAAAATATGGGCTAGATATGGACTGTCTGGGGAACAGCTCTGCTGGGAAGGTCCTCATGAAACTTGAGCTAAATGTGAGCCAACTTTGTGCCCCAGCAGCAGTGATGACTTCCTTCAATCTGCTGACCTGTTAATAGAGCCTGACAGCAGATTAAGGGAAGTAATCATCTCCCTTTATCTGATGTCCATCAGACCACATCTAGAATGCCATATGCAGCTTTGGGTACCCCAGTCCAAGAAAAGAAAAATATTGATAGAGTTTGGCACATCACCTACATGGTTGGGAGCTGAAGTGTTTACCCTGTGAAGAGAGACTGAAGGAATGGGGTTTGCTGAGCTAGAAGGACTTGAGGATGCTCATGGATGGGAGGCTGGACATTGGCACTTGCAGAAGTATTACTTTGGCATAAAGTAATATTCAAGTTTCAGGCAGCCTGAAGAACTGCAGTCTGATGAACACTAAAATAGCAGAGAGCTGCTTTGCTTGCTTATGCAACACTTAATATGAAAAATTAAATCAACCTGCAGATTCCTGGAGTGTACTAAGAGGAGAGGAGCAATGAGGTAAACATGAGGAACATAGAAATAAGAGGTACAAATAAAATACTTAGAGGAAATATATGGAAAAGCATGAAGAGAGCAAGACTTATCAGTCTGTTGTACATTTCTGACTGCTGATTTCCCCACTGTTTTTTAAAAAATTCTGGTTTTCTCTCTTTTTGAACTAAAGAGGGGAAAACTCCTTATCAGGAAGAGACCAGCATAGAAGGTGGCCTGAACAATCCAAGTCTCCTTTGTCTAAGTCTACTCTCTCAAAGTAGAATTCATATTACAGTCAAGCACAGGGTAACTTACATAACATTATCAGATACACAAATGTGACATTTCCATATGGTAATAACAGTTAAATCAATAACTACTGAACCTAAGAAAATATCTCTAAGTAACAACCATGACATCAACGTTATTCTTATCCTGCTGGCTTCAGTAGGAAAGAAGTTAAATCATCTTTCACTTGTATTTCAGTTTGTATCTCTACAACTCTGCAGATATTGGGAAAGATAAATAATTAACCAAAAACTGGGGTTGTACCACAGCCATATGGCTGACTGGGTAGCACCTTAAAAATATAAAACTGAAATAGTTACTAGGAAAACAGAATTTAACTCTCCTTCTACTGCAAATGCATATAAATCTTGTTTGGAAGTTTCCATGTAGTGTGGACCATAAATAGTAACTTTAAAATATGCAGAAGTAGAAAGCACATGACAAAACCACTTTATTTGACCCTATTCTACCAAAAATATCTTTATTTCCTGTGCTCAGCTTAATCCATCACAATCTTCAATCATTTTAGCTGTATAATCCAATACTTACTCTCCACATTTGTGTGAGTTTATGTACTGAGAACATTAGGATAAAAGGATTTATTAACAGACTCTCAACTGACATTTACAGGGGATTATGGTTCTTCAGTCTCCCAGAAGTGCTAACCTTACATTTTCTTTTCTCTTATTTCCTCAGTTTAAAAGTTCAGTTACAAAATTCCTAACATTAGGAAAACATCATATTTTTAAAGACACAGAATCTCTTCCTTAGCAGCCAGAACCTGTAACCCTCCCACTGCCAGTGCCTCCCACTCTGTCACAGTGATCAAATAGGCAATAAAACATTTTGAGTGTCTAGTGGGGCAACCTGCTAACTAAAATATGATAAAGGAACAGCGTCTCAGAGCAGCCCTGGATATAGTATAAATTAAAACATACTACAAAGCAGGAGGAGTATACGGGGCAGCCTCTACGGCTTCCTCACCTCCAGAGGTAACCAGGTCTGGGGAACACTTATCCTAGGCACTTAAAACACTCTCCCAGGAGTTTCTTAGAAGAGAGAAAGGTGTTTATTCCCTGGGAGGTGTTTTCTATGATGACACAGAGCAGTATTCAACACTGTATTCAGTGTGGAGAGTTCAAACCTGCAGTTTTGTATACATTTACTTTTATCTCTGAAAACAGATACAGGGAATTCCCCACCATGGGAGGAGAGGACTGCAATCTTTAGGATGTACTGGAGCCCACGAATAAATACCACAAATACGAAATTACAAATTACAAATTAAATTTGTATTTGCAGCAACCACTTGCCTGATACGTGGTGAAAATAAGTGCTAAGATTTGATCAGAGATCTTAATACAGAGACAATATGGACACTAGGCAATAAATATCCTCACTCTTAGGAAAGTCACTGTGCCTTTGAAAAGATAAATTTGAGATGTAAATCTTTAGGCAGTGACCTGAATTTGTAGACAAGAAAATTTGAAACAACCTAAGAGAATAAGACATAAAAGACATTTGGAGTTTGACAGCTCCAAATTAACAAAGTTACATGAGCATGCTACAGCGTTCTTGAATATTATGGTCCACTTAAGCATACTTCTCAAAATATTTACAAAAATTTTAGTAATTTGTAGCCTAACAAAATTATCAAGACTAAACCCACATTTCTACTTGCTAGGAGTTTTTATAGAAGCTGGACACTGCACCCATAAAATACCTCCCTTTATACACACTGTGTACATAAATGACTAAATCTGTACCACATTATGTTGAATTGAAAAATTTCTGCAATTTTCTCAAATTTTCCACCACAAGCTACACTGCCTGCATTTGAAGGCAAATGAAAGGAAAGAAAGAAAGAAAACAGTGATGCAGATTAAGTAGAACTTGACATGGGCCCTTTTTATTTCCTTCCATTTCAGCAGTAAAAAATTTCCTCAGCTGATCTGATTACTAACCCCATTTGGGCTTCAGAGACTGTTAGAAGTACCTGGGTCACTCAGCAGGCTGCAAGCACCTTGATCTAGAGAGAGCTGACTAATATTCAAAGATACCATGACACACACACCGTGGCAGCCCAAACCAGCCTTCCTTTTTACCTTTTCTTCTTCTTTCCTACAGAGACGTTCATTTTGTAGGTTTCATTCCTCAGTGCCTTTGAGAAGTTTATTTAGGTTGCAGGTTAACTGTGCTGGACAATGCACCCCTGTACCACTGTGACCATGCCCTATGTGTGATGTGTGTATGGATACAGGGGGTGGGACAGGGAAGCAAAGTACATCACAGACTGTCAACCTGGATACCAGGGAATCAACTTTATATATTCTTCCAGACTGTCTTGCAGTCCTAGAGACAAAAATGAAACTTTCAGAGATTTTAACCCATATCCATAAGATAAAACTCTATGTATAGCATACATACACACGAGTAGGCAGAATGTTCAAGCCAAGACAGACACCTTCAACCATCCCAGAATACAAAGCAACTTATTTAAGTACCTTTTCTAAGACTGTTTCAGGTTTATCTTATTCATCATGTTATGGCTTTCCTGTGGATTCTTCAACCCTTTTTTTTTTTTTTTAATTTGTCTGATTTCACAGTTGACCCAGCCAGCAGTAGGAGATTGGACTAGAGATCTCTTGAAGTCCATTCTTTATTTAACCTTGTGATTCCAAAAGGAATGGCATCTGCATCACCTGCTGATCACCCACCTCTCTTAAAAATTTTGGAACTTGGTTAAGTGGTCAAAATACATAACTGAGAGGTTAAACTTTTCAACTTAAAAGATAACAAAAACTTGCTACCAGTGATGTGTCTTCAGTTTGAGGTCTAAAAAACCAAGCCCAAATTTGAAACTCGATTTCCTTTTTCACATTAGCATCACTACTTAAGTCTTGCAACACCATGATAAAGAAATTTGATTTTATTTCCTTTGGGCAATTGCCATGAGCATTTTCATGCTGAAAATCTTGATGTCTATCACTGTTCTACTTGTATCACATCTATGGCAGTTTGGCCTTGCTCTACAATATTCAAAACAAATAACATTTGTTGCAGCTAATAGCTGCAGCTAAAAGTGCCACATGTAATTAACTTATTTTAATTTAAATACCCATCACATCAGCGTGCCACCTGCAGAGAGGTTTAGAATCATAATCTTTCCTGCCATGTGCAGAACAAGATGTTCTTCCACCATCAGCATCGTTTCCATGCTGAAGCACAATCTGCAACCTGTTATGGTTCTTCCATAAGGCATCTCTTTGAAAAACCCTAAGTACCACACCAGGAAAAACAGAGTTTCACAGTCTGCTGAAGGACTGACCCTCCCATGCTGAGCATTTCCCTGCAGTCTCACTATACATCAGACTAGGACTAATGTAGTATTTCTGCTTTTCAGCCTTGGCTGACAGAACAGACACAGAATTTGGCCTTCAGCTGATAAAGATTTTTCTGGCATGGGCTACACACTTACCTCCTGGACAATGCCTCATGGCCATTTTACACCGTCTGGATTCTGCAATGGTTGGACAGGGTATTGTGTCTTTCGCTGGCTTCTTCACAATTTGTCTTGTTCTCGTTTCCAGGCCCCACTTAAATCCACATGTTTTGTTATTTCTGCTGCAAGTTCCCCACTCACTCCATTGACCCACTTCACAGCCCTCTGATAAAGCAAAAGAAAACAAAAGTGAATAATTCTTCTGGTTTTCTTTTTTTGTTTTTTTTTCTTTTTTTTTTAATTAGAATACACTGTACACTATTAGAAAGTAACACTTGACAGTTTTACTATTAGCAGGTAAAAGCTAGAAACAAAATTAAAATCTCTTACAGAACCTGAATCTTTTTAGCCAGCATCAACCCAACCAAAAAAATGAGAATATCAAACTGTGTGTTTGATATGTTATGACAGTTCCAAATATTGAAAAACTCTCCTAAAATAATGAGATTGACTTTTTTCCTATATCTATATATATTTGGTTGTCACCTGGGTTTGAAAACTTCAAAAGTTCACATTTCCAAGCCTTCTCCATCATGAAATGCAAGCAATACTCTTGAAAGAAAGAGCTTGTTCTGAAATCTTGGAAATTCTGAGTTGTAAATCTTCAAACAATTCTGAATTGCAAATCTTCATATAAGGTGATTTTACAGTTAAGAGGACAGAACTTTCTGATGCACAACAGAGAGGCATTCCCAATGAGGCAGGATTTTAAAGTCTGGGAAAATTTAGTAGTATTTTCAGTAAAGAAATCAACAATAATCCAGTACTGAGTATTTCCTGATAAGAAATACTAAGCGTCATCATAATGTAGTGCCATATTTGAACGTTGCCACCTGGCAAAAGAGCTCCCTCAGCAGCTCTGCTGTGCTGGAAGACTCACCCACACATTCCATCAGCTCTTCCAAGGGTGCAAATCCAGCGGGACATCCCCGAAAGCAGCGGCCTCTGTGCGAGTAAAAGCCACTTTTGCATTTGGTACAAAAGTCTCTGCTGAAGCAGGAGTCGCAGTTCTCTATTCTGCATCCTAAATCAAAAGCATCATAAGGAACAAAATGAGACAGCAAAGTTAGGATAAGACTAAAAATGAAGGGACTTATAAAGCAATAAAACAGCAAAAGGAGAAGTGCTACAATACTGTCATCCTGAGATCCATCTGGTATATAGATGGAATTAGAGGTAACTGTGTTTAGCACACTTTAAACAGTGTCATTCTAATCCTATTTTGTTTTAATCAAACTGTAGATAAAACTGCTAGTTTAATTATATTTGAGTTCGTGAAATATTTTTGGAGGAAATACATTCAATAGAAATTATTTCCACATGTAAGTGATTTCAATGAAACCAAGATGCAGCAAATTATTTTGGAAGTATGCATGTATTATATGTATTGTCTTCAGTTTATAATTCATTACTGAAAGCAGGATACATTTTTTTTTCTATGAGTAGACCCTATAAATAGCAGAGTGGATGCTTTCATGTAGTATATCTGATGTCTGTGTCTACACACATACATGTTCAGAAAGCCTCAATTTTTCTAGATTTAACTTCTCTCTATTATTGTGACACGTAATCCACAAAAAAACCACCATTCTTAAATGACCAGGAAACATACACCATAACCAATAGGAAAAAAACAAAACAAAACAAAACAAAACCAAAAAAAACAAAAAAACCCAACAACAACAACAAAAAAAACCAAACAACAAAACAAAAAAAAAATACACCACCAAAACCAAACAAACCAATTATTGCCTTTAGGGAATATTGTATTTCTCTGAAAATCTAACAGGAATTTGACCTGCAATATGACAGACTCAGGTGTAGGCTTTTCAGAAATATCATATTCCATATTAAAACATGACAACTTGAAAGTGAACTAGTTATCAATGATCATATGTATACCATACATACCTACAAAAAGTACCAGGGAAAAATATACCAAACATTAAACAGGATAAGCCTTTATATTTGGAACAGCAAAGATCATTTTATAATTAATTTTTTTAAAATCTAATCCTTCAGGTAAAAAATTAAATAAACTACATTAACTGTATCCTCTCTTCAGCTATCTGAAGCCACAGCAAGATGCATTTTTTATTCATGTTGCATTATTCATGCAACAATATAATAAAAATTTTGGTAATTCTGTCTTTCATTTGTTCTTCATTCCTTGATAATGAAAAAAAAAGTACAATTCATAAGGTCACTATTCTGAAATAGCAATTAGTAAATATTTCCAATCAACACTTCAAATTTAGCCAATCTGTATGAAACAGATTTTAAGGTTTATTCTTGAACTTCAGTAGGCCAAAATAGTGCATCCCACAACACTTAAACAGTGTGTGTGCGAGTGTGTAAAATTCTTTGTTAGCATTTAGGGAAATATGAGGCTTTTTAGATCAGATTTCTTGTGGCATTGGACAACAAATGAGGCAGATTGAATGAAAAATAAAATGTATATTTCAAGTGGAGTTGACCTTTGCTTGGTTAAAAGAAATGTGATCATCAGTTTGAAGACTTGCCCTGACAAAGACAACCTCTGCTGGCTCTGTTTAGACACAACCACACAAAACCTGAATGCTGCCAACTCCTGTGTCCAGCATTTTTCAAACGGGCTTTTAAATTTGAGCTCATAAAAGCAGCACAAGTTGGGCTCCTTGTCCACACTTCAGTTTACAGGGAATTCCTTAGAATAATAATATCTTATTATTCAACAAGGGTTGAACCAGTCCCTAAAGAACAGGATCCTGGTCAGTGTCTTCACAGTGACCCTGCAAAATCACTTTCCTAGATTAATGAATTGCAAGGCAAACTCAACTAGGTGAGCTGCTCTGGAGATGTGCCACCATACTTCATTGCTAATCTGGTTTGTTACACTCAAGGTATACTGAAAGTGGTTTATTAAAGGCAATGCTTGAGTCAAACACCCTATGTGTTTAAATATTAAGAAAAATCATTTTCTTTTTGCTCACCCACCTGAGACATTTAAAAAGACATCAAAGTTTTTGCAAATTGTGTAGTCCTAATGATGAGATGCAAACCAGAACTTTAAAAGAAAAATCAGCATCTTGCAGCCCATCGCATCAAGTGACACAACATATTTTGAACAACATTTTAACTATTGCTTTCAAAAAACATGTTCAGAGTAACATGCTGAAAGCTTTTCTGTGTGTGTGGAAGAAGGACTAAAGGAAAAACTTTCAACAAAAGTTACTGTTTGAAATGATACAGACATGCTTGGCAGGTGGAAGCCAGCCTCACTTTACATGGGGGATTCCCTCCATAAAACTATTTAACATAAGCACTTATATGAATAACCCATTTTTAAACATTAAGTGAATGAATAAATCCTCTTTCAATTTTGATCATACTTCAAAATTCCCATCTTGTTTGCATTTTCTGCTTTACCTGCAATGCCAGTTTCCTTTTGGCTCAAAGCAGAGTCCTTTCTGAAAGAGGCCTTTCTAAAAGATAACTATCTTTCAGAAGTTTTAGTAGGTGAACGTTGCGTGGAGTGAAGGTTGGGTAAAGATTTCAACCAAGACAGTTTATCTCCATTTTTTTTCCTATGAAAATAAACTACTCCAAGCATGAAAGAGCTATCATTTAACCTGTATCAGATGCAATTTAGGGGAAAATACTGAAAGAGTATTACGAATACTGTAAGAATTCAGAAATTAAAACATTAATTCGTCAGTGATATTCATCATAATGCTTAGAGTTACTGATAATTTAACTGATAGTTAAACATCATGATAATGATAATTTAATTGTATAACAATTTAACTGTAGCTGAAGATAAACTAGGAGTGACAACAACCTGACTCTTCTATAATTTCACCAATCCCCAGACTGTCCCCACGACCATAACACTGACTCCTTCCAGCTCCTGCTCCCATTCCTCTGCTGCTCACTAGAACAGCACTGGTGCTACAGATCTAACTTCACACTGCCATCCCAGTGTCTACTGGTGCTCTGCACCAATCTGTCACTGACCGGCAACACCTTCTGTGCTAATTCACTCCAGAATTTTTTTGGTAATGGAACCTCCTGACTGCTACAATTGCAATCACAACAGTCTCAAAGGGTCATATGCTCTGCTATACTACATAAGTATAGTTTAAGCAACAGCATATTAATGAAGTCTTGCTATTTAACACTGTTAAAAATTAATTGCCTTTCTTAATGTATTGAATTAACTACACACATTTAATAAATGCTCAATTTGTTTAAAAGTTTCACTTTATCTTGTTTTTACTAAGGTGAATGCAAGGGGAAATTACAATGTTGGGCCCACCTAGGAGAAAGAGGGAGAACCTAAACAAATAAATTGCCAACCAAAAAGCTGAAGGGCGCTGTAGTTTCTAATCTCTGGGTGGTTTCTCCTCCTAAAATTATAGAGGTTACTATGGCCACAGACTAAGTTGAAAGATTCAAGATAGTCTTGATTCATTAATCCGTCCAACCACCGAACTGACAAGTTTCATCTTACTCTTTAAATTCAGTTCTGTTTTTACCTCATGGGATTATCTCTTGTTAGAGCAGTTCAGTTCAAAGTCACTAATTATTAAAAATTTATTGGAAAATTAACAAAGGGTAGCTTGTCTCTTGGGCATTCTTCTACAGAAGAGACTCAACACTTTCCAAGTGCATGTCCAAAAGGACTGCATTCTCATACTGCAGCGTGCAAGGTGGAAATCATATCCAGCAGGAAACTCTACACTGATTTCCAGAGACAAGCAGTCTCAAATTTCATGATTCACTGTTACTAGAAAAACAGTCTAGAACCACTCAGCAAATTCTAGGCACGCATATTGCTTACACGTAGAAGAGAAAATTTGTCTTGAAATACAAAATTTCCACAATTTTAGAGCTGCTGCACTTGGCTGTGGTATTTATTGTGTTACATTTGGCACTGACCATTTTTGGCTTTTAAAATAAAGTGAACATTTTCCATAAAAATATGTTCTATAGCTTCTCTAGCAAAAACAGGAAAGTGTTCCAGTAAAAAATGTTTAAAAGCTTTTGTGCCTATGAAGACATTATTAGGGCAGAAATTATTTCAGTTTATGTAATTCAAGTCCTATAACTCCCACAAGGATTTTAACATAACCGAAACTTTTACTATTTTAGCTGAGATAATATTATCTGAGCAATGGAATCTGTAAGCATACCTAAGAAGAGCAAGTAGGAAGAAACCTATTCTGTTCTTAAGGATATTTATTTCAACTCAACTTCAGTCAACAAAATGTCTGTGTGTCCAAAATGTTTCATATGTGCAAACCAAGATCACCAAATCAAGGAAAAAAAACCTCTCAAAGTGATGTATAAATACACCAGTTAGCAGTTACACTAACATAAAAATATACAATACAAAAATCATCAGATGGGAAGCAGGACTGGTCCATAAATGCAACTACATCATTATTCTCACAGATGGAGACTGTCAAATGCATGAGGCTGAGATAAACATCAAGTGCTTAACACATGCCACTATGGGTTAGATACAACTTGCATTTATGCTTTTCAAAATCAATCCTGTAATTAAGGGGAAAAGGCCACTTTCCATAAGTTGTAAAACAAACAAACAAACAAAAAATTACATTGAATTCACCCTCCATCTTCTGCAATTAACTTTTCTATTTTTTTCATTTCAAGAAAGAAAATACTGCCAATAGAGACTACTTTGCCTTTCTCAGAAGCATAGTACAGGCTAATACAAATAAATTAATCTATTTCTTAAACCTACAAATATAGTCAAAAACATTTTCACATGGGGAAGTATTTACAGTCAAGTTTTGAGAGGTTTCAAGCAGACAAGTTGTTGAACTCGTAAATGTGTTATGAAAATTAAGGCCAAGGTTCTAAATTACTTTACAGAATGGATGCATAAAGCATACACTGTCTCATTTAATTTTTTATCAAAACTTAACCACCTGGTAGAGATTAGGCAGCACTTTGCAATACTACACAGCAGTTGGGAATACTATATCCATGGAGCCCAGGCAGGGAATGGGGAGAAAGAGCTGGGATAGCTTGGGACAGGTCCAAGCATGGCCATAGGTGTTCCTTATCCAGCCTAGCCTGCCACTGAGTGACCTCATGTGAGATGATGTGTGATGTGAAAACCAGCACACACTTTCTCACAGCTTGGTGTTCCCAAAGACATGGCACAGCATTAGGGGAAAGGTGCCACACATTTAACAGACACTTGATTATTGCAGGAAACAAAGAAAAGCTATTTCTCACTTCAGGTTCTTATGTCAGGTGACCTGATTCTGGTTAGACTATGACAAAACCATTCTCCCTCTAAATAGGAATTAGAGGTAACAGCAATGATTAATAATCCATATGGGTAATACTCCACATATGAGCATATGGAGAAATCAATATGAATAGGCACAACTGCCAGACAGAGGTGAAATAATATGAGACACCAGAGCACTCATGGATTTTAACAATTGTGTTTCTAGCCACAAACATGCAAACACGGAATCTTGTTGCACATTAGCAGGTTGTAAATTTCCAAATAAAGTGTTTCACTAAAAGTGAAAGGTTGTTTGTTTGTTTTTAATAGTACATCTGTTTTATTAAATTAGCAACACTTACATATTAAAGCATGTCTGGTGTGAGGTGTCTGGTCACCTGAAATTTGTGTGGGAACAAAAGATATGACAAGAAGCCCACCCATATATTAGTGTTTATATTGACTTGTACCTACGTGTTAAATTCATTCTGAATTCTTTTTATTTTCATATAGTGGGAATTTGTTTCTTAAAACTAGGAGTATCTGCGTGAATCATATTTTTTTACATAAATTCTAATTCCAACCCTTGTAATTAAACTAATAATAATAACAACAACAATAAAAATAGGTCTATTCATCAACTAGTTAATCTGTTGAATGTCATGTATCTCAGAATGAGCTGGGACCTTCTTCAGCAAAAGGATTTTGAGATATCCATGAAAATACAACTCTGTTTTACAACACATCATGTCAAAGACTGAGCATGAATTATGGGCCTTCCAACAAAAGTGTTCCAAAGGGTTCAGAAAGTAACTCACTTGAGCATCTGTTCATGTCTGGTGTCCGCAGACCATAGTACCCCGAGGGGCAGGAATGCAGGCATTCTCCAAACTGCCTCATCCCTTCCCTTCGCAGGAAGAAGAACAACTTGTGTTGGCATCTGATGCACCCATTGTCCTTCGAACAAGATAAGCAACCTTTGCAAATTGGATTTGGTCCATAGTTAGCTGCAAAATAAGAAGATAAATTACACTTTAAGATCATTTGAAAAGTGTTTTGGCTGGTGGTCCTCTGTCCTCTAAAGTGTAACTCATCTTTTGCATGACTACAAAAAGCTTTGAAAGGAGGGTTCTCAAAGTGCATTCACTTTCAGACATCTGCACTGGCACTGAATAAAAAGAAATGCAATTTCTACATTTTAAATTGTATGTAGAGCAGTTTAATGATTTCACACATATTTAAAATACAGGCACAGGCAAGCAGAGACCAAGCTTTATAAAGCTCACAGTATGAAGTTAAATAAAAATGCAATGCTGGATCCCAGTTTGAAGCTGGGGACATAAGCACACAACAGCAAGAAAATATAAGAACTTCAGCACCCTGAAATATGCAGATGGAATGATATGCCCATGGAAATTGAGCAACACCACTAATGTAATTTCTGATTTGTGAAGCGAGCAATACTCAGAGTACAAAAGCCTCTGCAGAACAGGTAGAGCACCAGCAACGTGTGCTGCCCCCTCACTCTCAGGGTCCTAGAACAGTTGTCTTCTTGCAGACTCCTCTTGACCAGATATCAAGACAAGCTTTTCAAAAAAAAGAGAAGCATTTTTGTTTTAAGACCTTTCTTCTACAAATTTTTAGCCAAAATGGGCTGAAAACCATATGCACAGACATTACCAAAGGAGCTCAGTAGTGCAAGTTACCATTTTAGGTCACCAGCTGCTGTGCATTCAAGTCTGTGCTCTGATTTTGTTGGATTATTTTCGGTTTTTTCTTTTAAATTACTTGGCTGATAACTACAACACAAACTTCAGCCACATCACTCTTTCCTCTCAGGAGCTTTTATTATCCTGCCTTTCTGCAGAGTTGCAGAACATTTCTTTATCCCCATGGGCTGTCAAGTCCTCCTCAGGTGCTGGGTCAGCACAGTAGGTTAGCAGAGGGAGGATGACTCAAGACATTCCTGAAACCAGCATAACTTTGCAGGTCTGTTTTAAATATTAAATTGGCTAGAGGGCTTCACAGAAATTTGCCAGTTCAAACCTGGTTTACTGAAAACAAAAGAAAAACATTATGCAACAAAGGAAAGTGTCTTTGGGGTCTCAAGTGGTTTTTAATAAAGGCCACCCAGGGAGCAGCTCACCAAAAGGGCCTACGTTTAGTTGGGGTTTTTTTAAAGATTTTAAATTATGCACACCCTTACACAATAATCTGGTAGTTTTACCTCGTACGGCTGGATAATTGAGGTTGTTCAACTGATGACTTCACCAGCAGAGTCAGGGAAAAAAACAAGGAAAAGCCCACCACCCTCTGGAACCAGTAGCTGATAAGCTTTACTCTCACCTTCACACATCTGCACACCACATTCCCATTCCCTCTTTGCTCCCATCCCCCACACAGGAGTCACTAAGTTCAGCCTGACAGCATTCAACTCTGATCTTGTACAAACAAATCTAGTGGGTGGCAGGCAGGACAAGAAAAGAAGCAATCTGGTGGGAAACTGCTCAGTCAGTGGGACACTTTCTGAGTGTTGGAGTCCCCTGGTACCAGACTCACTAAGTGAGATCCTCTCAATGAGAAAAAGAGTCCTAACCCTTCAAGGTATATGTATGATTGTTCAGCACTGTGTTAACCCCTTTGTAATGAGACACCCTAACAGACCAACTGCCTTACACTCCTGAAACTGTTCCCATCTCCTGTTGCCTAAAAGACTTGAGATATCGCTTTTCCTACACTTCATCTTGTAATTATTTTCGTTCCCAACCCACTTCTTCAAAGACATTCAAGAAGACAAACAAACAAGTGATGAACTAGGCATGGATGCATCCCTCCTCTCACTGTCGGCAGGGATTGCCTTATTGTAACCACATCAAATAATATGTGACCATGTACACCAAAGCAATTGTTGCTTAACACATGGTGGGCAATCCAATAGACTTCTGACTTCTCTTTTAGTCTCTTTGGATGTCACTCTCAGTAAATCTTTACCTCCAGCTTATTCAAGGTTCCCCAGAGAAGGCTGTATTATAACAAAAGAGTTATAAGGAACAAAGCAAAAGCAAGGATGCAAGATACCTGAATTTACTCACTACTCAGAGTGGTTTTTGGAGTTCAAAACAGCAGAAATCATGTATATGATTTTGACTTAGGGCCAGGCCAATTGCTGAATAGCACGAGTATAGCTAAAGGCTACTATATACATATAAATATCTATAGCTATACATATGTACATGGACACATATATATGGATACAGATAAATACTGTACATATGGATATAGCTAAAGGAAACAAAACAGTAGGCCTGCTGGCAACACACAGGGTGAAACTGTCTCAAAGGGAGAAAAAGATCTTTCCACAGGAGTTAGCAGGGCTCACTGAAAGAGCTTTAAAGAGATTTGAAGGGAGAAAAGAATAAAACAAGACTCACTGAAGTCTGAGAGCAGTAAGCAAACACCTGAGGGACAGGGTACTAGCAAGGTCTGTCAGTCTGCTGTCTCAGTGGAGGTTGGGGTGGTTTTGGTTCTCTAGAGCTCAGTGATGGTGAGGATAGGGTTGAGTGTTTGTGAGTAAGCACTGGGGGAAGGCCAACAAGGCAGGTATCATGGTGGGAGTCTGCAACAGACCCCCCAAGCAGGAGAAAGAGGCAGATAAAATATTCTCTAAGTAGCTGGGAGAGGTTTAGCAATTACTCACCCTTGTTTTCATGAGGAGCTTCAACTTACCAGATGTCTGTTCAAAACACAGCAGAGCTAAGAGGAAAGAGCCTAGGAGATTCCTGGAACGTGGGGGCACATAACTTCCTGACTGGGCTGGTGAGGGAGCAAACCAGGGAAGGTAACTGCTGGAGCTGTTACTGGGGAATGAAGGAAGACTTGTGGGGGATGTGATGGTTGGAGATCACTATGCCCATTCTGGGCACAGTGAACATCAAACGGCAAGGTTTTGGTTCTTGGTGAAGGGGGTCATCAAAACCTCTACCTTGGGGGAACAGTGTCCAAGAAGGCTAAAAAGTCTTCAAGGAAATCCTAAAGACATAAGAGCAGACTGGTGCCACAGGCTGAAAGATGATGCAGGGGGAAAGAAGACTAGCTGAACAGAGAGTTTTGGCAGAAACTTGGGGAAAAAAGCAGAGTTTACAACCTTTGGAAGAAGAGGCAGACAATTCAGGAGGACTCCAAGGACATCATGATGTTCTGCAGGGCAAAAATTACAAGGGATAAAGCACAATAAGAACTCCACCCGCTACTTCCATAAACAACAGTAACAATATTTCTATAAATACATTAGCAACAGCAGGAGAGCTAAGGAGAATCTCTATTCCTTACTGAATGTGGGGAGAAACACTGTGACAAAGGATAAAGAAAAGGCTGAGGTACATAATGTCTTCTTTTCTTCAGTCTGTAACAGTAACAAGACTAGTCTTTTTCTGGTACCCAGCTCCCTGAGCTGAAAGGCAGGGACAGAGAGCACAATGAAGCCTTTGTAATCCACGGTCAGCAACACCACTTAGACCCATACAACTTTATGTGGATGAAACCCACACGAGGATACTGGGGGAGCTGGTGGAGGATCATTTACTGGTCAGCCAGGGAGGTCCCAGCTGACTGGAGATTGGCCAGTGTGATGTGACACCCATCACATCAGTCAGGCAGAGGACAAGGGAACTACAGGCCCATCAGTTTGACCTCAGTGCTGGGGAAGGTCATGGAGCAAACCATCTTAAGTGCCATCATGCAGCACACACAGGAGAAGCATGTTATCAGGCCCAGCCAGCATGATATGAAAGGGAAATCCTGTCTGACTGAGCTCATCTTCCTCTATGACAAGACGATCCACATAATAGATGAAGAAATGGCTGTGGATGTTTCATTATGGACTTTAGAAAAGCCTTAGACACCATCTCCCTCAGCATTGTTCTGAACAAACTGGCTGCTCATGGCTTGGATGGGAATCCTCTTCATTCAGCCGAAATCCAGGCTTAGAGAGTGGTAGTGAACAGAGCTGGCAGCTGGTCACCAGTGGTGCTCTCCAGGGCTGAGCACTGGGGCCAGACCTGTTTAATGTCTTCATCAATGATCTGGATGAGGGGACCCTCTGTCAGTTTGCAGATGACATAAGCTGGGCAGGAGTGTTGATCTGCTGGAGAGTAGGAAGGCTCTGCAGAGGGATCTGGATCTATGGACCAAGGCTGAATATAAGTTTCAGTAAGGTCAAGTGCTGGTCCTGCACTTGGGTCACAACAACACCAAGCAAAGCTAAAGGCTGGGGAAAGAGTGGCTGGAAATCTGCTCAGTGGCTGAACAGGAGCCAGCGTGTGCCCAGGTGGCCAAGAAGGCCAGTGACAACCTGGCCTGTGCCACAAAGAGTGTGGCCAGCAGGACCAGGGCAGTGACTGTACCTCTCTGCTGGGCACTGGCGAGGGCACAGCTCAAAACCTGTGTTGGGTTTCAGGCCTCTCATTGCAAGCAAGACACTGAGGTGCTGGAGCATGTCCAGAGAAGGGCTACGGTGCTGGTGGAGGGTCTGGAGCACAGGCCCTGTGAGGAGCTGCCAAGAGACCTGCAGTTGTTTAGCCTGGAGAAAAGAAGGACCAGGGAATACATCATTCTCTACAAACACCTGAAATAAAGTTCTAGCAAGGTGGAGTTCAGTCTCTTCTCCAAAGTAACAAGCAATAGGATGAGGGAAAAAAGCCTCAAGTTGTGCCAGGGAGGTTTAGATTGGATATTAGGAAAACTTTTTCCGTGGAAAGGGGTGTCAAGCCTTGGAAAGGGTTCTTCAGGGAAGTGGTTGATTCACCATCCCTGGAGTGACTAAAAAAATGTAGATGTGGTGACTAGGGACATGGTTTAGTGGTGGACTTGGCAGTGCTGGGTTAATGGCTGTATTCAATGATCTGAAAGGTCTCAGCACAGCAAATTGGATGTACTGTTATCACATACAGCTTTCCCAGTTCGCCTATAATTGCTCTGTGAAGAGGAGGTGAACACCTCCACTTTCAACAGAAACATTTATACACTTCCTTTTTAATTTTTCCGTAACTTCTTTTTTTTTCCCCCTCTATATTTGTTTGCAAGAAAAAATAACAAGCTTATAAAACATGGTTATCACATTCTAGATTACTGACTGTATCACATGCAATGTAAAACATCGTGCTACTCATCCTTATTTCAACCCTGCCTGGGCTGAAACCTCCTCATGTCTGTGTGCCAGGCAGGCAGGTCTCCTCCAGTCAAATCCCTCATGGAGACTTGCTCCTTCCACAAGACCCACAAATGTTAACCAGTTGTCAGAGTGCTGCTGTCATCACATGATAAAACTGAAAATGCACACATGCTGTAAGTTAGCACCATCCTCTGGCTCTCAAAGCACATGATTGCCCTGGTTCTCTATTAAGACTGTAAGGTCCTTGCAGCAGGAGTAATGTTTTGTACAATCATATAAGTATGTACACAGGTGTGAACACTGCAGATAAACACAAGCACACACCTTAATACAGGTAGCACATTTTCTATTCCTTCTGCTTCTGCAACTACAGTCCAGAGCACCTCTATAGTTAAAGAAAGAGCATTTGCAGACTTGATTCCCCATGCCTTTATTTTAAATCTGGTATCAAATTTGCCAAGTTTCAAAAGGTTACTTGAGAACACAGACTAATACCCAAACACTGAATGAAACACTTCTGAACCCTAAGGGTGTTCAAAGTTTCATGGTTTGGATCCATATCAAGTAAAATCAAATGTCAGCTAATTACTTTAACTCTTGTCTAGATCAAATGTATTTAAGCCACATTGCTGAAGCAATTTTAAATGAGTTGTTATGACTATTTAAAATCACAAGAGAATCAAAATGAGTCTAGCCTGTTCCCCACAAGAATACAAGTTGTTCTGTAAGCAAGACAACTTAGAGCATTTGATTTTCTGTGATCTTACTGTCCTGCAGCCCGTACTACAACTGCTTCTAATTTGTGTCTTTCTTATATACCCATTTGTTGGGTGCCACAAAGCTCTTTTGAACCTGGTGCTTCAGCTCACCACAAGAACCTGGTATTTTTATGCTTCTGTAAAAACCAGGCTGAAATAGGCAAATGAATCCAAAACCAGTTGGAGAAAGAAGAGATCCTGGCAGAGAAACAAGCAGTAAAGTCATTCCCTAATAAGCATTTCTTTAGAGAGCCAGGCTAACATGCTCACTGTGTCCCTAATGTCACTTGCTATCTGGTCGCTGCGTCTCTCTTTGGCAGTCTCTGGTCTTTTGAGCTCTCTGAAGAAACTGAGCTGGCTGATTCAATGGCCAGCTTAATGACACTCTCACCCTAACTGGGACTGCAGCCACAGGAATGCTGCTAACTGGATTTTAGTACAGATCTAGCAGAAATGTCTCCAAGACACTTACCACTGTAAACATGAGATGTGCAGATGGGACTCAGAGGAGGTGAGGAACTAAAAGACCACTACAAGCTGCACGTATTGCAAAACAGCAGATTTCATAATCCTGAATTCAGGTGATGCTTTGAAGATATCCCACACATATCTCAATAAAATACACCTGTGCTTCGCTTAGGTCTTCAGTGGCATCAAGGAATTGAACAAAAAATACAGCCCTATAGATAAACCAATACTATACAGGCACTAAGAGTGTAACACTGCAAGTTCACTACAGCTGAAAAACATCTGACTAGCTATGAACAGAAGCTGGCCAAGAAAAATACCTATTTTTCATTAGAACTCTGTAGAAGCAAAAGTAAGTTTTAGGCAGAAAATTTCAGCTAAGGAAAAAAAAAAGACTAGTTTGTTTCTAGTAATTACCTTTAAGAGAATTTAAAAATTCAAGGTCAAAGGGGATTTTTATGAAGAATTAGGCCAATGCCCTGTACAAAGAAGCCACAGAACTTTTGCTTTACTGAAACATATCATTTAAGAAACCATTCAATCTTAATTTTTAAATTGTCAGTGGTAAGGAAACCACCACAGCCTTTGTTAAGATATCATAGGGGCTAATCACTCACACTGTTGAAATTGGGCAGTGGAATTTTGAACTTCAAGGACCAACCACTGGACCTTTTTTATATCTTTGCCTGCCAGTTTGTTAACAGTATTTCAACGTTTTTTTCCCCAGTGCAGACCCTCTGATCAGATCAAGTCCTAGCTTTCTCATGGGTAAGATAAACAGAACAAGATTCCAGAATGTCTCACCACAAGGCAAAGTAACCAGTACTTTGATCAATCCCTTACAATTTTATCAACAGCCTTATGGATACTAAAAAAAAAAGCTCAGCATTGGAAAAGCAACTGTACCAATACCAAATAAAGACATGATACAACTTCTCTACTTTTCCTATATTTTACTCTCCTGAAACATCCATGTGTGATGTAAATTATTTTGACTATGAAGATATTGTTTCCCAAGTACCATGTTGCCCTGGGTAGGACACAGCTATTTTTTTTTTTTTTGTTACATAGGAGATCACTCAGTGTTCTTTCTCAGGGCACCAGACCTCCAACACTCAGGATCATTTTCTCTGAAGTTTTCCACAACTGAGAAAATGCACGTTCCCCACTCTTCCCCTGGAGACAGATTAACTGTGGGGTGGCATTTCACTTAAATGAGTTCAGTATAAATCTCATCAAATTTTGCTCGTGACCAATTTTGCCTGGTTATTATTCCTTCACTTCCTTTGGGGGTCTTCATTATATTTTCAATATCACAATTTTATGCTTAGACTACTCTCACTTATCATCTCATTTTATTATCTCATTATTGATCATTCATTACTGATATAATGTCCTTCTGGTTATTCTAATGTAGCCTTCCAAGAGACTTGTCTACATTCCATCTATACTCAAAAGACAGTGGCATTTTTTTCCACTTCCAAATCAAAACATTTTACTGTTGCTACATAGCTATCCAGCTGAATAATTTCAGAATTTTCTGCATGGTTTTCCTCACCACCATGACATGGAGAATCACTATGAGGATCAGTTTGGTATTCTCCTTCAGCACCCTGGCAAGTCTCAAGAAATCACCAAAATGTTGAGATATTTTGCAATATTTAGTGATTCTAGGCCTTAGCACCATTGCATACCAAGTTCAGAAGTCTACCAATAAAATGACACGTATGTTGGTTTCAGGATGCTTTGTTACTTAGATGTTTTGAGAACATTACTGATTTTCTTTCCAGCTGAGATGAACTGCTATTAACAAAGGTATCTCAGCCATATTTTTTTATTTGACCATCTAGAGCTTTTAAAGGTATCTCTCATAGTTCACTTTATGGATATCTACTGTCATCTGGAAACATTTAACTCTTCTTGTCCTCTTCTGTCCACTGCTCACAGTCTACCAATCCTCACTTGCCTTAACACTACTGAATGTTGCTTCCTTCTTATATTTGGGATGTGAATTCTCTTCCACAATTTCTCTCTGTTTAGTTCCTAGATATTTCCCCTTCCCCTGAAAATGGAGCACCCTGGTTGCTCAGACCTCTTGTATTTCCCCAGTGTTCCCTGCTAATGGTACTTGTCTTTCTAGTAAGGAAATCCAGAGCTGTCATCAATTTACATTTTATCCACAGGAAGATCATTCTGTCTACAGGATGGAAAAAAAAAATACAGAACATCTGCTGCAGGTCACAAACACCACCCCATCACCTGCCTTCCTAAAAATCAACTACAGAAATAGCCAGAGAGAGGAAAGTGTCATACTCCCTGTTGCATTGTCCTAGGAAATGTTAGCTCTATTGATATTTTCTGTTCACAGATTCACCAGTTTTATTCTAGGTCTTCCTGTTCTAACTGAGAGTAATTGAACACACTTGAAACACTGGTGATAAAAGGTCCAAGTATCACAATCATAGAGTATACTCAGAGACCAAAAAAAAGATAAAATAATTTTTTTTTAAAAATAGTAAAATAAAACAAGCTCTGCTCCATTGTGTTTATGTAAACAGGACAGCTAAAGAGCTTGTCCAGAAAAAAAATTAAAAACAGCAACCAAGTCTTACCAACCAATTGGTTCACAAATACCACTCACAGGCGATTTCTTTTGAAGCCTAGTTCCCCACCCGTTCCCCACCAAGGACTCATTTTGGTATCTGAAAGTCTTACATGATGCACATTCACGTGCATGTTTGCCAATTCCATTTCTGAATTTTAATTTATAGGCCAAACCATTTAATATACAGTAAGAAATTGCATTACTCCAACAAATGAACCAGCTGCTTCTTTTAATCAACTGAAGTTGCTGATTTGTAACGTGGCTGCTTCAGTTTTCATCACACTGAGAAGAGTCCTTCCAAGATGACCTCTGTTTCATCTCCTTATGACTTGACAGATTGATGCTTTTTTAGAAACTCTGTAGGTCTAACAGTGCTGAAACATAGACATTATTTGCCAATTGTATACTACTTGCACAGCTCTGGGCAGTTTTGCCTACTCCAAATCTCAGAAGTCTTTTTCTTATCTGGCATCTTCATTGTCTGTAAAAATATTCATGATATAAGCTTTGCATAAACTCCCACCGGGTTTTAGGATACTTTATAAGTCCCAGATAATATGATGAAATGTCAGTAGCTTCATGTAGAGCAACCTCAAGAAATTCCAATCATAAAACTCAGGAGGGACTTTTAACATGCAGTATTTTTGAAGGATAACTTGTCTCTCAAATGCTGTTATTTAGATTTTACATTAGTTACACTTCCTCCTTTTTACATGTCTAGAAAGTAAAATGTAGAAATCCCACAAACCACTCCTTAAAAAGAAGCTGCTGTTCTTCCTTGAACTCCAGCAATTCAGACAGGGAGGGAGAGCACCTCAATGTCTGACTTTGGCCACAGCACAAATTATTTATATCTGATGAAGACTGCACAAATCAAGTGATGGGACAGAGGCCAGAGAGCCAGTCTGCTCTATCCCTCAGACCTACCCCAATGTCCAGCTCTCTCTGAAATGCCCTTCATGCAGTGATGGGGCTCTTTTGTCTTTGGCCAAAAAGGGCTGGGGGTAAAATAAGTGGAAACTGAGAAGTTACATGCATATCCTGATATAAGTTGTAACACTGTGGAAATTACAGAGTAAAATACAGCTGCTGCTCCCTGGCTGGAATCCTCCACAATGACTTCCCACACACACAGGATGTGCCACCAAGAGGGATGGAATGGAGGATGGAGCAGAGTGGAGACACCACAGCCAGGCTCTGCAGAAATCCTTGCAGGGAAGGGAGCTTGGTGGTACTGTGCAGCTGATAAACCATACAGCACCTGTCAGCCAGGGGAGACAGGAGAAGGTGTCCAGCTGCTGAGTCAGCAAGTGTGGTGAAAATGCTCTCCTTGGATGAACTCAGCTCATTGTGACCTAATTCTAATATTAATCTCCATCTAAAGTTACCCAACTCCAAGATATGACCATCACTCAACTAAACACATGCTCTATACATTTTTACAGAGTTATTGAGAACAAGGAAAGATAATTTTACACCACTCAGCAACACAGGTATGTATGACTAGAGCCACTCAAGCTCCACTCTAAGCATAAAGAAATAGTAAGTTGAGAATGGAGAAATGTCAGGGAAGACTGTCATAACTGCTGGGACCAGTCAATGGGCTCAACCTGTTTTCCCCCTCACAGGGATACCTGTTGGGTAAGAACCATACTTCATGCACACTGAATACTTTTATTGAGGATTAGCAATTGCTTTGAATACAATTCTGCAGTCAAATACAATCACTGGCAATCCTCAAATCTGCATCTGTCACAATTTCATATTAACAAAGAGTGATATTCTGTAAACTGTTAGTGTTGAATCCTTCACGGGCACAAGCAGTCACCAGCAGCAGGTAACACCCTCAAATAAAGTGGGAAGATCCACTGAGGGGTCTCCTTCATGCTGTTGGTGTGTGTCCCTGTGTAAGTCAGTCAAACCACCCTCTGACCCAGGACTGTTCAGTGAAGGGTCCCTGTACTGGGACACTGACAGACTGCTTGGGAACAAGGGGCTCAGCTTTCCCAGGACACTGACAGACAAATGAAATACTACGGGTCAAGGAAATCTCCTCTTTTCATGGGACACTGGCCCAGCAGGCTGGTTTCAATGAAAGGACAGCTACAGCTCCCCCCCATCAGGTCACCAGGCAGTAACTCAGCAGTCTCAGCTCTGCTGCAAGCAGCATGTGTCTCACCAGGAGCGTGTCTGCTGAAGAGCCCAGCTGCTCACACAGCCTGCACAGAGCTGACCTTAAACCACCTAGAGCAGAAATTGTGCACTTTCAAAACCAAATTCTGTGTCCTTCACAACAGGTTTTTGAAAAATCACATTCCTCAGCTGAGGATTTCTCTCTTTTTCACTTACATCTACTATGTCTTACCCATATATGAGGCACAGGAGCTCTTCCTAGGCTTTGTATGTAAGAAGAGATATGCAGGGAAGATAGTACATGAAAACCACTATGCTCCCCAGATTATTTCAAGTGGGTGTTTTATTTGCCTTCCATTGAAAATAAATTTCATTGGGAAGCATGAGCAGATGGTCAAACTAAGGCTGCTAGTCACATTTCTAATACAGAAAAATAGCTATGCTTCTTCTGGAAGCTAGAAGAAGTCTAGAAATCTAGAAGCTAGACTTACTATACCTTGGACCAACTCTTTATATATAGTGCTGGTGTGAAAGCTGAAAAGGGAAACAAAACTTAAACCAACAAACACTCCTTTACTCTCTCATCATAACACCATGCCAGTGGGGACGCCTGGCCAGTGGAATCCACAAGGCAGTGTTTTTTCACCTCTCAGATGGTTAAAAGTCACTTGGACACCATTCTCAGACTTTTCCATTTCAGATTCCCATGCTATAGTCATCAAGAAATGCAGAGGCTGTCACAGCCTATTCCTTAATTACAAAATTGCAAAAAATGCATTTTCCCATGTACATGCACTATCTTTGCCACTATCTGCTAGTACACTCAACACAAATTTCATCCAGCATATTGCTGGTGCAAATCAACATCTGGGACACAAATCCTATTGGAACAAAGTCCCAGGCATTTTAAAAAATTCACTTTTTTCCAAGTCTTTTAATATCTAGAATATTTCAGCTAGCTGCTATGAATAAGATTCATCTTAGCATGCAGGTGAATAAACAGAGATTTAATTTTTCCCCTTTGATGGTGGGTTTACCCTGTCTTCCATTGTAAGTTATAACTTTTCCAAGCACTGAAAACTGCAGGGATCCAATGTAGAGGCATTCCAACAAAAACACAGTTCAAAATCCAGATCCACCCAAACCACAGAAGACAAAACATTATTGGCAGCACTGAAGCTATCGATGTGAAGGTCCAGAACACTCTGCTTAAGACACAAAGTACAATGATATACAAGGAGACTTTATGCATGTTTGGTGACATTTCACTTTACTTTTTTATATTTTTACCGAAAAATTCCTAAAAAAAAGTAGAAAAGATTGAGGAACAGAAAAAAAAATGTAGTTAGAGAAGGAATTTAAGTAAAGTCTTTCTTTTCACTTCCCAGAAGATGAAATGAAACATATTTTAAATGTCATAGATACCAAATCTGCACTCATACAGAAATTCCAGCAGAAATAAACAGAAGCAAAGACTAAGTAGTTATTTGCATTATACTTGCAATATAACTATTAGGTATCAGCAAACTAATGACCACACCTTAAACTATTGATACTGTCACATTTTATTGTTCAATAGAACTGGCACATAAAGGAAATGAAAAAGGAAACAAATAAATGCTTGACTGCAATTGTAAATCTGTAACAACGAAGAGCATGCCTTAGTTCTCCAGATTATACAGCAGTCAACACACTGCTTAGTGTTTCATAAATACCAAATATCTGAAATAGTGAACAGCATGTAAATGGAATTTTTCCTTTTTTTCCTTTTTAGGAACACTATTAAATGGAAAGGTACAGAAAGTGGTAGCCTCTAGGAATGAAGAAATTCAAGGTTTAAATAGCTGTGAATAGTCTGGAAGATTTCATGTCTTTAGCTATAAGTAGCCAAGTAGGGAAGTTTAAAATGCATGTAAGGTTATATTCACAGTATCAAAAGTTCTGCAGAAGGAATGCTGCACAGCTCTTCACACTGAGCAAAGCTTACTCTGACTTAAGCTTCAGGGAGGGCCTGTACAAGCAGATTTGCCAGATGTCCAAGCCTGATGGAGGCAACTGGGGTTTCAGGCTAGGCATCATAGGTTGAGAATGATGCTTTGACCACACAGAAGGAAATTGCTCCTCAGAGTATTGTGGAAGACTAAGCTGGTATTTTCCTGGTAGATACGATGTGTCTGAAGAGAAACTGAGCTGGGCACTGTGTAGCTGCAGCACTGCATCTCCTCAGCACAGCAGCTGGCAGAGAGTAGATAATGATTATGTTTGCACCAGAAAACTGATAGCACTGAAGGCTCCATGTTATCTTCTTAGAGCTGAATCCATTACAATTTAAGTCGAATTTTTGTCAATTTTTTCCTGAAGCACTAGGCAGAGAGGAAATACCTTCTTATCCTTGCCCAGGAAGGCAATCCAAAGCTACATAGATGCTTGGTTACTCCAAGAGTTACTCAGTTTGAGTAACTGCAGGACTCCAAGTGGTGTCACAACACTCCTGAACAGTTAAACAAAGGCACACCCATTTCAAGCTCCAAGTACATAAAGCCCAATTAACCTGGTCTGGCACCACACCTGACCCTGCTTTGAGCAGGAGATTGCTAAGGGAAGTCCAAAATCCTGCCAGAGAGGTCACTTCCACAGGACTCACCCTGTGGGGTCCTACAACCTGCATGTGAAGCATCAGATTTCACTTCTTGCCTGAAGAAGGAGGCAGCTTGAGCTACATGAGGTGAAACACACTTTGATGGAGGAGGAATAGATAACAAAACACATTTTTCTGGATGTCCAGGTACATTCCTTTACACAGGAGTTCCCATGGAGATACCAGTATCAATGAATGAAATAGAAACAAAGCATTTTAGAAATGTGTTGTAACTGCAAATAAGGTAACAAAAAGGGTATCTTCACAGCTGGAAGTACCCTTTCCCACACAAAGTGAGTCATTTTGAGACAAAAACTCCTCACCAGAGGAAAAGACCTATAGGTAGCAATGCAGCTCAGCTCAAATAACATGAAATTCAGGAAAGAATGAGACAATATCCTCTACTGGCCAATAACCTGCTAACAATTGCCCACAGAGATACCTCTTGAAAAGAGCAGAGACACGTAAGTTTATAAATTACACATAGTCTCATACTTCAGAGCCCAGCCAGTATTAAAGATTACCAACTTCAGAGCCCAGCCAATATCCTTGAAACGTTACCAACTTTAACATGCAATCAGCAGATACAGCTTCCCAAGAACGAATTATTTTTTTTCCTCTGAATGACCAGAGATTGACTGTAATGAGGGGGAAATAATATGCTAGATCAAAACTCAACTCTAATTCATATATCTCCAACACACTCAGAGTTAAGCTAGTTATCAGATTACATACAGAAAGGAATTTTCTTCCATCAATCAGCTCAGACTTGCAGCATGTGGCATGGTTTATTATCTGGGACTATCTGAGCAATTTTCATTTAGTTAATTCTCACTTTTCCAAGGACCAGAAGTGGTTTGTGGCTGCTTGGTCACTGCTGTAGTCTGAGACACATAGTTCAGTAAACTTTGAATTGGAGTGCTTTGTGCTAGTTTTAATCTTTAGTCTGTATACATCTGAGTAAAAGGCAATAATGCTTGACAATGTATTTTAGTAACAGTCCTTCCTGGTTGTAAAGAAACAAATTACAATATGCTAAATCACTTTATTTTTTATTCCCTTTTATTACAAAGGCTGTATCTCTGAGAGAGGAATGAACTAACTCAGTGAGCCCTCAGTTTGGGATAAGACACAAATTCAGGCAATAATTTGGGCATAGCTAATTTTATGACTTGGGTAAATAATTTTCTTTCTCTTTTCTCTTTCTAAAATGTGAGGTAATAGAACTTCACTACCTCTGAATGGAAGGAGGGTCAGTGGCTTAAAGTAAGAAGTTACATGGACTTATATATTATTTTAAAAAGACAGAGAAGATTTCCATCTATTAAAAATGGAAAGATTTCATTTCTGGAGCATTTCATAAAAGAGAAATTATTCCTCCAAAGTTCTCCTGTCAGTTCTCAAAATATTTCATTCTAGAGACCATCAGACGTACAAATTACATAAGCCACTGAAAAAAATCAGCTATTGAAAAATGCGGAAAAATGTTCCAATGAGGCACTGAAAACCTGGCAGCTAAACAGATATTCAAACAGGGGTTTTTTTCAGGATTGCTGTACATGAATAGACTCCAGTCATTTCAATTAAGACAGTAGCAGTCAGGAGTGCTCCAGTTTAAGTCTCCTGGTACAGTTTTCTGAATGATAAATGTTTGTTGGTAGTTTTCCAGAAAAAAAGGATAGTGTAGTACAGCCTTGGTGCAACTACGGCCTTTAACTCAACCTGGTCATGATTACAACTCCCATTTAGAGACATTTTGACTCAAAGTAATCAAATGGAAGAAAGAAAAATTCTCTTCCCAGTGGAAGCAGATGATGTGTTTTCTGTAAAGATAGGCAGAAACAGTTTCTCAAGGAAGCCTGTGGCCAGCCCAAACAGCATCTGAATAAAGAAAGCCCTAGCCACACTCTTATTTAACAAGAGACGCCTAAAAATTTATAGCACTAAACATGGTCTCCTATTTTTTTGTCTGAAGTCCCATATTAAGACCTAAAAAAAAAAAAAAAAATTCATTCATGAAACTATATGTAATTTAAAAAAATAAAAAAAAAATTTAAAAAAAAAAAAAAAAACCCAACAACAAAAAAAAAAAAACAACAAAAAAACCCCAAACCTTTGTGTGGGTATGTCTGGGCTCTAGAACAAGAAGTCAAAATGAGAACAAATTTACTTAATTGCACATGAAATTAAAGCTTGTGTACTGGGAAGGAGAGTGCACTCAAATGACCCCTAATAAACCTGGATTTTTCAGTTATTTGATAGGAAAAAAGCAATATACTCAAACTAATTTCTCACTTTGTAGCTCAGACTTAGTTGAATTTTTAGTTTCTAACATTTTTAGAGAGTATTTGTAGCACATAGAGCTGCAGCTGAGAATCATAAGGACGTTTTCATCTCTACCACCAGAGGCATATTTTTAGGAAGTCGTAACACAATTTTGCATCTGTAAAAACATCATTAAACACATTTATATTCAAATGTCTATTTGAACACTTTACTTAAAATGAAACCTAAGGACACATCATCTCTGTGGTATTGGGGTTTTGTTTGCTTTTATTATTTTTCTGACATTGTGAAGCATGCACAAAACAAGCTATTTGTTGTTTTCAAGTATATTTTTAAGTAATTGAATAAATTATGCAGTTAGAATATTTTTCAAAGAACAGTTCCCCTCCAAAACACGACTGCTAAACCAACAAAGTGGTGTTCCACAGTTGAGTCTCAAGGACTTGCCATAATAGTTTGCTCAAGTTATGAGCATGCGTGTGCACCAATGTACATGCACACATATACACATGCATTTATACTCCAAAACCAGCCCTACAAAACAACTAATTAAACAACGTCATAAAAAGGGCTTGTATTGCCCTCAAAGGTTTAGTAGTCCCTATGCTTTCTTTTAAACTACTTTAAAAACATGGACTTCATAATTAAAAGATGTCAGTAAAAGCAGAATACAAGTTGCAACTTTACTTCATTGTTCTTTAAAAACACAAGAATTTTTTTGTCACAATGCTGACTTTGCAAAAGCCAACAAGACAAACAATCAGCTTTAAACACTATGGAGCTAGAACGACAATGAATGCTAGAATGACAAAGAATGAATTCACAGTCCCACGAAAGATCTTTTCTTATACAAGATATTTTATATTTACATGGTTATATATATAGATATATATTATCTATTTTTTTTATTTTGAAATCATCATGCCTCAACATAGTACTGTTCACTGTTACCTAAACATCCATATCCTGCAGATCACAATCATCAAGATACAGCATAACCCTAAATGAGAGGCAACTCCTGATTTTCATGTCCTCTTATGCCTAAAAAGTAACATCAGTATCTCCTTATAGTCAGGGTTTTGGGACAAGGCTCAATGGTCCAGCTCACTGAGATCAAGCATGTGGCCTCTGCTCCACAAAGGGACAAGGATGGAAGCACCAAGCCCTGCACAAACAGCAACTGGCAGTGCCTCCACATGGAGCTGTGCACTCCGAGTCTGCACCACTGCCCCACACGGGGCATTACAGGCAGCCAGTCAAGAGAAGTTTGTGCCTACAGTCAACCCTTTACCTGCCTCCAGCTACTACCTCTTTCCACCTGAGCAGGAGCGTTGGCCCATGTGATTCTGACCCTGAATTTAGGGCAAACCAAAATCCAAGCTAACCTTGAGGCTGTTTTCCTTTTAAAAAAACTTAACTTGTATTTACCTGAACAAAAGATGAAATAGGTAAGTATCTGATCACAGTAAAAGATAAAGTAGTTGATTCGGAATTACCATGGCAAATGCAGGAGAGATAATCATGTATGATTATCAGAGTCAAATATTTTATTGCAGCCAGAGGAGAAAACTGGATCCTGAAAACAGCTTCTCCTCTCTGCAAGCTTTCTGTAGGGATTGTTTGATGATGCAGTGCAGTCAGGTCAGACTAGGATTCTGGCCAAAACATATCAAATCTCTTGAAAAGAGGGAATGAAAGGGGAGAGGGAAGAGGGATATATACATATACACATTAATATATATAAATAATGGCACCTTACTATGCCGATTCTCTCCTTCTCCACTCCTCATATACACATATCACCATTCCCCACGGAGCTATTAAACTCAGTGTACAGCCCCTTAAAATTACTATAACCATCTGATTTTTATAACTTCCCACTCCAGGCTTTCATTAACCCCATACTCACTTAATGCCAAGGCTTCCTTCCTGGAGCACCAAGGCTATGTGTGGAGTCCAGCTGGTGAGTCAGGGAGACATTGTAAATTGGAAGAATGTGCTGGAGCTACTTAAAGTTGTGGTGAACCAAAGGAAAAGGACCAATTGCACGAAAGATTTAGGAAATGGATAGAAGGTGTTAAAATATCTATCAAGAACTTAATTTGTGAAATGACATCCAGAGCACAAGAAAACCTAACACTAAAGACAAACCAAAATCATCCACCCTGACCTGATTCTGCACAGTGACCCATAAAAGCAGACCCTGAACAGGCACCATACACCTATCATCATATATTTCCTGACTTCTAGAAACGCAGCACCAACAGAAAACAGCAGATTTCCCAATCTTGTTGATGTACCTCTTATTTCAAAGCTGCCAGACTTTAATTGCTTTTCAACAACAACCTCATATGGCATGCCTTGGCTGGGAACATATTTTTATAGCCAGATATAGCTCCCTATCCCCAAATGGAAACAGTGACAGGTTTCTAATTCCAAAAATATTATCAGGAACCATAACAACATGATTCTGCTTTAAAACATAACCTGTGGCCTGCAAAGTCATTCTTAACACTTTGTGTTTCAGCATTTTGTGTGCTTTTTCAGGGTTGGTTAAACGTAAAAACTGGAAACTGGAAAAGAGTCCCAGGTGCCAAAAGAACAGTTTTTCCTCACTCTCCATTATAGTCCTCATTGAACAGCTGCCTCCTTCATCTCCAAACCTGGAGAGAAAAACATAATTGTGATATATACCTGTACAAAAACATGGTGCTATGCTTAGCTCTGTTTAGGCGCAAGCACAGTAAAACGTATTCATTTTACTTTAGCTTTTAAAAATTATTCATATATGAAAAACAAAACAGACAGAAGGATGCATGAACAATTTCACAGAACCACAGAACCACTTGGGCTGGAAGGGACATTCAAAGGTTGTGCAATTCCAACCTCCTGCAATAAGCAGGGACATTTTCAACTAGAGCAGGTTCCTCAGAGCCCTGTTTTACCTGAATGTTTCCAGGGATGGGGCATCCACAACCGCTCTGGGCAACCTGTTCCAGTATTTCACCACCTTCACTGTAAAAAATTTCTTCCTTATATCTAGTCTGAATCTACTCTTTTTTAGTTTAAAACCATTATCCCTTGTCTTACCACAAACGTCATTCTTATGCTGGGGGCCCGAGTCTGGGTGGGATCTCAGCAGAGCACAGTAGAGGGGCAGAAGTCCCTTCCCTGCTGCCCACGCTGCTTTTGATGCAGCCCAGGACACATCTGGCTTTCTGGGCTGCAAGTGCCCACTGCTGGGTCATGTCCAGCCTTTCATTCACCAGCACCCCCAAATCCTTCTCAGCAGGGTTGCTCTGGATCTGTTCATCCCCCAGCCTGGATTGATCCTGGGGGTTGCCCCAATCCAGGTGCAGCACCAGCACTTGGCCCTGCTGAACCTCATGAAGTTCCCATGGGTCCACATGTCAAGCTTGTCCAGGTTCATATGGATGGCACCCCTTCCCTCAGGCACATCATCCACACTGCTCAGCTTGGTGTCTTCTGCAAACTTGCTGAAAGTGCACTTGATCCCACTGTGTCAATATTGAAGATATTGAACAGCACTGGGCCCAGTGTGGGCCCCTGAGGGACACCACTGTCCATCAGGACACGAAGTTGTGGACCACACATCCTCTTCACAGCACTGCAGCAGTTTATCGATGGACAGCTCTAAATAGATTCTGAAGAAGTTGCCTCAAAACCAATCTATCTCATATGCAAAATTATCTGTTTACACAAACTCACAGAAAATGTTCTGGTTACTCTAACTCAATCACAAAACAAACTTTAATGCTAGAGACTTGAACTCTGCCCCATTAAAATTTAAAAAAAATCACCACAAACGCTTGACTCTGCAAACAGCAATTAATCTGCCAATTCAACAACGATTGTTAAATTGATTAAAAAACAATATAAAGTAGAAGAGAATTTTATATGCCACACTATCCTTCTGCACTACAGTGTGATGACATTCTAAACGAAGTTTTCTAAGGTATTCTGATCCCTAACTACATAACTCTTTAGCTGAATCTACCTAATACTTCAAAATCCTGTGATACAAAAAACAGTCATTCTCATTTGCAGGAACATTGAGAAAATATTATCCTGCTTTACAGATCTTCCCGTTTCAAAATGAAATCCTGTCCATTCCAGTGCAGAGTAACATAGGAATAGATAACTGAAAGATAAGCCAAGTTCTGGTGCTGCCCATCTGACAAGAGTCACTGCACCAAGAGCAGGAGCACAGGCACTTGGGAACTGCCATCACGGGGCTTCCCAGGTATTCATGCCCTTCCAGGATATTTAAGGCTAAGGGGAAGCCCACAAGGCTCAGCACCAGGACACACCAGTCTGCTCTCACCACAGTGCCTGGGAAGCCAGTGCAGAAGGCAGCCAAAATCCTGACAGCCTGGAACGCTGTGGTAAAGCGAGAGCTCCAGCGCACAGGAGCTGCCGCAATCACCACTCCAAGCTCCAGCCTCCACAGCATCTTTCCCGACTAAAAAATATTGCCCCAGGGAAGCCCATCAGACTAAGAGGGATTTATATGCCAGTGGTTTCTGCAGTGATTCCAAGATGGTCTAGACTGAGCTGTATGTAATGACCTGCTGACTGACAATACTTAAGCACACCCACACTCATTTGTCGACTAACCATCTTCCAGCTATTGTGCTCAGTAGTAGCAGTCTCCCCGACTCCCTGGAAGCAGACAGGCTACAACAGAGTGCAAATGCACACATAGAGCATATTTCAGAACAAGCTTACTTCTTAGCCATATCCTTTAAACTTTACTTTGTTCTACACCTCTCTTTCTCAGTCAAAAATAAAAGATGTAGGATTAAGGAATTATGACTTACAATCAGAAGAAATTATAATTATTACTTGATAAATCACCTTAGAGCTGAAACAGCACATTGGGAGACACAAATTAAGAAGTTACTTTGGATACACTTTACTGCTGAACTTACTGGAGTAAGACTAGAGAACATGTATTTATCAATACATAGTCTACACAGAAGTTCACATATAACTACCATCTCCTTTGAAAGGCTGCCTGAACTCTGTTTTCCAGAGCCTTAATTATAGCTTCCTCCAACTGTAACACTCTTAGCTCTTAAATCCTTAGTTTTACTGCCAGTAATTAAAAAGTGTATGGTTGCTGTCCAAACAATGGAATTGCATTAAAATACAAGAACGTTGTCATGAAAATTAAGTATTTTGGTATTGCCAAATTACCATTTCATTCTCCCCTTCACCTCTCCCCACTCTATGTCACTGAACTAATTTGGGAACATAACACCTATTGTGCTTGGTTTTGTCCCAGACAAATGAACTTGAAATCATAATTTACCATTTATGATGCCTTTTCAAAAAACATTTGGCTGCTGAATCCCAGTCAGATTCCTTTTCACAAGAGTTTGCTTGAGCAAACATGACTCTAGACATCAGGAAAACAATTTATGCCAAGAATAAGAGTAATATACATAAATCTTCTGCAAAAGTAAATGCACTTTCTTTATGTAAGTGATAAAATATATGACTAAAACTTGTGGACAGTGTTTTGATTGCATCGTATAGTTAAAAAACCTTGTTAAGTAGAGGAGTGGACACACATATCACAGAAAACATACCTCTGCAATATTCTGTTATGTTAGTCAACTAAATGACATATGTTTTGCACCCAAAAATGGTTCACAAACAGCACACAGCAAAGCAATACTGGATGTAGACTCTGCAATGTTATATCACTTATAAAACAAAATCCTTGAACTAGAAACTGCATTACAGCCACTGATACCTCAGGAAGCTGCGGTTTGCTGCTTGGAACTCTTCATTCATGTATTATTTTTAGGAATGTAGACATCTAAATAAAATTTTGTAGGGACACAAGGTTATCTAAGGGTGAAACTTAGTTTATCATATTCAAAAACATGAGAGAAAAAGAATAGAGAACAATAAGTGATACTGGGACAGTCCTTTTGAAGAATTTGGTGATTAGGAGAGAAATAAAAGCTTGTCATAACTCCCTCAAGTCCAAGTTGTGGTCTTAGAAATCTGCACCACCACGAGGCTTAGAAGGAGTTTCGGATAGAGATGATCTTTTCAACGCCACTTTTCAAGACTGGATTTCTACCCCTTAGACAGCTGGTTGAAAAGCAAGAAATTACCTTGGCTGGTAATGAGCAAGCTGAAGAGTTTTTCTGGGTTTATTCAGCTGATCGCTTTTCATTTCTATCTAAAAATGAGTACGATCTTTCTCATAGCTTTGTTCCTACTGATGGCACAGGTACTGCTAGAGTCTGCTGCAGAGGCAAACACCTCTAAAGCCTTCAACTGGCCCATCAGAAACCTCTTTGTTGCACCAGCATCCTCATAAAGGAAAGCTCCAGACAAACGCTGTCTTACCAGATCCTCCTGCAGTCCCTGTACAACCACCTAGCACAGCATGGATCTCTGTGGAAGAACCTGCACACTCTAAGGAGGTGCACAGATAATTAGGAATATTTCAGTTAAGAAGCAAGACACTCAGGCATTTACATGTCCAAGTACCCAATTAAATGGGTTCTGTAGCAGAGAAGCAGGTCAGATCAACTTTTTACCCATAGGGCCATAAGCTTGGCTGTTCTGAGGTTGCATGGGAATATCAAGGGCATTCAGAAGGAGTTTCAACAAGTTTGTAGGGAGATGGGTGTGCAAAAATATTACAGAAGGAAAACACGTATAGAGCAGTATAGAAAAAAAAAATCAAAAATGTAAATTACTCCCTCACATTCACACCATTTTCCTGCTATTCCACTTTGAATATATCACAAGCAACCTTACTCCAGGCCAGGATGCATTTGACTTGAGATCTTTACTTCAGTTCTTTACTCTATGAGATGCATATTAACAAAGAAGCAGAAATTCAGCAACAAGGAAGCCCAGGTTACAGTTCAACAACGAAGTTCTGTATGCTGCAGATAGACAACCTATCTTTAGTTGTACTTGACGATAAAATGGCAATTAAGTTTGTGTAGTTAGATACTTAAAACCATTCCTACTACCTTCTTTTATAATCCACCCCCATGGTCTTTATGCTTGGCTCCACAGTCCAGCTTTGGTTGATGGAGAGGCTGTGGGTTATGCATTTAAACTTCGTACTGAACCAGTAGAACATTTACCAGCATCAGCTGATTTAGTCATTTAAATCACAGGAATTTTATATACTTTGGGGATTGCCTTTCTGCTGTTTGCATTTTAAACTGTTCCATTCCCACCCCCACCAATCCTGCTGTGCACAGGAAGTCACACTCCTTTTCTATCAGTGGGATTTTATGCTTGTGTGTGTGTGTCTGCGTGCCTGCGTCTGCATCCAATGTTAAACCACTTCCTCAGGCTTCAAGGAAAGCTTCTTGAAGAAAGTGGTGCACAGAGGAGTGGATGTAGACCAAAATTCTCATGCAAAAAGGAAGATAAAATAAATGCTAAGATAAAGCCAATGAAGGGGTTTGTTTGTTAACAGTCTGTTTCACAGTGCTGACTGACTTCAGGTCTGACCTATCCCAGTCCAGATGCACAATGGACAATGAATTACTGGACAAATTCTTTGTACTATGAAAGCCCTCTCAATGCTTTTAGAGGTGCTTCAAATTTTGTCAAAGTATGTTCTCTGACAGTCTGCAGTTCTATGCTTACCTCCTAAATGTCAGCTGCCATTTCTGCATGATGTTGGAACAGACTAGCTAGTAAGATCCAGCTGAAAGTTAACAAGCTGAATCTGGCTCAGTGCCTTTTCCCTGGAGGAGGCAAACCAGCCAGCTGTGTCTTGCACAGCTGGGCTGGGAGCATCTGCCACCCACAACATCATAGCCTCAGAGAAATCTGAGCACTGCCATTTTCTCAAGTGCAAGAAGGGAGTCAGCAGAGCTGCAAGTTGCTGTTTATCAGAGGGGCAATGAGGAGAGCAGCAGCAGAGCTTGGCCTCCAACACAGCTCAAGGCTGCCCTGAGCTTCTGATGCTGCTGTCTCCCAAGAAGAAGCCCAAAACTAGTCCATGGGCCCAGTGGTTAAGACCAGAGCACCTTAGGCTAAATAAAACCTTGACCCTGAGATCTCCCATGGTAGTATGTTACCTGTAAAGTCCTCAAAACAGAAGATCAAGAAAAAGCTCATTAGAATCAGATCAAAAAGGCTGAAATTATTAACTGCTAATGCAAATCCTCAAACCTTCCCTCTTGCTTTGCAGTAGCAAATGGATAGATGACATTTTGCACAGCTCAGAGATTTCCTGAATGTTTTTCATCCCTTTGGAAAGGAGTCTCACAGCAGCACTCAGTTGGAAAACCAGGGAGTTGCCAGGCTCTCTGAGGCACAGAAAGTGTTACTGGAGTCCTCTTGGGCAGCTGCATTATTTCTGCCTATTCATCAGCTTTTCCTCAAAGGCTTCTGCAGCTCAAGAGATCTCCTTCCAAATGCCCTTTCAGCATAAACTGTTCCACCAGCAGATATTAACAGCTTGTGGTGAAGTGGGATTTAAAACAGGAAAAAACAAGTTAGATATCCTGAATACATCTGAAAATGTCACTTTTTATAAAGAGGATTGACCAACTAATTGATTTCTTTTTTTAATTGATCTCCACCTGCTGGTAGTAGGTATGTTTCAACACTGCAATATAAGAGAAGGCAAGGAAAAGTCCCTGACCTTAGAAACAGGAATCAATACAAATTTCAGAAAACAATGCCCAGAAAGGAAAGCTTTACACACACACTCAATGTCTGTGGCTGAAGAGGTCCACTATTGGTAGCAGAAACATGCTCTTCTAGAAAAAGGTGAGACCATGACGCAGTGTGACTAAGGAGAAAAAAAAGCAGATGACAGCCCAAACTGACATGGGCTCCTACTGCCACACCCCAAATCACTTCGGTCTCAAACAGAGAAGATGATTAAACAAAACTGCACTTAGTATAACAGGGAGAGAGTAAAATATATTGGTTTTGTTACTAAGTAGTTTTGAGAGTCCAAAAGTAGTTACTATATCAGTTTAGGCTTTGAACTGTTTAAACAAAGGATTAGTCTCATCTCCTTTTGGCTGCTACTCTTGCAGAGCAACAATCTCAAAATATCATGTATCAAAATAAATAAATAAAAACGCATCCAAAAGTGAAAAAGCTGATCCAAATGTATCTAAGTGTCTTTGGCAATATCAGGCACAAACACAAGAGAGAACAGACTGGGTTTTGATAAACTGATACAGAAACTTCTGACTGTATGCAGAAAGTACACAAATAGAAGATCTTCGTATACAGCTGGAGAAAAAAAAAAAGTTAATGTTTCTAAACCACAAAATAACGTCTGCTTACATATGTGGTGCAGTTTTAAGTATGTTCCTGTGAGAGCTCCCATCTTTACATACTTATTGAGCAAAGCTTTTTCACAGATTAAGAACAGCAACTTTCTGAAGAAAGCAACATGATGGAGAGCCAAGGCTAAATTCTGCTCATCTCCACTGGTAGTTGGAGGAATTCACTACCAACTTAATCGACCTCACCAAGCAATTTCATGAACACAGTTCCAACATGGTCAAAATGGAAAGTGCACTGACATTCCTTACTTGCAGTGGTCTTGAAACCAGCCTGGTTTGACTGGATATTTAAAATCAGTTATGTCCATAGACGTTTGAATTTGTTTGGAAACGTGAGTATGGAAAGTAACTTTCAAAGTTATAGCAGAGTTTAGGCAATATATGGTACCAAACAAGCACCCTTGGGACAATAAATCAATCAATTAAGTCGTGTCCCAGAGATCTATTCTTTCACTTGACATCAAACAGCAGGTACCTGTTCCCTCCTTGACAACTGAAGTGGCACAGCTGAATACCCTAACCCTTCCCTAGCTGCACTGAGTAACATTTACTAAAAATTGCTAACAGGAATTATAGGTGTTTGAAGAAGAACTAATTAATCTAATGACATGTAGGAAGTTGCAACACATGCCACTCTAAAAATCTTACCTTAACATACAGGTGCATACAAGTCTAATGTGTTCACCTGCATGTGACCAGTAACTTTACCATGAGCAAAATTACACACTCAGTTACATGGAATTAGATCATGAAATGGGAATTCTCAGTTTTCCACTCAAATACCATTGAAAATCCCAATTTTTTTGTAGTAGAAAGGGGAAAAAAATCCTAACACTCAAGAAACTAAATTAAAATTCCTCATAGAAATAAAAATTGTTTTGCTGAACATATTTTCAATAAATACTTCAAATCCATGAAACACGAGTCAACCAACCCTCAAAGAACTTTAAAAAAGCACTTTGCAAACTCTCTTTGATCAACACTGGAGACAGAAAACCCACCTACAAGGTCAGCTGTAGAGAACATCAATCAATACAGGGGCCACACAGAAGCACTTGCCTACACAGACAAAACAAATACAATACATATAAGATTTCAACACATTTTCAAGTCTTTTTAGAGTTGGCAGAAAAATACATGTTCCCTTGAGTCTCATTGAAACTATAAACTTTACCCAGGTCTCAGCTTGGAGTCTGTTGAAATAACTGTGTTTTCCATAGTGTATTTTGTGTTGAGTACAAATGTTGGAAAAAAATACATATGCTCTTTCCTTTTTAGTTTTTTTCCTTTTTCCTCTTTGCCGTCCAAGTCAGTAGGTGAACATATGGAACTACACAAAGAACAAACCACTGCACACTGTGGAAAGTCTAAAACAAACACATCGCAATGTAAGTATAAGAGATAAAAACAGTGACTGCAATCAAAATAAAAAAATAGGAGGTAAACGGAAGGCGAAAGCCAGTCAGACATCAGCGGCAAAAGAAAAACAATTTAAGATCCAATCCATTGCCCCACCCAACTACCAAAAAAAAAAAAAAAAGCCCAGGGTGGTAAATATGTAGAGCCAGACAGGAACCAGAGAAAAACAATAACCTATTTACACATACAGAACACTATGGAGAGGTTAATACTGCTGTGAACATACCAAGATTAGCAGCTTAGCAGAACATCTTTCTAGGCAACCTAGAAATTTAATCTACTATGGCAAGATGCTCCATGAACAATACTGCTGAATAATTTGAAACTTTTAAGTTGCTTTAACAGAATTGGAGACATGTAGTTTTCTTCATTTGTTTAGGTATTTTCATCAGCTCATTGATAGTTGTGAGAAAAAAAATATCACTCACAGAAGTGTGTTAGCTTTGTGCACTTGAAGGCTTGTAGGATATATTGATTCCAACTTTTGTGCAGGTAAGATTAGAAAATACAGGAATGAAGAACAGGGCAGGACCTGTGCACATTGCACAATTGTAAAATACATGTTTAGGTTTAATCTTAAAAGTGTTTTGTTACCATAATCCTTTATCATAATGGAATGATACTTCAAAAAAAAAATCTATGAAATTTCAGTCATTAAACTCCATCAAAATTTCCCAGACAAGAGCCCACCCATGGGCATCCCAAGCCTTGACAAAGGTATTTCTTTTCAGAAATTCACAATTCAAAATTTTGTGTTGCTCTGCGATATTAAAATAAATGATCTGCTTTACTGAAGTTTGTAAGGTTTAATTTCCAGCACAGAGATCCTGGATCGTTCTCATAAACAAGTACAACCTAATAACAATAGTTGGTGAGCTGGGGATGGAATTCACCTCACCTAACTTCAGCACCTAAAACCTTAAGGATTCACTCTTAGGTTAGCCCCTCGGGATAAGACAAACTACCTTGGAGACACTGGTCGTGTTCCACTGACTAGAGAGGAATCTGAAAGCTAAGGGGGATGAGCATCCCTGCTGAGCTGCCCGTTTTGTTTCACTGACTAATGGGTAAGTCAGGCAGAGCCCAGCCTTCAGATGGCTACAGTTAAATTAAAATGGGTCCCTCTCTAACCTTTAACCTAAACCAGTGTTCTACTTTGCTGAAATGCAAGGGTGCTACACTTCAGGGGTTGGTGGAGAGACACTTGCCTACAGTCCCCATTTATAAGGCAGCATCTCCAAAAATACCTCATTTACATAAATATCTAACAGAAGAAATCGATAAGCTGCAGTAAAAAGAGGATGATTATTACTATTAATATTTCCCAACAGGTTGTAAAATATCTTTTTGCTGTACATTTGGCTGGGAACTATGATCACTGATCAGCACACGAGTTCATAACATCTCCTCGAAGTTGCCTCTAAAGATCCCTTTTACTGCATTTTATTAATCACATTCAACACTCCTTAACCATGTAAGAAAATTACTTTGGGCTTAAATTTCAATTACCTTTCAAGTACAATTACCTTTCAGTGGTTGAATTTCCAGCTTTGAGATTTAAGGGGATTTTCTGGAGTTTAATGCTTTTTTGTACATATGTGCCCTTAGCATTACTGTACTGTTATGCTATAGGAAATGAGGGACTTGTATTTAGAGAACACCAGCTTCTTGTTAAATTCAATCAGCAGACAAACAACTGTGCCTTTGTCACAGAAGCCCAAGTTCAAATGCATAAGGATCAGATAATGAAGAAAAAAATAATCTTGTATGACACAATATGCTTTCACTTTATTTAAGAAGTGAATGCATAAGTATCTAAATCAGATGCTCTGAAACCAAAGCAGTTTAAATGAGTATATTTTATAGCCTAAAATATGCTTAAGCAGTTGCATGTTATAACAGCATATACCACATTAAAATTAAGTTAAAATCAGATTCTTTCTGTAGTCTTAAATATAAAAGAGAAGAAAACAAAACTGAACACAAATAAATGGCCTTAAGCTCCAGAAATAATTATAAAATTTGAGGAAGAGGGGTTAAAATAATCAGAATTAATTTTCAGAAACAAATTACCATCTCAACATCCTTGTCTTTTATGTCGTGAATATGTAACAGGAAGTGGGAATTGTCAGAGGTATGTTCAACTACGCCTAAATTATAGCTATAAAGCCAGCTAGCCTAGTTGTTAGAGAACTTCTAGTTAGAGCCTACTCAGATTACATGCAGATAATAAAAAGAATTAAGCTAGGAAGCTGAAGGGTTTTTTTTTCCCAAGTTATTTAAACATGAATCCAATTACTGAAGTTTCATGGAGCAGCTGTCTCACTCCATTCAGTTTTCTCTAAAACAAAGATGATATGGTTGTATTGCAGTGCTGAACAATCCTGAATTAATGTGGGCAAAAGAAATCTCTTCTACAACATTCTGCTGTGGGAGGGGGTGTGGAAGAATCCCTTTTAACATAATAAAAATGATGATGATATAATGAATAATTATTATGGGATTTTATAGCTGGAAGGCATGGTAGTTATTTCAAAGCCATTTGTAACCAACAGCCTTATAAAAAGCTAGAATGTATTACATATGTGCACAAGGTAATTGCAAGCATGTATTCAATCCCAACATCTGAAATAACTAATGTATTATGTTTGTTACTACAGTAACTACTGCTTGATGAAAAAAGTGAACTCATGAATAACTAAATTAATTAATAATAATCAGCCCTTTCTAAAAGGAGAAATGATGATTTATAAATAAAATCCCATGAGAGGAGACCTCTCCTGTCCTGATAGCTATATAGTCCCCTTCCAGCAGCAAACTGGTTTTTTTGGTGAAATGTAGAACCTCCAAAGGTATTGCTTTGAGACTTAAGATATGGGAGAATGGGATCCTAAAGATATAAGTCCTGGATTCCTGTGATAAATAAAGGTGCAGAGAATAGCATTTTTTTCTTACAAAAAAAAAAAAAAAAAAAATCCAAAAGCAAAACAAAAAAAAAAAAAACCCCAAGACAACAACAAAACTAGGAAGGAAAAATAGATGAAGTAATGTCGAAGTTTGCAGGTAGTTTGTATAACAGCCTTGAAATACATGGGTTACTTCACAGACCAAGAAGAACTGTTCAATTTTTTTGCTTTATTTCCCTTGCTTTATAGAAACATCAGCAATTCCAGTAAGTTTTGAGGAAACTGTTTTACTTCCTTATCACAAGGCAACACTGTGGTATCACTCAAGAAGTGGCCCATATGCCTTTTCTGACTCTCCAGGGGTTAAAAATAGATTCCCCCACTTCTGTCACTCCCATGTAGCAAAAGAACATTTAGCTTGGTAAATGGTCTCCCTGTCTTGATCTCTGCCTGTGAGCTTTGTCACCTTATTTCCCCCATACTGTTTTGCTGAGGAGGAACCAGAGAGTGGCTGGGCAGGCATCTGACCACCAGCCAAGGTCACCCCGCCATGCTTGGACAACCCAGCCATCCTGAGATGAAGCATGAACATCCCTGTGGACTATGGAAGTGGGAGATGCATCTGAACATGGGGCACTTTGTTTGAAAAGAAGAACAAAATGCTCTGAATATGAGTATGAGAGGGCCAACTATGTGTAGTAAAACAGTTATTTTGAAGTCAGTCTACCTTTATTTTTTAAAAAAGCTTAATGCTTCACAGAGATAATAATTCAGTATGACAGATTTTGAATAAAAGTAATAAAAAGATTCATATCCATTAGTTTTTTCAAAAGAATCTTTTAAAAGACAATTTTTATATGCTTGTTTTATAAAATTTTTAATTTTGACACCTCAACAGAATATATTAAGAACTTCAACAGTGTGCAGTAACTCCTTTGTATGTGCTCACATACTTACAAACATACACATTTGCATACACTATTCTGAAAATAGTGTATAACAAAATAATCATTTTAGTTTAAAAACAGATGATTAGCTTCTTGTCTATCCCCTTTTAATAGAGCCATGGCCTCTGTTTTCTACCAATACATGCTTGCCTCAATGTCCAGAATTCCTGCAATCATCTTCCACCTATAGTTTCTGCCAGCTCCATAGAAGATATGTTGGTGCCACCGGGCACTTTTGATCCACAGAGCAGTAGACCCAGGGAGGTGGGAATGGAGAAGCAGAATATACTGATGTGATGTGGGTGTGCACATTTCTCACCACCCTGTGGCCCAGGGGTGCAAATGAAGGAGGGCAAATTGCTACAGTTTTTAACATGCTCCCCATGGGAATATTGATCAAGAATCCAGTGATCTGATTTTCAATATGGAAGAAGTGGCTAGGCCAGGCAGCACACATGTACAGTCACTGGGTTTGGAAATATTCCCAAGTGTAAGCACGATTTTGGCAGGGGGAGGGGAGGGGAAATGGTGGGGGGAAGGAGATGCAGGCCATCAAACCATTTAAATAATGTGGCCCTAGGCTAGTTACCCATTAGTACCTTAGCTATTTATAGCTTAGAAGTTATAAATAGAGCTGTTTTATTAAAATGCTTAACCATGAAACAACTTTTAAGAAATAGTTATTAACATTTCCATATTGCAAATTATCACTGACACAGGAAGATTGGATTCTATGTTCCTGTGTTCCTAGATACATCTACTACTCTAGTCTTTATTCTGAAAGAGCATAAACCAAAGTATGCTTTGAAACAATTGTTTAAAAATGCAAGTGATGTTCATGAAAAGCTGCTGCTTGTTCAAAATTAGTTCTTCCTCAGGAGCAAGGATATTGCATTTCAGTTTCCAGGAATTTAAAGGGACAATGCAACCAAAAATTACAGCTGTTCACTGCACCAATATAAACTATATTCCTGTTAGTTTGAATCCATTAATGAATTAATCTTTGTCAGAAGAGTGTCTATAAAGGAGGTTCTTAAAAGACCCCAAGGACATTATAGCACTGATGGTTTACCATTATGTGGTATAACAAAGTTTTACTTAACCAGTTCTAAAAGCAGACATATGGAGTCCATTAAACCCCTCTCTTTTTTGTGGTGTAATTCTGAATGGCTGTATTATACTACTTATTTAAAATATGGATTGTAACTTCCACCACCAATTAATAAGAGTTCTACACAGTGCATGCAATTTATAAGATGCACAAACTTTGTCCATCAGCACCTAAAACTTAAATGCACCTGAGAACGGTATTTCAGTTAACTGTTACAAAGAGAAGATTAATATGATGAGATCCAACTTTGACACTAATTAAGTCGGGGGTACACAATTTAGCTGCTGTTAAAGTCAATGAAGAGGTGCTTCTCCTGTAAATCCCCTGATATTCTGAGTAGTTTTGGGTTTGTTTGGTTTTTTTAAACATATACATTGTATCCCACGCATACATAATCATGCTCCACCACAATATTCCCAAGTAAGAAATTTCCATTTAGTTCTTAAACAAATATTTTTAAAAGAATCTCACATATGAAACCAATCAATTCAACTGATTTCCCTTCCACAATAAAAACTCCTTTCCTCACTATTTCTTCCACCTGATGCCACATTCTGCTCTCTTACATTAGCACCATCTTTTACCACCTTCACTTCCTTATTTATACTCTTTAGGTCTTTCTGATTAAAGTATTTAGGCCTTGATCTTACATGTGGTTCCTGAATTCAGTGGAGCTCATCACAGACCTACAAAATACCTTGCATTATACCTCAGTTTAAGATAAGGGCTACAATAGAAAAACTCAAGAGGCAAGGAATAAAGTGTACACTCAAGATTCAAGGGACCATGTTCTTGAAATGCATCATACCCAAATAACGAACAGCATAGAAGTTTAAGAAATATTTAGAAAAATATAGCTGCACTGCAATGATATGCATACATATATATGTATATGGACTGTCAATCAAAATGTAATGTCACGCAAAATCATAGCAGAGGATAACCAAAAAAGATATGCACAAGAAAACTTCCTTATCTTTATTCATCCCTTTATTGCTGGGAAATGTAGTTAAAATGCTAAGATTTAGTAAATTGCTCAAGTAGTTAAGAAGGAATACTTTCAAAGTCATAAATGGAAGTAAAGGAACTAACTCCCCTCTGTTACTGACAACTACAAATTTTCAAGTCCATATGACCACCAAATTGAACTTAACATAGGTTAAATACCAAGAAGTTTAACTTTTTGCTATGAGTTCTAAGAGAATCTGAAAGTCCACAAATAAAAAAGTCTCACACAGATGCTGGTCATTAGAAGCAGATACATTGAAAAAAATGGGAGGGAAGAGAAGACCACACATTCCTGGCACTGGCACAGGTTGCCCAGAGAAGTTACAGATGGCCCATCCCTGGAAGCATTCAAGGCCAGGCTGGATGGAGCTCTGAGCAACTTGGTCTACTGAAAGGTGTTCCTGCCCATGGCAGGGGGGTTAAACTAGGTGATTTCTGAGGCTCCTTCCAACCCAAGCCATTCTATTATTCTATGATTTAAGACTGATTGCTCTCCTCACAGGCCAGCCTGCAGCCTGTGAAGTGTTACAAGGTCACAAAGATGAGGATGTGCAAGGTTATTCACTGGGCAGATCCACATCTCCCTGAGCCCATCATCTGCTCTGTTCAGATCAGGAGGAGACCAAGAGCAGGTGATCATATCCTGGGAGATGGTGGTGGTTAATACACATCAGCAGCTGTTAAACACTACAAACACAGCTAGACTTAGAGAAATGTAAGGTTCCCAACTAAATGTTTAAATCATACTATCACCTGCAACTTCACAGTGACACTTTTGCAGCTTTTTCATTCCTATTTTGGCCTCATTGGTTTATCCTGAATGTGAAATAAAAAGATCCTTTCCACACAAACCCAAGAAAATACTTTCCTTTGAAAACCAGCTCTTACACTTTATCTCCTTTCTCCTGTTACAAAGCCTTGGATACTTCATACAGCAATCATATAACCAAGAATTAACAATCAAATATAACACACAGCAAATATTCTCAGATGAGTCACTGTACTCTCTACATTCTTGATTTGTTGGTTTCTTTGCAGAGCAATCATCAGCTAATTACTGGGCTAACTATAGAACACCAAAATAGTTACATCTGCTAGACACAGTCACGAAGGAAAGAAAAGATTTCTCATTTCATACTTGAGTTAAAATGAAAGTGTACATAATGACAGTTTTCAAGAGATCTCATTAAAGCTTCAGCTATTCCCAATTTTTGACACAAGTATGTCCTTTATGCTTTTGAGAGGACTGCACAGCTCTATTAACTAATGCCATAACCCCCTCCAGGGTCCTCTCCCATTTGAGCAGATTTGGGTTCCTCAGTTATGGAAAATTCCAATAGATCAGGTAACATTACAAAAACAGAAACAATCCTTCCACAGAACATCAGATATAACTGTTTTCATTGCTTTTGCCTCCCATACACATAAAGTGAGCAAAGAATAACATCAAATGCTGCCATGGCTGTTTACTGGTCTTTCAGACATGAAAGTCTACCTGGTGGACAGGACAGAGTTGACCACCATACAGCATCCTGGGATTCATAGCAAAGATCTCACACTCCAGGAAGGTTTCTGGAGTGTCCTTCACTAATCAGCAAGCTGTTAAAATCATCATTGTATCAACACAGAAATGTATCTCTCCCCACTGACAGTTATTCAAATGGTGAATTTGGCAAGAGTGCTTGCCAAAAAGGCGACTGGCTTTTGTTCAAGGAAAACAATGCAACATGGACAACAGGCAGGCAAGTCATGCTGCAACAGCAGCTTTTAAAAGTAGCAGGGACAAAAAAAAAAAAAAAAAACCCAAAAAAAAAAAAAAAAACCAACACCTAAACTTTTTCTGAGGATTCTAATTTTTTTTCAAGGAACTGTAAGAGGAAAATCTGCTACTGGTACAGCTACAGGTAGGGGAACTGAAAGAGGAAAATCTGCTACTGGTACAGCTACAGGTAGGGCTGCTGGTGCATATTCAGTTTCCAATTATTTGTTACAACACAGCTGAGAGCAATTAGACAGTTTACATATGACTGGTAGGAGCCCAGTGCACATTATGTGGACCATCAGGTCCTGCAGCCTAAACACAATTCTTGATTTAATGGATAAATGAATTTTGCTAAACCACTTCAAATAGAGGAATGTTTTCTGAATCTGTGTGCAGGCTGTTAATATAGTTCTATGAAGTCCCATTCCAAAGAGATCACAGCACACTTTATCAGATCCAATAAAAACTGCACCCCAAAACCCTACACCAATGAATTTAGCACTGTTTTCTGGGGCTGCTTGTAAGCTTCTAGACTGACATCTTGTTTGGCAATTATTTTTCTTTTCACTGAATGATACTTTCTATGATAGTTGTCTGCTTTTCATGAAAAAGGGTTTTTTTCCTATTTCTCTGCCAAACCTTGACAACCAATAGAAAGCACCTTTTATGTTTTTCTCCACCAAGTACACGGATTCCTTCACTTTTTCCACATTCTGTGCTGTGGAAGAGTAATGGTTTTGGTCCTAAAGGAGAGGTCTAAGGATCAAGAAAGGGACAAAGTAAGGACACAGATTCACCGTATCTCTTACTGCTCAATTGCCAGCGCCATGGAATTTGTCTGGTTCTTACAAAAGCTATTAATGAAGACCTGGAATTTCTGCTATGCTGTCTTGTAAGAGAAAGGAAATAATATAGCAGCACACACTCATGCAATACACTAATTTTGCTGCATTATTAAATCAGTAATTAATTTATCATTATTGTGGTGATTTCAAAAGAATGTCTCCTCCATTTACAAAAGAACTGTTCTTTCACTTATGCAAGTGTACTAAAAGTCTGTCTGGCTTGGAAGCCAACACACAGAAATATCTTCAGGACAAACCATGGAGTTGAAAGGGAAACTTTATAAAAAACCACAATGGTTTTCAGTAAAAGCAATACAAACCTCTACAGCACACAATGGGTCTGATACACTCTGGGTGAAAGAACCTATTTCAGGACAACAGGTCCATTTATGGACTTCAAAAACCTTGGAAACATCACAAATCACCACTGTAAGCAGGTGGGTGAGCGGGCAGTCTGGTCCTGGGGCACCTGGTAGAGACAAAAACGGACCCAGCAAGGATCTTAAAGCTTCTGCAGTGTTGGAGTGGAGGCAGGGGATGAGCTGAGCCCTTCCTCACTCCCATCCTGTGCCAGAGGAAGAGCCTGCCCAGGTGCACAGTGGAACAAGTGGTGAGGGACAGTTTGCCTCCTGGGGCAACTCCAGCTCAGTAGAGTGGGATTTCTGGAGGAGTGAACATCTCCTGAAAGCAGCTGTGAGGTGTGAGTCCAGCCCACACATTTTGTGCACCATATGGGAGGCTTGAATTGATTTAATCTGGCAAAGAGGATCTAAAAAGGGGTCTAAGCTGTCCCTGGCACCAAGTGAAAAGTTTGTTGAGGTTGGTCCATGTTGGTCAAGCTCTCCATGGTGCCAGATGAGACAGAAAAAGGCTGGGGAGCTGCTGGACAATGGCTTACATAGGGAAATCCAAGCAATCACAGAAATGTATTGCTGAGTTTAGCAACAGAAACGGAAGAACCACTAACACCAATGATAACTTGCGTATTTCCTGTAGCCATGGTAAGGAAAAATTGGTACTGGCTGCCCAGGGAGGCATTTGAGCCCCCATCCCTGCAGGGATTTTGAAAACATGCAGACAGTGTGTTTTAAGGGCATGGTTTAATGATGGACATGGCAGTGCTGGGTTAACAGCTTGACTCACTGATCTAAAACGTCTTGTCCAAGGTGAATGACTTCATGATTCCATTATATAATGAGGACTCTTGATCAATATTCTGTCTTTCACAAATTTCAAGCAGAAGCCTAATATCTTGAAAATCCAAGAGAAAAACAATTAAACAGAAAATTAAAACCGTATTCAAAAGGCTTGCAAGATTCCTTTCCGTGTACATGCTCCCCACAGATAAGATAGACACATTCCAGTGTTTGGAGGCTGATTTTCCCCACTGAGCAACTCATTTATTGGCAACTGAGACCATCACTTCCAAATCCTCATAGTAGATGCAATGGCATCATTAGGAATTCATTCTTTCTCACATTTTAACTGATCTTTGCAACTCTCAGATTAAATTTGGGAAGAAAAACCAGTCCCATATTAAAAGACCGTGGTAGGCAAAATAGAATAGCTTGAATATACTGCTTCATAGAGTAGAATTACTTTTTATTATTATTGCAAATATAAAAAAGTAGCCACTCTCATAACTGAGGAATCTTTTTCTTCTGTAAGATTTATTGATGAATTCTTCACATATTGTTTAGTTTGCCTGTTTCTTGCACCAAGGAAGAATACTGAGCTGAAGGTAATAATGGTACTGGCCCTGTCTAAGCTGTCTCCAGCCAGATGCAACAGGCACCAACATATAATGTCAAACAGTTGAAGTTTCTAAGCTCTTTTGCTCTTAACCCCAACACAAACTAATAGCAGATGAGCCTTGTCAACAATTTGCTAGTTGCTTAGTACACTCCAACTATCATGTTCTAGACTGCACACTACATATCTGGTTGGCATTAAAGTGCATAATGAAGAACATATTTGCATCCTGTATTTTTCCAGTTTTAATCACTATATTACAGGCTTAACAGGCTTACAGTTCATGTAAGGAGCCAAATTGTTCTAATAAAATATGAAGCATTTATCTACTGCGAGCCTGAAAAGAGCAAAGTTTGTTTATTGCCAAGTCTGAAACAATGCTAACTAGAGCGTGTGTTACTTAATCTCATTCATGCCCATAAGATTTCACACACTAAGACTAAACTGAGTAAATAAAATTCAGAAACTTGAAGGAAGTCCCATTCTCTTATTTTTATGGAGCATTAGTAACAAGCTTGGCTCTGTAGTGGAAATAGCCTGTTTTCCAGCTCACTTCAGCTACATCTAAGGCACCCAAGGCTTCATTATAATCTATGTAAGATGTGAAAACTACTGGGAAAATAAGCAAAGAACAGTCCTACCAGAACCCAGGAAAAGCAATGGATAAGCAAAGCTTCTTCACAAACTCATCCAACTGTCACAACATTTCATCTGATGCTTCTAAACCAATGGTGATAGTCTCATTTCACCCAGGTCAGCATAGGATGAGCAATTCATCTCATAGGGCCAGAATTCTCCCTGTATCTTTGCCCTAAGGAACTTACAGAGCAGTTTAAGCAAACTGAAATACCATGTTCTAAAGTCAAAGCATGAGATTTGGACTGTTCTGTTGCTTCTAGGAAGAAAGCTTCCAAAGAACATTCCAGATTAAGGCACTAAAAGAAGAAAATATATAATGCTAAAGAACAGATCTTCCAAGCTATAAATTTGTGAACAACAACAACAAAAAAAAGGCACGTAGCAGAATACAAGCAAAACCAAAATACTAGACAACAGAAATTAATTTATTTCTCAGATGTGCAGAGTCTTCACCGTTGTAGAGCTGCTACAAGACTGTGCAAGGAGCAAATGTCTCATTTTCCACAAAATGAAAAGTGGATACAGGATGTTTTCTGAACAACTTCACCAAGGTCACATATGTTGAGAATCAGGAAATGAAAATGTATCTTCTGTGCACCTAAGAGAAGCCTTTATCACTGCAGTTATTCTGCTCTAAACATTTAGCAAAACTGAACATAATAATTGCAAAACCATAATTCATAGAACTCTTTAAAAAACTCAAATTACTAAATCTAAAAAACTTCAAAAATTCCTACAAAGTTATCTTCCAAGACAAAAATGAACCAATGAAACCTTTCAATAAGGAGAGGTTTTTTGGATATTGGAAGACAGGAAGGCGGTATTTCAAATAAATATGGAATTTTCAGCAATATGCTCTGAGAAAATGCTGGATTTGCAGGCAAATAAAAGAGTTTATAGACACTTGGACAAACAGTGAAGGAAGAATAAATGCTATTTATGCTGCCACAGCTGCACATGGCTGAGAAGAGGAGCAGCAAAACAATTTAACTAGAAAGGTGAAAGTAGAAGAGCAGAATAGGTGTCTTTAACCATAGTAGAGAAACACTGGATTGAAAAATTAGAACTCTGAAAATATGAAAGTGTCTGATTTAGAAAAAGATATATTGAGAAGACAACTCAAACTGAATGTTTCCACACTACACAAACCTACACTTAGCTGCAGGACATCACTTTAATTCAATCCAATATCACTGGGTTTTACATCCTGCTTGTAGTCTCCACATTCAAATCCTCCTCCAAATCTCCTGTCATCCTCACTGTTGCCAAACCGAGGCATCAGAGTCTGAGACTTCAAAGATGAGGGACCAGACTTAGAAATCTTGAACTAGAACAGATGGAGCATATCTGCTTTCAGATACATATATATAGCTATCTCCACATCTTGCAGGAATACTATTAAAAATAAAACTAAATGTACTAGCTTCTGTATTTCAGATCCACTTAAATCGCAGCAGGCTGGGTGTTATCCTGAAAAATGATGCTTAATGACTACAGGGCATTTTTAAATACAAATGAGAATTCCCTCATAAAGAATATAAAAATGTATTAAATTTATCTGTGTACTCTAAGTGCTTACCATCCAGTACATTTCAAGTAGAAATTAGAATTAGTATTTAGCAAAAGCCTATTTTTTTTTTTTTCATAATTCCATGGAAATGCAAATACAGCCTTAAAAACAGACATGTCATTTGTTTCTAAAAAACTAAGAGCTACTTGGCTGACATTACACAGATTATGTTTGCAATGTGAATAATGAGAGACTGGAGAATTAAAGAAATGACAGTGGAAGCTCTGTGGAGGCAAAGACAAAAATGATATATCCTTTTCTTATAATCTTAATACGAGAAATACACATTTCTTAATTTTGAGAATAACTTAAATGTTTAAAATTATGCTTCCGCTTTCAGGTAAGGTAAATTTAGTAAGGTGTTCAGCTTAATAACTCTAACTGTGGGCCTCTTTTAGACATCTTAATTTCACAGCCCAGTTCTGAGGTATCTGATAACATAGTTACCTCAATTTGGAAGGAAATAACACATAATTTGGTGCAGGGGGGGGCATTGGTTGCAAATACACAAATTCTTCATGTAACAATTAAGTCAGAGTATTGGAAAAACCTACCTGAAACTGAAGAGCTCCATTCTTTGTACCTGAAAGTTTAAATGTCAGGATAAAACCCCATTTAAATACTTTCAGACACTTACCTGGTAATGAAAACAGGCAGTAGTAGTTTCTGCACCCTGCAGAGCACCGATGTAGAGTCAAACAGATTTGGCTGTCTCAGTTTTGACAGACATGACAGCATCAAAGTCTTCACATCAGACAGAGTCAGCAGTTTCTAAAGCTCCTGAACCATTGTCACAAATGCAATGTTCTACATGCTGGTGTGTGCTCAGTCAATAAACTTGGAGGCAGGAAACTTATTTATGTGCTTATTATCCTTCATAATAGCCATATAAATGCTTAGAGATTAACACTCTAGGACCTGTTAGCCAGGCATATCACTGATATAATTTAAATTACACTGTGATAAAACACTACCCTCTACACCAGAGGTATGAGGCACAGAAGAGAAAGACAAACTTGCAGTGCCTGCCTAAGTTGTTCAATATTTAAGAAAAACAGAGGGAGAAAAAAAAAAACCTTGCAGACGCACATGCAAAAATCCGTTATGGGGTGGTGGGGTAGAAGAATCTGGTTTTAAACACACTGACCAGCTCTGTTGGTAAGAGAACCAGGCACCTTGGATTCAAATTTCATGCTCTCACCACTAAACCACAATCCCTGCAGAGCATTTAAGTAAAGCTGTAAAATGGAACATCAAACAGCAAATGCAAAGCTCTAGGATGCACTTGAATATTATCAAGAGCATTCAACTAATCAGATTTCTTCTTAGCTAAACGTACATAAACAAAACAAAAATTATTCCACACAGTAGAATATCATGGGGATCTCTACATGATCACTACAAGGACAGTGTTTCTGTCACAAACTAAGAAGGAATGACAAAAACAAGAAACAAATTAACAACAAGAAGCAGCGATAACTATGTTTGTGGCTAAACAAAATGGTTAAATCTTAATCACAATTTCATAATTTAGTGGTATGAGATGTAAATGCAAAAGAAGGTTAACTCTAAATAGTTCTGAGATTTAATCATTGCAATATAAGTCTCTTGAGAGACATGTTATTCCTCCACAGCACTGCATTTCATTGTGTGCTTTTTCTCATTACATATCCACCAAACTTAAATACGACTTAAGGTATTTTTAAGATCAAACCCAGAATGGCACATGCTATGCTGAAGCCCAAAAATATAGGCACAGTTACCATTTTGTGTAGAAAAAGAAATTTTGCAGCAGAAATTTTACATGGAAATTTTTAAACTGAGCAAAAGCATTGCTCACTCCAGCAGCAGTCAATGCTTTAGAGGAAGGTATCAGAAACCTCTTGTTGGTAAAGGCAAATTCATCTCCCAATTTAAGAATATTCCCAGACTGTGATACACAAGTCTGTATCTAGAAGCATGAGACTAAGTAATTCCTCTAAAAAACCCTATAATCTTAGTAAGAAAAAAAATTTATTGCAATGCAAAAGTATTACCTACTTTACCACTAAATAGTCAAACCTCAGATTTAGCAGGAATGGCTATAGGGACCTGCTGTGGTGAACAGCTGCCTAGTTGCATGATGTTGGCACCATTAGTCATTAAATTTTCTTCAACCCCTATCCCAATTCTGTAGCAGACACGAGTAAAGAGATCATTGTGACTTGTTTTTTCAGAGGTACTAGGCATCCCCAATTTTCATTCTCTTTTATCTCATTCTGTAGCCCCAGGACTCCATTTTCACACTTGTAAGAGACACCCATCACTTCAGAGAGGTGCATGGGAAAGCATCCTGAGCACTCTAAAACACTATCATGAAAGAGAACACGTGATTTTCAACGACACAATCCCAGTAATCATGTTATTAAGATCAAGGTCACTGGGTTTGCTAACACCACATAATCAGAAAGCAAATATTATGACGGATGAAGTACCATTGCTACTAACTACTCCACTGAGTCTTCTCTTGGAATTTGAAGTGTCAGTGCATGTATTTTTTTTTTTGAAGCTGTCCACATCTATGGATATGAACTACACATGTAGCTGCTTATCAGCTAGAGTGTATACACTGAGCTCCCAGCAAAGATAAAAGCAACAGAACGCAGATGAAAAAAATGTTGACTTTAGTAATTAGAAAAAGCCAGCTGCAGCTAATAAGGAGAAGGAATGTTAAACTGAGACTTTTTTTTTAAACTTACTACAGCTGAGACACAGAAGCCAAGTTAATCACCGGACTTTTTCACTCTATGACTGCTGGTAGAGAACTGTGCATAGAAAAACTCCTGTAGCTGATCTGGTAGGACCACAAGCCCTAAATGGAGGTCTTCATTCAGGTCAAGCCTTGGCAAATTCTAATCCTTCTCAGGTGACACTACATGTATTCGACCACATCCAGCTGATCTCTACAAATATTTCCCTTCCTCTCCTCCTTAAGCCTTCCAGAGTGTGTTTAAGTAGCACAGACTAATGTTATTTTACCCAATGAGCCTCATGTTACATCAGGCTCAACATGCAGTAGTTTCACTTAGCGCCTGCTTGAAAAGCTACTAGAGAAAAGCCCTCTTCCAAAGCTGAAATAAACCCCTACATATTGATGCCACTGCTAATTACAATAACTGAAATAAAATTTGAAAGCAGCAAGACTTTTTCCAGGAGTCTGATGAGAGTGTTAAAGTAATTAAAGAGTTCTCAAATATAGCATCAGCAAATTGACAACAATATGCTAGAGCAAGCCCCATCTCAGGAATATCCACAATGCCAGAGACAGATTGACATCACCCCAGACTTACAAGAAAATGAGGGAGACCAGAGTCTAATATCTTAATTATTACATTCACAGTGCACTCTTTGGTATCTGTAAATCTTTGAGAGAAGAAAAATGGGGGAGCAAGGAACTCATGGGATGCAAAATCAGCATGACATAGAATCTTATTTTTTATGACAACCTGTGCTACTGCTAAATACCAAGAAACTTCTCTGAGTTGATTTTAGTACTCCAACAACATTAAGGGGATTGTGAGTGTGCATCATTCTGTCACTTATCCTAAGGATTCCTAAAGGGAATGGACTGTTTCCTCTCCACAGCTGGCTATTAAAGCAGGCTCAAGCCAGGTACCCAATACATTTCCAAACTATCTTTCACAGAGTGGCTGAAGTTAGAAGGAACTTCTGCAGATGAAAGGAACCCATGTGATCCAATTATCCTTTTCAAGTAGGGCCAGAAAAATGCAGCTGCCCAGGACCACATGTGATGACTTTTCAGTACCTCCAAGGACAGAGCCTCTGCCTCTCTGGACAACACATGCCAGTCCTCAGTCACCTGCATTGTAGAAAAGTCTTTCCTGATGTTCAGAGGACACCTCCTGTGTTTTAGTGTGTGCTCATTGCTTCTTGTTCCGTTACTGACCACCAGGCAAGAGCCTGGCCCTGACCTAATTGCACCCTCTCTTTCAGCTACATTGATGAGAACCCCTTCGTGCCTTCTCCGGGCTGAACAGACCCAGCTCTCTCAACCCTTCCTTGCAGGAGAGATGCTCCAGACCCTTAATGATCTTTGTGGTCCTTTGATGAACTCTCTCTAGTACTGAGGAGCCCAGAGAAGGACACAGCATTCAGCTGTGCTTCACCCTTGCTGACTAAAGGGGAATGATCACCTGCTGGTAATCCAGAACACCATGAGCCTTCCCTGCAGCATGGGAACACTGCTGGCTCACGTTCAGCACAGCATCCACCGTGTCCCCAGGGCCCCTTCTGCCAAGCTGCTCTCCTGCTGATTGCCCCCCAGCTTATAGTGATGGGTAGGGTTGTTCTTTTCCAGGTGCAGGGCTTTGCACTTCCTGTGGAACTTTGTGAGGTTTCTTCTGATTTCTCCAGCTTGCTGATATCCCCTGGACTGGGGCTATTTTCCAGAATACTGTTGGCATAAGATGCAAATGGCAAGACATTTTTAGCAGAAGAACAGACAGTATTATCCTCCTCTTGTACTCAAAGCTGAGCAAAACTAGATTCCCTTTGACACAAGTCTCTGTCTTGGGTTGCAGAGACCATGCAAAAGAGATGGAGAGAACATGTACAGCATAAATACAGAACAATAGCAGAAAAAATGGTCTTTCCTGCTCCAAGAGATACAGATGAGGCTGAACACTAATCTGAAATGGAGGAAATACTTTTTTTGGCAAGTACATGCCCTCAGCATAGAGGGGATACATAATCCAGTGAATATGGACAAATCTGAGACTCAAAACTACAGATCAGATACCCAAATTTTTCCTCTAATAAAAAGGTTATTCTGTGCCTCTTCTTCCTCTCCATGTGTCAGTTTTGTTTAACTGAGTCCTTCAGAAGAAGTATACATAATTTTACTACTCCACATCTCTAAAGCACTAGACTAGGTGGTCTAGAAGTTCTGTTCACCTAAATATAAGTTTTTGCAGATTTACTTTTAAGTTTCACACCACACATTTTGTATCAAAGAAGGTCACAGTTGTCTACTTCTATAAGAATCTATATTAAAAAACCAAACAAACCATAAAAAAACCAGCAAAACAAAACAGTAAAGTAGAGCCAAAGTGACCTTTACAGCAAAAAAAAAAAAAAAGATACTTTAAACACTACAAAAATATTGGAGACTCCTCTCATTTTAATTCCTAACTACAGCCATAAGCATTTCCTAAAACTGAATTCCAAAACAACTTTAAAGGCCACAGACAAAATTCAGCAAACTCTGCAACTAAAAAAAGAACTATGATAACTACTTGTAATTCTGCAGTCCCATCATAGCTGAAAAAAGAAACTATGACCCAGTGTCATCTCAGCATCAGCAAAGATGCTGCACTCCAGCATATTGCAATAGTGCTGTAAGAAACAGAGGTGGAAGCCAAAGCACCTGTCTAGAAGGACCACTTCAATTAGATGCTGACATTAATTACAGCCCTAATGACATATTAACATCTCACACTGGAAAGCTGCTTAGCATTTACAGAAAAGAGGAATTTATTTTCTGTTACCATTTTCATTGGTGTATACATGTATGAACCACAAGCTTTACACATAAAAGAGTAACAATGAAGGCAATCTCTCTGACATCCTCAAAGTACTCTCTTACCAGGGAGGCAGAATTCCCAACACTGAACCATATCAGATAAAACCAAACTTATAATGTATAATAATGATTACACCCAGGTACAATCAATATTTGCTGAACAACTTAAAGACCAAGATAGATGCATGCAGGCCTGGCATATTTTACATGGCCCAGACAAGGAACTTAAGTTGAAGAACTGTCCTGCTGCCACAGGAGTAGATCACAACAGCAAAGGCACACAACTACCCTACTCCCAAAGGCCTTGCCTCAGATGTCCCTAAGGGTATCAGCTTTCCTTGCACTCAACAAAGTAGGTGAAAATGCTGACCATTTTGGAGAAGGTGGGAAACAAAATTTAGAGGTAAAGCCACCTCCTGAGAATGCTCCTGGTGAAAGTAAAACACGTAACCTGATGCAGACAAGATAAATAAGCAAACACTCTGTGAAATGCTCTTTGGGTTTAGGTTTGTTGCAAGACTCAAGCATCTCAGATCAGAGGCTAGTTGTAAGTATTTCACAATAATTGCTAAAAGCTTTAAGCAAACTAAAGCCAGCAGCTGCTGTGTTGTGCTGTGAACACAACCTAACGCACCTCGTGTGCATTGCAGTGATTGTGCCAGGCTACAGCTGCTCTTGGGGAGCCAAAACTGAACCCATGCCCCTCACATTACCAGTGTGCACTCTGTAAATTGAGATGTAAACCAGGTCTGAACCAGCCCACATGAAGGACCAAAGAACATGTCTGATATAGGAAGGGAAGCCAGGACAGATTTCTGATTTCCCCTCTGGTGACCTTAGTTGAGAGAGTGTCACCTCAGCAGGGACCCTTAAGTACCATCTCAATATAGGCAAAGCAAAAGATGATGGAACTTCAGTGCCCATTTAAAAGAGTCACAGTCACATACTTGGCAGTGGAAGCATTGTGTAAGTTGGAAGGTTTATAATAAAAACATCTGGTATCTACCAAAATTTTTGAGTAATTCCAGAAAGAAGAGCGAATCAGTAACACCTATCTTTACTAAGCACAACTGCTGTTCCAGTTGTTTCCATCTTGCCCATAAAGTTTTAGTACGGACGTGATGGGTGTTGTCAGCACTGCTGCACACGTGCAGATTAATCTGTGCATGCACAACAGCCATTTGTCTGATGTGGCTAGTTCGGGGGTTTTGGGTATTCCAAAGGTGGCAACCATACGGCTGAGAAGACCATACATGACTGCGGAGAATATGTGTGTGTGCAACACATTTCAGCCAGCATTTCAACTCAAAAAAGAAAATAATGTGCTTGGATCAGGAAGTTTGCATTTTATGGCAGCACTGCAATTCTCTAACGTAAATACACTTGTCCCTTTGCAGTGTAAAAGCAGTGCAAGTATCTTCCAAGATAAAAAGGCACAAACACTGCCTTCATTGCTGCACATGGCCTGCTTTGGAGTTAGGCTCATGCAACTGTCCAATGATTAAAAAAACCCACCAACCTAAAAGCCAACATCTCAAACATTATTTATCTTCCATATCCCTTCCTCCATCTCACTACATCTATATTTGGGTCTGATTTTCATCAAGATGGAGAAAATCTTCATAATTGTCACAAAACATATAGATAAAGGTAAATTTGAGACTCAGTCCTTAAACCATATGCTTTTGATTACTCTTAGATTTAAATCCTTGAGGAAAAAAAAATTACAAACAGAAAATCACAGTAGAAGTACTTCCATGATATTTTGCATCTATGTTAACTACACATGAGATTTGCCATCATCCTCATCAAATAACACACAATTCCACTGAAAGTGTGGGGGAGGGGGATATTTGAAACAAAATTACAATACTGTAAAATTTACAATATTCTAAATATTCTGGGTGCAACCTGTAATTGCTTACATTTCCCTAGTTACACTCCTACGACCATCCCATAAAATCAACAAGAAAGGAAGGAGACAACATTTCCTCATAAAAGGACAAAATCTTTGAGCTACATCAAGTACTTGGCTCTACTGACATTTGTATTTCAAAAAGAAATACATAACAGATTAATTACTGAAACAAAGCACATGAAGGTTTTTTGTACTTCTCACCAGATCTTAACAGATGGGATCTTAAAAACCACCCATTGACCACATAATCAAGGTACCTCAAATACTAATTGCTTCTCTGCTTTCCCATAAAAATAAATCTCTTCCCCACACTATAGTTATATTCCTTTCTTTATCACAGTTTGCACATTCAAGTCCACAAACAACAGGAAATTTTGGAAAATTTAGCTGTCAATCTTTTGTATGCTGTCCCCTAAAAAAATTTAAGCTTAAATTTGAATTTAAGTAACAATCACTTGCATCAAAATGGGATAAGATTAAAGCAGAGCTACATAAGTCCACTCGAGTGTTTGATTCAAGGGCATTTCGGTAGAAGCACAAGGATGAGAGTGTGATCCCTACACATCCAGAAGATGCCAGCAGCTGCTCCATAGACCACAGTTTGACAGACAAAGGTCAGAGATGTGCATAACTGTTTGAAACCAAAGTGCTAAGACACAGAAATCCCAAAGGACATACAACTAAAGCCTCAAATCCTCTTAGGCTCAGGGGAAAATCTACAGAGGAAAACACCTTTATATTCCATAATTTCACAGGAGTGACACTTGCCGTCTCCATTCCATGTTCAGAACACGGGTTTCACACCAATTAAGTATTTGGAAATAGCATTATGTATAAATACTAATTTCTTGTAATTCCTCCATCCCACCCACCACCCCCTCCACTGCAGAAACTTCATTGGAAAGGTGACATTAGAGTGTTGGCAAACTTATGCTTCCCCTCTTGCCTCTCCTGTGCCTGACACTGTTTCATCACCATCTTCCTTTTTGCGGCATATGCTGCAGAGACCACTCCCCTGATCCCTTTCAACTTCATTTCTCCTCAGAATTTTGAAAAGTATCAGTGAAAATGGACAGGAGCCAAATATTGAGAGAATAAAGTGACATGGCTAGAATTCAAGTCAGAGTTACAAGTGACCTTACTGCCCACAGATATGCAAAGCTCAACAGTGTGACACTAAAGTCTGATGGTAAGTGGGCTTTATGATTGAGCTGCCTGGATAAAACCATCATGTAGGCAGGAAAGGTTCTGCATCTGCCTTATGGTGCTCACAAGTAAGATCCAATTGACACTTGGACACCTCACTTCCTAATGGGTGTTAGAACCCAAGTATCAAAAAGTGATACAAAGCCTATTCCATCCTCTACACTAAAAATGACTTAGGAACAGGTTTAAATCCATCACTGCTGTCCCAAAATGTGATTGATTTACTCCTCTTGCACAAAATTACTTTGCAGCACCACACTGACACCAAAGCATTACATCTGCTAAACACATACTACAAATACAATGAGCACACAAACCATGGCAGCTCCTAATTTCAGTGTCTAAAGCAGTCCACGATGAAAGGGTCAAGCTGTTACATTTGTGCATTATCAACAGCCAACACATATGAAGTCATGCCTTTCACTAAGAAAAGGATTAGCAAATATTTGGAGCCTAGACAAATACAGAAGGTTCTCCAACTGTGCCTGAACAAAACTTTGAGGTGGAAAGAAAGGGCATGCTTGAAGAACAGAATTTATTTAAAAAATACCTGAAACTAAATCAATCTCTAATACAGGAGAGATTAGAACTTTCAGGGACTGTATCTGTTAAGAGCTACACCAACATTTAATTTTAATATAGGTCATGAATCCTTTCTCATTGAGGGCTGATTTCAGTTTAGTTCAGGAGCTGACAAGGAAGACGTACAGCTGAACTACACTTCAACCATAGATAGAAGTAACCAAGTAATCTTACATTTATTTAGTATGGGGTATGCTTTATCTGATCAAAGGCAGGCACCTACCACAGGATGAGTTAAATTGTACCAGCAGTTTGATGGACTGCACCAGTTAGCACTACATCAATTATAAAAGAAAATGCAGACCTTCATGTTCCAGATAGTTACCTGTAGCCACATGAATCCCACCCCAGAATTCAAAATCAAGGATGCGTTTTTGGAAAGGATGTTATGGTGAGCTATAAGCTTTCAAGATGGAGGTGCAGTAAGCTGGGCAATGCTTTCAGCCTGTGATGATCTCCAGGTTTCACTAGACAGTCCCTCTAGTTTGCCGAAGTTTTTGGCATTAAAAAATATCTAGATGATCAGAAACGAAATGCAGACCTCCATGGGATAGTCAGAGTCTTGGCAGGAAGTGCAAGAGAAAGAAAAAAAAACAACAAATAAAGAGCCCATCATTTATTTCTTTATTCTTTGAATTTTGATAGCAAGCAAAGCTCTTCTGCTTTCTACATTTTAAATAACTTCATATTCTCCATATTTTTAAAGGCAACTTATGTAAATAACACCATGCTACCATACTTTAATGTAGTAATTGTGCTGGCCTGTATATTGTAAATGACACATTGAATTGAGAAATTGCATTCTTGCTGTTTTCACCATAATGTCCCTATATTAGTGTAAAAACTCACTTTCAGTATCTGTCACACATTTTGAGCTGCTTTAGTGAGAGTCTTCAGCCAAGCCTCAGAAAATGTGTAACACCTCCAGCCCTCAAAAGGGGAAGGTTTACAGTTAAGACAAGTTTATCAAGCATACAAATCTAAGCCCTTCACTATAGTGTAAATCTTACAGCAGGTTTTAACACAAAAGCATGTACACAGACTTCAAGGTCTGATCAGGCACACCCATCTAGCCCAGCATCCTAACCCCAAGTGACCTATAATGGAACCTAAAGGAAAGGAAAGCACACACGCACCAACAATGTGCCAGAATATGCTCCCCCATTTTTGACTTCCCCAATAACAGGTCTTGGGACACCCAAAGGTGCCAAAAGCATAGAATCTGCCCAAGGTATCCTGCCAAGCCTCTGGTTGCTAAAGAGAGCCACACAGACACCAAGTCCAGAAACAGATCTTTAAAATATTATAAGCAGCACTGCAAACCAACTTTGGGAAGCTGAATCAAATGCCTAAACTTAGAAGTCTGTTTTGACAGTGAATCCTGGTCTTGGTGTTTTGAGCATTCTTCTGCAAATCTTCATATACTGTTTGAGCATTGCTTATCCTCAGTAACACTGCATCGTTAGCTAGTTCAGTATTCAGTCATTTACTGATTTCTGGCAGTTAGAGAAACTTCCTCAGATGTACCCAATAGTAAGTGTCAATCACCAAAGGTTTAAAAATTTTAACTTTTCAATGGTTGCAGCAATAGAATATTCTAACTGCTGTAGTAACGATTTATGTATGAAGAACGATTAGTACCTATCCTAAGTACAGGTCTGAGAATCAGAAGCTACACTCCAAAGCATTTCTCATGATCATGAGTGCCTGAAAAATTACCACTTGTGTTAGCACATCTCAGTTCTTTTACAGGTTCTGTTACAGCTGCTTAATCTCACACCGGAGGAAAAGTAGCATCTCGAAGTACAGCTTCCACATAGGATTTTAAGTCTTAACCCACAGATAAAAACTTAACTGTCCTTCAAACATAAAACATGTTTCAACCTCAACAAGATAAGGACAGAACAGCTAATAACAGCTAGACTATTTGGATAAAGCTAGACAATTAAAAATCATGTACAATGACTTTTTTTGAGATAAATTACTCTTTAGGAGCTAGTACAGTCTTTGTAAAAGTAGATGTATTTATTTCAGTCAAGCATTTCCAACAGAGTTTCTTTTTCCCTAATGTTCAAATCATCTATCTTTCCCAAAGCCTGACCATACAATCCAGCTGAGACAGGTTCCAAGATTATCCCAGGTAAGTACCTTGTTAGGAAAGCTAAATCACAATCCCCAATAACCAAGCAGGTTTTTCTTCTAGCTGAAAATCCATGTAACAACTTCCTATAATAACAGGTTTGTGGTCAAGATTCCCATCTTACATTATGATGATAAAGATTTAACTGACGCAATTTTGAACCCAGTGACTGTGCCCTTCCATATATGCATGTTCTTCAATAAACACGGCACATAAAGTTATAGTGAGGTCTGAGAAACACTTGGGAAAGCTCCTGCCCCAGGTATTTCTCCTGTTTCCACCTGTGGATATTTTGCCATCACCACTGTCACTCATTATTCACTCATTACCACAGGTATTTCCACCATTATGTACCTCTAACACACGAATGTAAGCATCTAGGAGAAGTATTCACCTCAGCCCTCATGACACTCCATAAATAGGAACTAAATGGAAAAACAAGTATTTTACAGCCACAGGTTTTGAGTTCTTAGATATAAACAGCTTCTGGTTTAACTATGTGAATGTGTCCCATTGACATTTTTATTACTCCAATGTTGGTCTTACCAGCTGCAGAGAGCCTCCCTGTAGACTCCTGAGTCTTCCTATCAATGCAGGCACTGCTATCATATTGACTTTTTTTCCCTTGGGGAATTTTGTTAGCATGTGTTTTCTGATGGCTGTTTATAATTATCCCTATAATCTCTTCTGTCAAAACTTCTGCAGAATACCATCACACCTCCCAGTAAGCCAGCCTGGCAGTCTTCATCCCTCTGCACCCCCATTTTCACTTTCATTACATCTCAAAGTGAAAAACCATTGGTCTTTCATGCACCCTGTGATATTCAGTGAAGTGCTAGGACATGAAGCTGCCCATCTTTTACTGACTGCTAAAGAGAAATCTGAAAAAGAGATGTGCATTTCCACGGAAGAAAGTTTACAAGAGAAACAAAAAACCAAGTTATACAGTTCAACAAGAAAAAGAAAGATTAGGCTAAACCAGCTATGATATCACACCACTGAGCTTTAAGCTAAATAACCCTTAAACAGTTTTCAAACATCTTCTGTGGGAAAGGCAAAAATAGTCATAATTACCTGCTCAGGGCAGTGACTTCCAGAGGGAGAATTTGGTGGGGTGTTTTAAGAAAAGTAAGCTTCTGTTCTGAGCAACTATGCAAAGCAATATACTAATGAGCTGAAAAAGTAACTGGGAGCAGCAGCTGAATAAGCAGAACTTGTTGATTATTACATATTTAACAAGAAAAGTTTTAGTCAAGTGACATTGACTAACGAAACACAAATCAGTGCAAGGTAGGAACCACTTTCTAAACCCTTTTTTGTTATTCTTCTTCTGCTGCAATGTTGCAAGCCTTGATTTGGGAAAGGGTTGCAAGCAGACAGTGAATGAGGAATTCTGCAAACATCTTCCCAAATTTACTTCAGTCTTCTTTACCAGACTATTCTACATCATTCTAATCCACACAAATGCCAATACAGGGATATACACTTAAAGTTTACTGTACATTTAGCTGCTTTTAAAAAATCAGCTACACATGATATTTGGCCCATAATTCCAGACTGAATGCAATTGATTCCTACCACACAGGAGACTTGATCTATGCCAAAAATTGTATTTCATTAAGAAAACGATATTATGGAGCATCTGAGATCATGTAACAGACAAAACAGAATGCCAGAGAAATTTTAACTGCCAGTACCCCACAGTGACTGCCTGATTATTAGCAGATGGGATGTGGAAAAATTGTGAAATTATTGGAATTTTGGGTCCTGTACGAAAGCATTACTTCAGACTGGATGTGTCATGGCAAATATCTATTATAATTTGAATACGTTCTTAGCCTGTGCTTTCCGTGCTTAGAACTGGCTATGCTTACTTCTTTAGACTTATTAACTGAAAAAGACTGCATTCTTCAAAGCCCAAAACAAAACCCTTAGGTGATAGCACAAAACAGTGCCAGTAAGTCAACTGTCAATACTGATCGTATTTATCCAATAATTAAACTAAAAACTAATTTAAATCAATCGCCTTTGGAAAAGCCAACTGTTCAACAAGCACAACAATTGGTCTAGGATCAATCAGTGAACATAAGATCAATTAAAACCAGCTTAAGTTTTTGTAGGAGGACAATTCACACAACTTGGGTTAGATGCCTATTCACTTCAGTACTCCCACAATGCAGCCCTTAAGCCCTGTTGTAAAGCAGAAATACCACTATCACCCTCCACTGTCTAGCCAGCACTCTAAGTAGTTCCACATTTAATTAAAGACACAGTATGCCCTTTGTTAGCACAGATAGTCTGGTCACTTTAAAGGACTGCTATCGTTTTAGTCACACACACATAAATTAAACTCTGGAAACCATCTGTTGAAAAACCATCAAAACAAAACTGCCTTCCAATTTTCTTTGCACCTACTATGAATGTGATATATGCATGAAAGTGCAAATTATTTTCTTCTTGCAGTTTTATCACTATTTGTAGCACCTTAACGCTGGAGATGTTAAGTCCCTCCCCTTCCAAATAATACCACTAAAAGTGCAATTCTTCCAGAAATTTCGGATTTCTCAGCAGCTTGAGCCACCTGATTTCCAGCTTAGAGATGCGAAGGGGATGCACGGCCGAGTAAATAACATGAAAAGGAATAGAAAAATAATTCAGAATATGTGGATAAGAAAAACATTTTATAATAAGGTGAACCTCCCCACCACTCAAAAAAAAAAAAAAAAAAAAAAAAAAAAAAAAAAAAAAAAAAAAAAAATCCGAAGCCTGGGCCGGGCTGCCAGCCTGCAGCCGCTGCAGTAACCTCTCCGTCCACACGGGAGCTGTACTGGCACACCGCACCGCTCCGGCTCCCAAGCTCCGGCATCCCGACACCAGCGTTTAGGGAAACCGATGAAGCCCCAGAGCATCGTTTACGTCTTTTTCTCAAAGGGATCTGCACGTTTTCAGCAAAGTTGGCGGCACAGAAATCCCTTGGGCGCTGGGCAAGACGCTGTGCTCTCCGGCTCTCCCGACGGCCAAGCCCTGCGGGAGCGGCACGGCGGTGCCGGGGGATGGAAGGGGAGAAGCCGCCTTTCTGCCTCGGAAACGTCCATGGAAAGCAGCCTCGAAGCCCGTCCCACGGACACGCGGCTCTAAACTGCGCGGGCTAACAGCGATGCCCCGGCAGCCGTGAGCCGCTGGACGAGGAGCGACGGCGACATCAGCGACGTCCCCTGCCCGCTACGGCCCTTCCCGCGGTGGGAAACAGCTCCCAGCGAGACCCGGGCTCCACCGGCCCCGCAGGGTCCCTGGGGGGGCCGGGGACCGAGGGCCTGTCGCTCGACATTCTCGTCCCCGGCAGCCCCGGGCTCCGGCCGGTCGCTTCCCATCGGAGCTCACGTCCACGCCGCTCCTGCTGCTCCCGGCTCGACCTCCGCAGCAGCACGGCGGCGAGCAGCCCCCCAGAGCCCCCCGGCACGGCCCCGGGCTCGCCCCCGCTGCGCCCCACGTGCGGGCCCGGTGCCGCGGAGCTGAAGCGCGGCTCACCTGCCGGAGAGCGGCCCTTCCCCGCGGGCGCTCCCGCAGCTGCCCCGCCGGCGGCCCGGGTGAGCAGCCGGCGCCACTCACCTCTCTTGCTGCGTCTCCAGCGGCCGGGCTGGCAGTGGCCGTAATCCATGCAGTTCAGGATGATCAAGGCAAAGGAGAAGAGGCGAAACTGCATCCTGGGCCGCTGGGGTGGGCAGCCTCCTCCGGCGGCAGCGAGGGGCGGCGAGGCCGGCGGCGTGCGGGGCGAGGAGGGGCCGGCGGAGGGTCGGGGGCAGCGGCTGCCGCTGGGGACCGCAGGAGTTTACACGCCTCTTGCCGCCCTTCTCGGGAGCTGCGACCTCACCGCCGCTTCCAGCATCTCCCCTGCGCTGCGGGAGAGAGAGGTGAAAAGCTTGGACCCGGGCTCTCCTGGTCCTCTCCTGCTATGGCTCTCCCCAAAAACAGAGAAAAATCACCACCCGGGTCGGGGCAGGAGCGGGGCCGCGGAGTCCCCGAGAGCCCCAAGCCTGTCCCACAGAAGCGGCGAGCGCTGCCGCCGGCCCCCGCGCCCCGGGACGGGCTGTCAGCCGGGGCACAGCGCTATTTATCGCGGCGCGGGGCGCTCCCCGCCCACACGCGCTCAGGTCGCGGCTCGGCGGGGCGAAGCCGTCCCCCCCTACCTCCCGCAGCGCGGCCCCGCGGCCGCCCCGTCCCGCCGCGGGCTCCCGAGCGCGGCTCCGCGCCGCGGGGCAGCCCCACGCGGGACGGCGGCGGGGCGGGACGGGGCGCGGGCTCGGCGGGGCGGGTGGCGGGGGCTCCCGGGCACATGCAGGCGGTGTCCGTGCCGGGCCCCCGGCCACCCGCCTCCGCCCGCTCCTTTTATGCGGCGAGGCGGGGGCGCGGGCAGCGGAGCCGTGCGGGTTCCGCGGGGATCGCGGTGCGTGGGTGGTGCCGCTGCCCCGGCCCTCCCGCCGCCCGGCCCTGGCGCCGCCCGCGCCCCCGCCTCCGCCGGGCCCTAACGCCAGCCCGGCCCGAGAGCCGCTGATGCTTTTGCCTGGAGGCTCTTCGGAGGGCTTCTCCCTCACCCCGCAAAGCCTTCTCGTCCTTTCTCTTTCTCTGCCCTGCTTGTAGCCCAGGGAAACCCAACCCTCCTCATTTCTCGCCCTGTTCTTTCTTTTTTCTTTTTTTTTTCCCCTTTCCCTTTTCGTTTCTTCCCGATAATTACGTCTAACCCTGGATTTAAGACCTTGATTGATTTATTCCGCCCACCCCTCCCCCCGCTCCTTTCCTTCTGGTTTCCTAAAGTCTGATCTCTTCAAAATCTCTTCTTTGAAACACCACGTTCATTTTCTTGGCGAGGTGGCTCTAGAAGTCCTAAAGTGTGACTTCAGTAAGTGATTTGTACTGGTTTCTAGCCACATCTCTACTTGGCAAAGGTATTGTAGAGCTAGGAAAATGGGAATCCCAGTAGAACAGATAAGGAAGGCTGAAACAAGGGGGAAGCCAAGAGTTTCCAAGTGAATTTAGTTTTGATACAGGAAGGTCTGTTAGTTCCTCATAACATCCCTTGCACTGACTCCACAGTGCCATTTATTTCTCTGCTCCTCACCCCCAGCCTGTTCCCCGGCACTACAGCTATGGACAGACCGTGACTCTTTGCTTGTGGGGATCATCCCGTTGTGCCTGACCTAACGAGCCCCGCAGGACCTGGAGCTCTGTGGAGCAGGTGCAAAAGCTGGGAGGCAGCGTGGATCTGGTACAGCTGGTGCAAAGCCAGGTCTAATAAACCCAGCTGGATCCAGGATCGAGGCTGGGTCTGTGCTGGGTGTTTCTGCTCCTCCTTCTTGCCCCCTCCCCCCAAACCCCGCGCCAGTAATTCTGGTGCTGACATACCTGAGCTGCCTCGGGATGGAGCCAGCTAAGTTCTCACAAAAGCAGATGTACTCTTTCCACAGCAGAGCTGGCCTTAGAAAGAGCACAACTGCATTCATGTGGCACTGTGCCTGAGCTAATATATCGTGTTAGACCCAAGCTGGCTTTTCATCCATGGCCTGAACAATCTAACCACAGATAAGTGAAGTCTGACTGTATGGTGTTTGCCATACCATCCTGAGACCTCAGAATTTTTTACTTCATTTGTTGTGTAATATTCCTCTGGAGAAGAGAAGGATCAGTATCGTCAGTTTCCCTACTGAAGATGACTTACGAAGAGGGAGAATAACTTGCCTGAAATCAAAAGGGGCATATGATACTGTGTCTTGAGTTTCCCAAGCTCTCAGATATTTCTGTAATCCCTGTGCTACCCTTCTTTATATTTTTCCAGTGTATAGTAGCACTACACTAGTTTAATCACTAGTACAAAATACAAAGTTTTTTTTTTAATCACATTAGAGTAGGGATTGAGTGCATCCTCAGCAAGTTTGTGGAAGACACCAAGCTGAGTGATGCAGCTGACATGCCTGAAGGACAGGATCCTTCCAGAGGGACCTGAACAAGCTCAGGAAGTGGGCACGTGGGAATCTTGTGGGATTTAACAAGAACAAGTGCAAGGTGCTGCACCTGGATTAGGACAGTCCCTAGTATCAATACAAGAGCAGCCCTGCCAAGAAGGACGTGAGGGTGCTGGCAGATGAGAGGCTGGGTGTGAGACAGCAATGTGCACTTGCAGCCCAGAAAGCCAAACATGTCCTGGGCTGCATCAAAAGCAGCGTGGGCAGCAGGTCAACAGAGGCAACTCTTGCCCTTCTACTCCGCTCTTGTGAGAACGCAGCAGGAATGCTGTGGGGTCCCCAGCACAGGAAAGACATTGACTTGTTGGAGTGAGTCCAGAGGAGATGATTAGAGGGATGAGTGCTTTTTCAGGAAAGCCTAAGAGAATTGGAATTATTCGGTATGGAAGAGAGAAAGCTTTGGGGTGACCTAATTACAGCCTGCCAATACCTGAAGGGAGCCTGCCAGAAAAGAGAAAATTTTTACAAGGGACTGTAGTGACACAAAGGGGTATGTTATCAAACTGAAAGAGAGATCTATATTAACCTTTAGGAATAAGTTTTTTACTGTGACAGTGATGAGACACTGGCACAGATTGCCCAGGGAAGCTGTGGCTGCCCCATCCCTGCAAATGCTCATGGCCAGGTTGGGTGGAGCTCTGAGCAACCTGGTCTAGTGGGAGGTGTCCCTGCTCATGGCAGAAAGGTTGGAACTAAGTGTTCTTTAAGGTCGCTTCGAATCCAAGCCATTTTATGATTTTATGATATATTTTCTGATGCAAAATATTTATTTATTATAACTGTCATTATGGGATTACAGTGTGTGATAGTCCATTGTGCTGTGCAGAGCACCAGTACCTTTCATCGTTGTCATAATTAAAGAATTGCAAAGACGTGGCCTGTCAACTAATTAACACAGATCCATGAATTCAGTCAATCAAGGTCAGTCTAGCTCAGTGTCAGTGGTATCCAAGTGGGTTTGGAGTGGATGCTAAGGGAAAGGATGACAAAAAAAAAGGCATGTATATATGTGGTTTATGGTCTTTATTTTCCCCAGTCTACTTAGACAGTGAAACTTTTCTGTAAAACTGGTTGCAACTGAGGCCATAATTTATTTCAGTCAAGTGTGTTTACTGTCAACTGAAGCTTTCCAAGATGTGTAGTCTCTATATCCACTCTAATTTCATGTGACCTGTACCATTGAGAGCTAAAAATGAGACTTTTTGCATTAGCACTCTCTTTAGAGTATGTGCTTGCAATTTTCTGATGCAGAAATAAGAAATGTACCAGCACCCTAGAGATCCTCTCAGGCTTTAATGCCAGGGAGAGAGAGATCAAACTACAAGAAGGGGAAATCAAACAAAGGTGCTAACTACAGTTTTGTGAGGACCTCAGCAATCTCCTTCACTGTTTCACATCTACAACCCCATAATTATGCACCTTTGACTCTACAAGGGTTATCTAGAATCTTGGAGTCCTTTTTGTAAACAGTGATACCAGGACTTCCCCACTTACACAACTCCACTTCTGGAAGTGTCTGAAATAAAAGTATGAAAGGGCTTTCTGACAGGTGTCCTGCTGGCACTGAAGATGTCATCTCTCAAAGTGTGGTGTCAGTGGCCTGGAAGCCAAACCAGAGTCTGCAGAGCCCAGAATATTCTTACAGTCAGAGAGTAAAGAGTCAGGGGCTCCAGGAGATTAAAAAGCAGAAGAAGGAATAGGACTGGGATGAATTCTGTAGGACATGGTAGACCTTTGTCTCTGCAGCTTCACATCAATTGACAGAGAGGAATTGACTGTAGGTATAGCACCTTGTGTGTCCTGTGGCTCTAATGAACACTGCACTCATTCTAAGGCAGGCTTTGTCACAGTGAGGAACTGGGAAAATTATCTGAGCATGTTCAATTAACGCAGTCACAGAAAGAATGCTTTAGTCAAGGCCCAAGTAGATGATGTGGCAATGATTGAAATACCAGATGATGACAGTCTGGGCAACAACTTTAGCAATGGGGATAGCTAAGAATGGGTGTATTTTACATAGATTATTCAAAACTCTCAGCAGCCAAATTAATGTATTTGAATAGTGCTGAGATGATTCATTACACACTGTTCAGAAATTGTATTATTTTCTAGAACTAAATTTCAGTTCATAGAAAATTAATTTTTATGTGTTGTGCTCCACAGAGGTTTCACTGACAGTAAAAGATCTTACCTTCTACATTTCAGCTGTATTAAAGCCAAAGCACTGCTGCTTTTGCAATATAAAGTAATTGTAATTGACTCTTTCCATTCTTTATTGTGTTCCATAGGATTTCATCTGTAAGTATCCTAACTTCATCATCTTAAAATGAACAACACTAAGGTTTGCTTTAAAAGAAATTTCTCCATATTCTTATAACTGGGCAACTCATTGCTACATGAAAGTTATGATCTTTCCTAAGACCAGAATCTGAGCAATGAGTCTTAGCAGCTTTACATTGCAGTAGAAAAGATGTATCTTTATTTTCAGTGAAAGTAATGAGTGAATCTGGCAAGCTTTACATCTAACCTTCAAAAAGAAATATATTCATATAAAACCCAGGTTCAAACTTTTTCTAAGTCAATTTTTGCCTTCTTTAAATTCTTAAAATACACTTACTTCATTAGTTCTTCAAAATGTCATCTGAAATAACAACAATAATGGAATATTGTGCACAGTTTGGGGTCTTCCCAAATCAGAGCAAGACTACTGGAGAACCACAATATTTGGGGGCTGGAGCACTAGTCCTGTGAAGGAAAGCTGAAGAAGCTGGCCTTGTTCACCCTGAAGGAGAGGATTTAGAGGAGACCAAACAGTGCCTTTCCACACCTATGAGGATGTTACTGAGTAGGAAGTGCCAGGATCCTTATGGAGGTGCTGGACAGAAGAACAGGAGACAGTGGTCATGTGCTCAAACAGGGGAGATTTGTGCTGGGTATAATAGAAAATAGTTTTCCCTCTGAGTGTGAGTAAGAACTGGAAGCAGTTTGTCCAGGGAAGCTGTGGACTCTCCTTCCTGCAGCAAGGCCTTAAGCAGCCTGGTCTGGCCTCTGCTGATGTGCCTGCTTTTAGCAAGGGGTTGCACTCAGGACCCCCCAAGATCCCTGCCAATCTTCATGATCTGTCAATCCTATAAAATCCATGAGCTCCCAAAACAGGCTGAGAGGACTGCCCTGAGCACCTCTGGACACCCACGTCTCTTCCATTCAAACCCTGAGGAGATCAAAAGATTGTCATCCTTCTGACTCTTCTCCCTCTCTGAAACAGGATCAAACTCCTCGAGTTTTTACCTCCTTGTGCAGACTTTGCTCTTGCAGAACTTCCAACAGTGTCCATGAGCACTTTGCTTAAAGAACAAAGTCATCAATTCATCATAGATGTATGTTTTTATTAAGGGCTCAGAGAAGAAAAGGTAACAAAAAAAGGGATAACAACTCTAAAATAACTTCTGTAGCTCTCAAATGTAGTTTTCAATTCTTTCTGAGGGGAAAAAAAAATAAAAGGGAAAGAAACATAGAAAATAGTATGCAAAAGATATTCTAAATGCTGTGTGGCCTCCATTCTCAGTTTGGACAGGCACCAGACTACCAGTTCCTGCCTGTCAGCTTTGGACACCGTGTTTCTCTTGGAGTGTGCAGGAGCCAGTGTCCTCCAGTGTGGATAGAGCACTCTGAAGGTGAGAGTTCAAATTCCAGCTTGGCAGCTGCAGAAAATCCACTTCTTTTGGAGAATGGTGGTTTTAGTTTGCCAGCATGTAGATCAGAAAATTATTGAAAAATTAATGTACACCAAAGTTCAGGCTTTCTGTTCTGCAATGCTTTTCATGGCACTACAGCTACAAAGGAGGTTTGCAACATATATACAAGGGTATAAATTTGCTCTAATATGACCTCAACAAAATGGCTTCACAAGGACTTGGAATGCAAAGATGAAATGGTGAGCTGGTATTTGCTTAGTTTTTTACAAAGATTTTACATCCTGTGCCTTAAGCTTTATGTAGTCACTGCTTTATCTCTCATACACATAGAAACTGACCTCTCCCTCCACAAAAAAAAAAAAGAAATCACAGCGTAACTGAGTTTGGAAAGGACCATGGTAGATCATCTCTTGCTCAAAGTAGAGCTAACTTCAAAGTTAGTTCAGGTTACTGAGAGCCTTATCTAGTTGAGGTTTGAAAAAGTTCAAGGTGGAAGATTCCACAGGTTCTGGGGGTGACTTCTTCCAGTGCTTGTCCATGCTCATAGTGAAAATTGTTGCTACATCTCTAGAGAAAACTTTGCTCATTGCAAGTTGTAATCATTGTCCTTTTGCTTTACTCTGTGAACCCCATCTTCTTATAAACTCCCTTTTATACCTGAATATATATGTTTGTAGATATATATTTTATATTGAATTATATATATAATAAATATGTATAAAATTATATATATATAAAATCTATTCTGGTTTAAATATATGTTTACTTTTTATTTCTCCTTTGCTTTTCCTCTGTTCCCTTATTACCTATGCATCAAATGGAGAAAATATTTAAGATATTTCTTTAAAATGACATCCTTGAGTCTAACCTTATTTTCTTGAAATGTCTCGTTTGTTTTTCCACTGTTTCTCTTGGTAGCAGAAGGAAAGGGAGCAAAGATGATTGTGTACCTGTAAACACAGAACTATTACCACAATGACCAATGACAATCAAAATTGGCTCTCAAAATAAGAAAAGTGATATGATGGAAACGTTTTTATTAAAATGTCAGAATCTGTGGATTATTTTCTTGTAACAGCAGCATTGTTCAACATAGGCATATGTTGTATTCAACATCTTTTTAATAATCTTCTAATTTAGTGACTGGCTTTGGAGATACCTTCCAAGTACAATTTAGATATTTACTATTTAATGTTAATAAAGGCTAAGTGTTAAATATTGTGATGTTAAGTGCATGTTTTCTCCAGCATATCTATTTAGCAAGAAAAGGATTGCAATACTTGTTGGAATATACAAGAAGTATCTCTGCCAAATGATAATAAAGAAGGGAGTTTAAAAAGAATTTTGGACAGTTGAGAATTCTTAGATAAAATCCTGAAATTTGTGCAGTTAATCTACACTGAGTTTCAAAAGTAAAATTGTCTCCAGTAATAAAAAACCATATGTTTGAGACAGTTTTATAATCTGCAGAATACTATACTTTTCCACTGTCACATCATTGTTTACTCCTTGTCTTATATATTGAACAAACAGCTCAGGAAAACGAACTAAAAGATAACTCATGAGCATTCTCTCTGAAATACTGTCACCTCCTTTAGCCCAGCTCAGGAGAGAGCCTGGAGCAGTAGGTGATCCTGCACTGAAGCAGTAAATAGTGACAGGAATAAGAAAGGGGAGCATGGTCTCAGTGCACTTGGGATGCCAGCCCCAACAAGACCTTGCACAAATACCTAAGTACAGAAACGAAGGGTCTTAGTGAAAGGGCAACAAAAGAGCTTACATTCAGTTTTGTCAGAAGAATTGTACAAATGTAACTGAAGACATATTTTTAAAAAGTCAGAGCCACAAAATGCAGCTTTTAATTTTTTTTTAAAAGTGCAATAAACCATGGTAGAATATTGTTTTGTTTGAGCTTTATACCCTGCCAGTCATGATGGGAGCTGAATGTCAGTTTTTACTTCATTGCAAGTTTTGGAGAAGTGTACCATATCTATCTTCTGGAACCAAAATTAGACCAATTTCTGTGCTTACAATAAAATAGAGATAAACCATAATGGGGAAAAAAAGTGAAAATTTGAGGTCATCATTCTTCAGAACAGTTCTTTAAAGCAAAATTAAATTAGAGAATAGGGCAGAGGAACTGTGATTGCCATTCCAACAGTACCCCCGGGGCTGAGAAGACTGCTGGAGCCAAAAGCATGAACCACAGTACGTAAGTAGCTGTAGCCTGTAACCATGCCTATCTTCTGATGATCAGCAGAAAGCCCATAAATCATGCTCCTTAGGGACTGAAAGGCTTAAATAAGTATAAAAGGACTCAGTCATGCACTGGTAGAATAATACATATGATAATCTAGAAGATTTAATTTCTACTTTATTTTGGACATTTTTTTCTGTCCACTGAGCCCTTTAAAGCAGAGGAGCATGTGAGGCCATGCCAAATACAGATATTTCACTTTCCTTCCCCTGAAGTCAATGCTGAAGTTTTTTATCATCACTTTGAGGGATATTTTCAGATCAGATGGACCTTTGTGTTGATTTTCATTATTTAATATCAACTTCTCTCCTTGGGGAGAATACTAAGTTTGGATTTTTTAAAACTAGCATAAAAATTAACAAAGAGAATATTACAAATCACATGGTTCAGTCTAAAAACAGCTACTGATCATCTTCAATGCCCTCATGACAGTCCCAAACCTTCCTTTACCCCAGTGCTGGTTTGGCACACAGCTAGCAGATGAATATTTTCTGACTGATATCTGGCTTGGTGAATACAACTAATAATATCTCTGGGCCCAAGTCCACTCCCTGCTGTTTAGTACTTCTGGGGAACAGCATCTTGCACAGTAAGCAATTGTTGAAGTATCAAAATCCACATTTTATCTGCCCCTCATGAGAAATGCAGAGGAACGTGGCTGGGACAATTTAAGGCAAGGGATTTTTAAAAGGGAATTCGTGTTGTGCTGCTGCTGGCCCCTCACAAAGTGTCACCTTCAAAATTTAAGATGCTTTTTAAATATTAGGGAAAGATAAGGTACCTTGTCTATTACCCCTTATTATCCCCTATTTTCCATTATATATGGGATATATATGGGGCTAAATCCCTGAAAAACATACTTGAATATTTGCAACTAAATTTTACCTGAATTGCTGCACCTAAATCCAAAATGGAAATAACCAATCATAATAAAAAATCCTATCTTGGCTTGCTTCTCAGGTGGAGGTTTTAAACTCCATAGCAAGATCCTGGAGGCTTTGCTCCTACCTCAAACTGGCAGATGTGAAAGGCTGAGACCCCCTCCAGCAAACACATTCTCAAACCTTCATTGTAAAACAAACGTGAAATGTGTATCACTATTTTCAGTCTATGCCCCTAGCCCTGCCAGTGTGGTTTATCAGATGCATTCTGAGAAAATATCCAGGAATGGTGTCCTTGCAAAACATGGCTGTGGTGACTTTGTTGTTAGACAGCAGTGGTACCCTAATACTACACAAGGGACTATTTCCAGTTTGCTTCGTGATATCAAAACCTACATCTCCGAGTGTATCCTAAGTAATTAGTAGTGGAAGGCAGAATGGAGATGGAGTGATCTAAACAATCCCAGAAAATCAGGATTTGTTAGACTAGAAAGAAGCAGGAGAAAGAAGTCCACAATCTAGGAAAGATCCATGCATGGCTTCCTGTTTTCTGTCCCCCAAAAGATTTATGTTTGAATTCATCAGTTACTGCCTAAAATATTACATGTGTCCCATTACAGAAAAACACCTTGGAATGGGGGTTTGAGAACCCTCAGCTATCAATTGCCTTGGGAGCAATCAGCCCACGACAAGCTCTGTCTGCAAAGTTTATCCATGAAGTTGCTGTGAGTGAAGTCATCAGTTCATTCCTTGATGATTCCAGCTAGGGAAACACACAGCTACCGGTGTCTGGGGAGCAGTGTATGTGGATCTGAATGTACATTGAAGCTGAGGATGTTCATGACTGACCATCTCTCACACCCCAGCTGAGTGGCTCAGCCTGTAAATTACTGCACAGAACCACAAAATAAGCTGAGTTGGAAGGGACCCACAAGGATCATTGAGTCCAGCTCCCAGCCCTGCACAGCATCATCCCCAAGAATCAGACCATGTGCCCAAGAGTCACACCATTGTCCAAACTCTCCTTGAGCTCTGTCAGGCTGGTGCTGTGACCACATCCCTGGGGAGCTGTTCCAGTGCCCAGCCACACTCTGAGTGAGGAACCTTTTTCTAATATCCAGCCTAAATCTCTCCTGACACAGCTTATGGCTGTTCCTTTGGGTCCCATGACTGGACACAACAGAGAAGAGATCAGTGTCTCCCCCTCCTCTTCCCCTCATGAGGAAGTTGTGACCACAGTGATGCCTCTCCTCAATGTACTTTTCTTCAGGCTGAACAGACAAATTGATCTCAGCTCCTCCTCACAGAGCTTCCCTCAAGGCCCTTCACCATTTTTGTTGCCCTCCCTTGGGCACTTTCTAATACTTTTCTGTCTGTCTTTTATTGTGGCACCCAAAGCTGCCCCCAGCACTGGAGATGAGGCTGCCCCAGAGCAGAGCAGAGCAGAGCAGAGCAGGACTTGCCCTCCCTTGCCTGGCTGTGATGGTGTGACTGATGTCCCCCAGGACAGGGTTGTCCCTCCTGACTGCCAGGGCACTTCTGGCTCATGTTCAACTTGCCATCGCTCAGGACCCCAGGTCGCTTTCCATGACACTGCTTTCCAGGATCTCATTTCCCAGTCTGTACCTACATCCTGGGTTGGTGCATCCCAGGAGCAGAATCCCGCACTGTCCCTTGTTGAACTGCATGTGGTTGGTGATTGCCCAGTCCTATAATTCATCGAGGTCTCTCTACAGGGACTCTCTACCTTCATGGGACTCAACAGCTCCTCCCAGTTTTGCATTGTCTGAGAACTGGCTCACTATCGCTTCCAGTCCCAAGTCATTTATGAAGATGTTGAAGAGAACGGGGCTGAGAATGGAGCCCTGCAGAATCTCACTAGTGATGTCTCCAGTCTGATGTCACCCCATTCACTGTAACCCTTTGTGCCCAACCTGTAAGCCTGTTGCTCACCCATCACGTGATGTGTTTATCCAGCTGTGGGGGAGTATCAGAGACATGACCTTAAGAGGTTTTGGGTTTTGTTTTTTTTTTTAAAGAAGATTATGGATTTAGGTCTGCTCTTTGACAAAATGGCTGTAGGTAAGGGCACGTGGTGACCATATTTTTCAACCCTCTGCACTGGTTAAAGCAGTATCTCACTTATGGTGGCTCTTTGGAGAGGTGCAGGAACACTTCTGCCTCCAAATACCTTTGATCAGGACAGCACTCACAGACAGCTGTGACCCAGCTCCCCTAAGTTTCCTTAGTAGCTCCATGGGATGCCTTGGATGTGTGTCAGCTTTTGAGCATTTGTGATGGGAGCAGAGTGTCTGGGTCACTGGCTTACAGCTACCTTTGGTTTCACAACTTTTAAAAAATGCCCTTCACAAGTCTAGGATGAGAGCATGATCAAAAAGTGGCCCAGCACTAGCAGTGTTTGCTGAGCCTCATTCAGGTGCCTCAAGCCAAGGTGTCTTCTCAAGCCAAGCAGGCAACCCATGCCAAGATGCTTTGTATTGGTATCTGCTTCTCTAATGCCATTTGACACACTGATGCAGCCACTAACTGCTTGCTGGGTCAGCCAAGGAGGCTTTGGTTCTGTAAAATGTTGTGTGAATATTTTGTTGTGAGCTTTGCTACCTCAGGTTATAATTCACATATAACACTACAGATTTTTTTGAGATATGCTTGACGCTTAAATTATGATCATCTGCAGGAAGAGGGTAGAAAAGAAAGGCAGGGAACATCACACAAAACCAGTGTAGCTAGGTAAGTTTTTCTATGTTCTTCTTTTTGTAGCAAGAAGTGACTGCCATGAAGGTGCATGCATTTGAATTCTCAAATTTAAGTTCTCTCTGTGTTTGGATGTGATGTACTTGGAGCAAAAAGCAGTGGACACAGAAGATGTCTAAGCTAGGACAATAGAATCACAGCATATAGTTTTGTGAGGAAACTATCCTGCTAACTTTTTATCCAAAATGACCACTGTCTGTTTGGAGTAGGTCTGGGGAAAGGTAAATGGCATTATCCATGGAAGGGTCAGGAGCAGGAGCTCTTGCCCAGCTAGCAGAAGGGCATCCAGCAGCTGCCAAAACTAAAGAAACCACAGCTCACAACTGTAAAATCAGCCGTTATTAAAAGGGGATCTGGAAAGAGGGGAGAAGTTTTGAAATGCTTCTGTAAGCTTACGGGGAGGGAAGGCAGCAAATCATGCTTACCAGTGGCAGTAGCAGCAATAGAGTAGGAGCATGAAACTCTTGGCAAGATTTAGAGCAGATTTTTCCATTCCACTGATGTTTTTCTCACTCTCTCTAGTGATATATCATTCTTACATTAAAGTTTGCTCCTGAAAAATGCTTTGCTCTGAAAAAACTCTTTGCTCCTGTAAAATGCAAAATATAAACTTACCTTTAAATGAAGACAATTCCTCTAGCACCCCTTCCATTCATGTTTATACTCAAGGCATGATTCAGATGTTCACAACAGAAGCAAGATACTGCTCCATCTTCTGAGGACCATCAAACCAAGCTTTCTTTCAGACCTGCATCAGAACTCAGCTCTGTCCTGTCCTGTGCCCAGATCCTGGCCACAGTCATATTGAAATTGCTGGGAGAAATTTATTTTGGACATTTCCAACTGTTGTTCTTTTGTGTACTAGGGGAGACCTTGGACTCGTGTCATGCCAGCCTTGGAGAATACACACCTAGCAATTTCTGGGGCCTGACTTTTGCTCTGGCACAGCTGCATTGTCATTTTATAGTTTTGTATTAAATCTGGGTTCATTGCAGTGTTTGGTACTGGCACATTTCCATTCTGTGGTCTCAGGTATGAAGAAATTTCCACAGAACCACAGGATGGCTAAGGTTGGAATGGAGCTCTGAAAGTCACCTGCCCCAATGTCCCTACTCATGTAGCAACAGCTGGTTGTCCAGATGGCTTTTGAATTTGTCCAAGGAACATGTTGGGTGACCTGTGTTTGATCATACTCAGAGAAAAAATTTGATCTGTGCCAGTGTTTGATCATACTCAGTAAAAAGTGAGGGGTTTGTGTTCAGGTTGAACTTAGATTTTTAGCTTTGTGACCACTTCCTCTCAACTTGTCACCAAACACCACTCAGAAGATAGGCTTTCTCTTTTTCATCCCATCCCACCAGGTATTTATTTATACATATGAATAAGATTCCCCTGAGCCTTTTCTTTTCTGGACAGTCCCAGATTTCTCAGCCTCTTCTCCCAAGTGAGATGCTGTATTCCCCATCTGCTGGGCTCACTCCAGCAAGTCCATGGCTTTCTGGAACTGGGAAAATGAGTGGCGGGTCTTCTGAGCTGGCACAGAAAGGCCAAGTGAGATGGACACTTGTTTTGAGGTGTCAGGACTGAGATTGCTTAGGAAGCCCGAGGACAAAAGATCTGAACCTGGTTGTGGGCAGTCTAAGGAGGCCAATAAGCTATCACAACCATACAATCCCAGATCCAGCAGAAGAGAGGCCATAAAAAGTTATATTACAAATATTCTTTTACCATCATCTAACCTGGTAGTGTTGTTTACATTGGGTGAGAGATTTGGCTAAGGTAGCTGCAGCATGTTTAATTAAATGCCAAATAGTCAACAACTGTTTTTCCATTTGACTCTGCAACACACACAACATAATAATTTTCATTGTTTGCTTTTTCAACCTTCTAGCAAGATACTCTCTAAATGGAGAGTTTTTCATAAAAGCAAGTAGTGTATTAATAGAGAAAACCCATCAGAGTAGTTAATGAAAAAAATTTATATTTTTAGTTTAAAAAATGTTAAGAACCTAAACTACATACATCAAACATGTCCAGTATTGAGACTGTGTACAAAAATTCTGCAATACTTTGTAACTTGTTCAAACAAACAGTAGAAGAAAGCTACCCTTTGAGTCAACCACCTGACAAAGCAAATAGCTTTGCTAAGAATGATTCCCATTGCAGATATCTCTTATCTCTCAGATATCACTAGCTGACACCTCAGTTAAAATAAATCCACTTTGTCACTTGGTTTACACTGCTGGAGAGTTTGTGTTATACCAAAACCTTTCCATATCATCATATTGTATACAGGGTATAGAAAGCATTTGTCTTGAGGTTACTGGATTCCCAAACAATAGATTGTTTCTTTTTCTTAGATATAGCTGGTTTGCTTGGGAAAAAAAGCACTTAAATATTGATTTTAAGGGAATGATTATCAAACCTTATGGGGCAGACCTGATCCAAAAATCATTTTGGAACTGTAAAACCAGAAAAGCCCCCTAGTGCCTTGTGAGAGGTGAGATGTTGAGGTTCAAATCCTTGTTCTAAAATCAGGAAAAAGAGGGACGTAACCCTGTGTCCTGGATTGTA
>VZSR01001685.1:39285474-39387543 GCA_013398615.1 Brachypodius melanocephalos
TGGAGCCTCTCACTTGTTTTGCTTTCAAACCACAACACCCTGGTACTAAATGTCTTGAGTATGCACTCAGGCTATACAGCTGACAAACCTCTCTTTATCTTCTTCATTTGTTTTCCTAATAGGACAGGTCTCAGAGAATGCCCCCAGGTAGGATGGACTCCAGGAAAAGGAACACAACTACAGCTCCTGCAAAGTTCAGCCTGCATGCATGAAATTGGGCATTTAGCCATATGGGGAATTCAGAAGTCTTAAGGGTTAGATTGCAGCTGTAGAAGGCATAGCAGGTTTAAATTTTGGATGTAGGTACCTGAAAATGTATCACTAATTAAGCCTGTGGGGTGATGACAAACGGGATAATGGTTTTCAAAGACATTCCCCACTAATTGTAATCCCACTACCTGGCTGAAGAAAGGTGGCTGAATACTGTGTTCTTATGCATTTCTGCCCATGAAACTAACATTATCTTTTCTGCAAAGTAACACATCTCATCCTTCTGGTTTCTTTATCAGTAACTATTGTTGAAACAAAAATTTATAAAACACCATTCTCTCAGTTTTAGAAGATCTGAGTAAAGACTGCAGGAAACCCATCAAAGACTTGATGCCAGACAGAAAAGTATAGATAGCCATGCCGTTCACCTGAAAGCAAGACAATTTTGGGAACACAAAGAGTGCCTAAGGCAATACTGCTGTAGGAATACAGCACATCCTTACTTTCTGATATTTACAGGGCAATCCCGACATTGCTGTAGTTTAGAAGGTTTTTACCACACAGATTAAGCCTGTCCTGCAAGTGAAACTCCAAGGGCACCAGCAGGAGAGCTAGGAGAGCACTAGTGCTTTGGAATTCACCATGGGCTGTGCACACCTGCTGAGAACACCCAGGCCTTCCTGGGATTCTTCATCTGCACCAAGTCCTGCAACACAGCATCTTCATTGCTACTAATGTCTCTATGAGGTAGCCTGAGGCTATCTACTAGAACTCTTAGGAGAATGTAAAGAACAGGCTTAAAGCCCTAATTTTTCAGTGAACTTTATACCTTTTTCATTCCTAAATTTGACAGATGCATCTGGAAGCACCATGTGGAAGGATCTTGAAAGCAGGTCTGGATTTGGAAGCTCCTAACTAACACAACAGCTACATTTCTAGTTCCATATTCCAGGACATTTGACAGCATCAAGACACACAAGCCACCTATAGTGCTTGGAACAGCTATGCTCTGGAAATTTTTATCCTCATTTTAGATCAGCCTGGCTATAATAAATTGATTCTTAAGGTTCCTGGCAGGCTGCCCCAACATGAGAAGTCTTCTATCCCTTGTTGAAACAAAAGATTGTTCAGCCAGACTTCTCCTCTAGCTCGAGGAGGTTTGGACTCCAGCAACTTCTTGCTCTCAGCCATCCCCACATTATGTTATTTATTTGTGGCATTTTGTATAAGAGCTCCTGTGCAAATTAGAGCTTGGAGGCTTTGTCCAATGGATAGCAAGAGCTGCAGTGTGCCATTCCCCCAGTGGCAAGTCTTCTTCCCTGTCACTTAATAAATCACCATTGCAAACACAAGAGAAAAATATAAATATGTTGGAACTTAAAACTGGATCTTTTCTGTCATTCTTCTCTCATCACAAGTAAACCAAAAGAAAAAGAAAGATGCTTGTGGTACTAGAAGCCTTTGGATTGTCATAAATACTAACCAAAACCTCCAATAAGCTGCCAACCAGACTACTTCCCTCAAGTTTATTATTCCATTTCTGCTTCTGCCATGTAACTCCTCAACTGTAATATTTCCATGCAAACAGCATGGTGTGTCCAAAATATCTTATCTTACATTAGAGAGAAAACATTTTTCTTCAGGGAAAACACTGTATCTTTTCCCCATATGGCTACAACTATGCAAACCAAAATGGTTTCTCTCTTGGCAGGCAGGCAGGATACCTAATGAGCCAATACACAGAAAAGAGATAAAATTAAGAAATAAACAGCAGAGTGTGTTTCATCCTCTTTCTTTTCTCTTCATGTTTTGTCCAGATTTTATGCCCCAGTTATTGCCACTAACACCAACAAGTATTTAGAAATTACATTTCAACCAATGTCATTGGCCAATGCACCCCATGCACTGATGCAAATTTAACACTTCTCACCCATATTCATGGCTATCTGGAATTTTTATCTTGTCTATATCTCTGTTCTAATTTCTTCCTAAATTTGCCTAGTACTTTTTGATTCTTCTTATCTGACAACTTCTTTTCTCTCTCTTTTTCATAACATGCTCTATGTTGTTTCACACTGTCCTTGTACTTTCCCCAGGCTCCTCCTCCCTTTTCCTTCTCCTGTTTCTTTAGACATCCTTTTCAAACACTTCTGGAGTAGAGGCTTCTCTCATGACTTCCCTTCACATCCTTTATCTTTACTCCCTTATATGGGTTTGTAAAAATTCCTCAGTTTGAGAACAAAGCAGATGGAAATTCCCACAGGGAATATTGCATCTCAAATTCCCTGCTGCTCCAGAACCAGTGATGTCAGGTTGATGGTTCCTGCATCACAGATATTTACCTAAAGGATGGATGCCACTTGTTGCCTAGATGGAGCCTGCCAGCAGATGGATATCCCCTAATATCCTATTTACTTTTCTCACAAGTGTAGCACTAACAGACAGAGGGAAGGGGAGGGCTGTGTTGGCTCTCTCCATGGGACCAACTCAGAAGCTGTAGGGCAAGTGAAGATAAAGAGGAATGGTGGGGAACTGGAATATGTGGCCTTAAACTAACACCACATATATTCCTTTGTGGCTCCCTTTGCCTACACATTCAACAGTCCTGCTGGGTCTGTACCTATTCAAGAGCAAAGCACACACATGATAGCTCATTAATAATGTTTAATATCTAATTTTTCTTCCCCCCCGCCACTGTCCCCCCGGAAAACACTTAGTATTTTATCAGCTTTCAGTTCTGTTGACTTCTCACGAGCTTTTTAGGGGGATTTTTTTCCCCTTGAGCTGGTTTTGGTGGTGAGTAGGAGTGAAGAAAGAAATTCAGTAAGCCTGCAGGCAATTGCTGTATTGGCAGTGTATATTGCTTTTCATTTTGGAATTGGCATGAAGGCCCTCCAAGTAACATAAGCTCTCCTTTTTGAGAGAATTGACAGATAAATTATATACACAAGATGGAGTTGGATAGTTTTTGGAGGAATGAGGATTGAGGGAAGTCAAAATGGAAAGCTCATTTCACATCAGGGATATTCCTTCACTGTACTATTGACACAAGGCCCCTTTGATCCAAAAGGCTCCTATAGTACTCCACTAAATGTAGCCAAAATTTGAAATGATGTGGCTGTCTAAATTAAGTTCTTCCATCTATACCTGGCTATGTCAGTAATTACTCCAGAATCACAAGTGCTTGACCTCTTATAAATTCTGTTTACTTGGCGAGGACAATGCAAATAATTAGTACCTTTAAGATGTGTAATTATACCTTAAACTCTCTATTAGTTGAAAACAGTCATTGAATTTGTCCAGGAAACGAATATCTAACCTTGTTGAAAGCCAAAATAGATGAGTGTTCTTGTTACTTTTAACCTAATTTGAACCTCCCGGAGACTCACAGAAATTATCTGACATTTCCCATTCTGGATAACATTTGCTTAATATTCAAATCATACAAAATATTGGATTATATTTTTCCTACTAATAATTTCCAATAAGTGTTTTCAAAGTTTTGGAAGCTGACTGGCCTGAGTGAGTTTCAGATCCTTCAGAGAGATTTATAAGGCAATATGAAGTGTGGAACAGGGAAGAAAAGAAGCTGAAATAAGCTTTTCCCTACATATGCAGTAAGGAAGGCACAGCACTAAAATAGTACTAGTTAGGTCAAAAATAAACCTATAGAACAGGTTGTTCTCTGTTCTATACACTAATCAAACTTTAAAATTTCCTGTATTGCAAACAAAATATCTTTGATTAAATTTATTAGGAAAAGGGTTTTTACATCGAGGAAATCATACAACACAAGGTTTGTATAAGTGAGAAGGAGGAACTGCAGTTTGATGTAGGATAAACCATTACTATCTAAATGTCATCACCTTTTGCCTCTTCAAGAATACATCTATCAGGCATCATGGGAGGAAATATGCACCTTAAAGCAGTAGAAATAGGGGGAAAATGCCTAAATTATGCATTATGTCAACAATTATTATCAAATAACACAATGCATTTCTGTGGGCCCTACTGTAAAATATAAAAACATACAGAAATAATTAACAGCCCAAAACTCCAAAGACGTACTTTGACTTCTAATTCCTAAGAGAGGACATAAAGCATATATTTCTTTGCCATGAGATTAAATAAGAAATCTCTGTTCAAGTCATATGTACAATCTTGATCCTTCTACAGGCAGCCCCACTGTTCAGTCACAAGGTGAACACTTCTGCACTTTTAGTGAATGTCTCTTTGGCACAGCACAGTATTTCCTTAACTACCATCACTTCTGACTCTTCAGGAACACAACTCAGTCTTCTCAACATGGGTATAAACAGATAATTGTCTTAAACAATTGCTTCCACATGCCTAATCCAGGGTCATTATTAGTTTGCATGTTGCAAACGCCTACAAACTCACACAGTGCGGTTGCCAGCCTGTGGCCACTTCAGCCAATGCAGCTGGAGCTGAGCAGCATGGCCAGCACCTTTCCAAACTGTTACTGCAGCGTGTGCAAGCTCTCACAGGCACCTTATTTTTTAAGGCAAATTCTCACATTTACAGTAGATGTTCACTGTAACAAGAAGTTCAGAAGTACTGAAACAAGCTTAAACTTTTATGTTCTTTGCATTAAAATTTCTCTTCATGGCCAACTTAGCATTTTCAGGGTTGGTTATCTCCAGGGAGATCCAACATGATAATAATCTAATTCACATATCCTTTAAATGCCTCAAGCTGTGGAATGTGTATACTGCATCATGATTTCACCTGTCGCTGAAGTTCAGCTTTGTCCAGTGGCCATAGTGCACATTTGAACACAGACCCTCACACAGAAGATACTTTGGGACAGAGTGGATGAAGAAGTTTAGACTTTTCCACTGGCACAGGGCAGATGGGTGAGGCTTGCCATGCCTGGTCTAGTCTGGTACCATGCAGCATATTTTTTTACAAGTGGAGATATGGATTATTCATACCCTTAATTCAAAATATCCTCCCATCAGTGAGGATGCACTGAGCAAGAAATAAATAGACTACTGGAGATGTGTGTGATGTGACGTCAAGGAAGATGTGGTTATGTGGCTGTTCTGGTTTGAAATCATAGCCGTCCTCTGTGTGAACAATTAACGGAGTATTTTTGGAGAGCTGTCCATCAGTGGTGGTTTTGCTGTTGGCAAAGCATCACTCCTTCTCACACAAAATGAAAGGAGGCTTCATTCATTAGGAGGCTTGCAGATTCACATTTTCACATCTTTAAATTACACTTTCTTTAGTCAGGGTTGCATGATGTAAGTAAAGAAGGAAGTTATTTTACAGCTGGTCTCTTGGCTACTCATATGTGGCAATGAAGTTGTTTCACAATTTGGCCTCTATTGCCAGTTGCCATCCTTTCTAAGGACATTCCTATCCATGAATCCAGCTGCAGGGAGCTCACATGCACCTCCCATAGTTCCTGGGTAGCTTATTCTTGGTACTAATCACCTGTTGCCATCTTGTTTATTTACAAAGATAGTTCATACACCAAATCCTCTGCTGAGTTACAAAAGGATCAAGGAAAGCCAAGTCCACTTTTCAGCCCCTCTGTGCTCTCAGCGTTTTCTGTTGATCTCCTACGTTTGCTTATTACTCATTCTGACTCACAACAATTCCAGCAGCCAGTGCTCTTTGTTGGCACAACAGAGTCTTAGGCTGTAAAACCTAGTGATGACAGAGTAGAAAATATGTCTGCCTTTCCAAGCTGCAGGTGGGATTCAGTTTAAGCTATTATTTTAATGTACAGCTTACAGTCATCTGATTTTGCTTCCCTCCTGGATATTAGAGTTACATAAATAATTGCAGGGAAGATTAGAAGTCCCTCACTACAGTTCTTCCACTCTCACATGCTATAAAAGGAGCCCCTTACCAAATGCAGCACTGTGGCCTTTCTACAACCCTCCTAATAAAGATCCTTAAATGGCTTTTTTTTCTGATGGCATTTCTACATTGAGAATTGAGAAGACATTTATTGAAAATAATAACATTTTATTAAAACAATTACAAACATGGCAACACATCTTCTCTAAATAGGATAGATGAAATATTTTAACTCTCAGACAACCACAGCTTTACATGCTACAGTTGCTTTAAGAGAAAACAACCATCTTTATTTTCTCTAAAAGGGGGAAAACTTGATAATACAACATTGTATCTGATCAACAAATTTACTGAAAAAATAAACTTCATTTTAAAAGATCCTTGGAGCAGGAGAAGTACAAGATTTCCCCATCTTTTACCCTTCATCCCTTCTCCCTTCCAAAAGCTAAAGAAAAGGGAGGGGAGTCTTAAAACTGTCTTCCTTTACCCTTTCCATGTCTTTTTTTAGCAGTTACAACAAATATTTTTTGTAAAAGCAAAGCCTAAACAAGAGGCATGAAGTAGACCTTATCTTCATGCAATTTAGAGAACAACTATTCTTGGATGTCTATAAAATATTGCTACTAATGAGACTGCTAAAGCTTAGTCAATGGAAAGTTATGACAGAATTTGCAATTGTCATGCTTGAACAAAGTTTCATCTACTGCCAACCTACTGCACACTCACTTTGGCCAGCTTCACCCTTTGCCTTCCCGCTTCTGCTCTCCCCTGCCTGTGTAATTCAAACACAACTCAGTTACTCGTGAAGGTGTCCCAGATTCCCCAGGCAGGGAAGGCAGCACATTCTCCATAACCACAATGACAGTCCCAGCCACATGGAAAAGCCCTCAGGTGACCGCTGGCACAGCCAGGGCTGTTGCAGCACCACCAGGAGAGCCCATGACAGGGCTTGTTCTTGGAGATGTACGTTCAGCCAAGATTTCCTCTCTGAAAAGCAGTGTTGGCACATAAAGAAAAACAATGAGCAGACCAAATTCTAACTAGGCTGCCGAGAGCACAGTAGGTTTACTTCAAGAGGTACCTGGAACTAAAGTCCTTCATAGCAACATTTTCAATGAGGCATTTCCATCTCAGCCATTGAAACCAGGTGAGATCTATTCATTTACAAGAATAATTTTTAGAAACATTAAGTATGTAACAGCAGGTAGACTTCAGAACACGTGCACCACTCTCCAATGATACAACAACCCTTCTGTTTCATTTTTTGTTCTAATGAGTGACAAGAATATTTTCTAAATTTCTCCTAAGCAGAGATGAGGGGTACTGACAGAAGTACAAAAAATAAATTATTTGCTTAAAATCCCTTTCATTTAAAATTTCAATTTCAGAAAATGGGAAGCATTATATACAATACAATTGCATCTGCCTAAGATACAACCAGTGAATATAGTTTGCTCTGAGTCTTACATTCATTATATGGTTTTTATTTTAGTAAACTGACTAGCAAATGTCTCTTCTGGAAATCAGTATGAATTATTTTGAAATCCTGTCCTGAAACCCACCTGCATACTAAAATTGTCAGTTATGACAGCACCAGGATTTAAGTAACAGTGCAAAACCAAGAAAATCCTAGCCTGCCACGCTCCTTAAAAAAATCAGAATCAACACACAAAGCAAGTTTTATATCCACAAGTTGAATAAACTTCATCCTTTGAGCTTCTTAAGAAGGACCAAATAAAACAGTATTGATTGTTTCTTTATTGAAGGTTGTAAAAGCGTTTGGGTTTGTGAACTGGACTGCAATATTTAATGGGAGACCATTTAACATATGCAGCACTTTGGTGGTGCAAGAATTAAAGTGTAGAGATGACAAAGATATTTTGTTGCTCAAAACTTTGACAGAAGGTAGTGTTGTTTTGAACAGAAGTTTTTCTTCAAGGCTTTCACATTTACACAACATTCTCCCACCTAAAAACTTCACAGAACTGACATGACACAAAGCTGCCAAGCATTTCAGTAGTGCTACAATCTGCATGTACCTTTTCTGTGCCTACATAGCTGGTACATGAAAGGCCCAAAACAGAACAGAAAGCTGTAACACAGTATCTCACTCCTGGGATGAGATGATTTTATATCTGTACTTTTAAGTAAATTCTTCCAGTCAAAGGAAAAGCTGCATGTGGGCCCTTTCCCCGCTGTTTACAAAGAAACATTCCTATTTTATCTCATTTTAAAATTCTTTAATTATTACACAACTGCACTCCTATGATTGTGTTAACAGGGAACGTGGCTATTACACAATCTGGATTGTTCTAAAGTGACTGTTTTGGGGCTGTAACAATAGAGAGTGAACACACAGATTGCAATTTAGTCAATCTCTTGACAAAAAACTTACGGAATAAGGAAGCTGGCACAGAGCATGCTCTATGCCTTAGGAAACCGCTCTCCAAAAGCAACTTGTTAACTTCAGCTATGTTTCAGATGCTTCACCCTCATCCTAGGAACCAATCCTGTACATAAAGTGAAGCCTTGTGCTGTAGATCATCTTCCTTGCACCATGGTTAGAGACCAGCAGCAATCTACTTTTAACCACTTATTGCTACCACTTCTTAAATTAATATTTCTACTAATATTTCTTAAATTCCAGTTGCTCAGCCAAGGAAAGATCTTTGAAGGCCAGAGTCCATCTCCCTCCTCAAAGCAGGTTTAGGTCAATCAGGGTGCTGAGGGACTTACTAAATCAAAAAGTGGGGATTGCATACCCTTTCTGGGTGACTGCTTCCAGTGCCTGATCATCTTCTAAAACCAAAAATGTTATTCCCACTTAAATATAACTGGATTTTCCCCATGATTTGTGTCTATTGCCACTGTCTCCATGCAGCTTGAAGACTTGACTTGTGAATCTTCCCACTGAAGGGACTGAACACAACAGTAAAAACTGGTCTTAGCCTTAAGGCTGAATATCACTAAACTGTTCCTCCTTTTCCAGGCAACATGTAATTCCAGACAGTAAGCAGGAGTGTTGGCAAGCTAAAACAACCTTACACATGTAAATGAATCCCAGAACTTAAAGAGCTAAGAGGGAAACAGGCACACAGCTGGAACAAGCTGAAGGTGAGTCATTGGTGTTTCCCTCAACCTCAAACATGAAACTATGCAGTGACAGTGCCTCTTCCCCTCTAACATCCATGCTCACCTCAGTGATCAGTCACTATACTTGACAGAACTCAGAAAAAGCATCTGTGATTTTCTCTTGAAGATACTACGGCATATTCTGCAGTGCAAAGGTGCTAAGGGAATCCAGGCAAATGTGAAACAGTAGTTGAAAACCCCAGAAACTTACAAACCCCCTCCCAATTCCAACAGTTGAACTAGAGTTTTATTCCCTCATGTTTGCATCATTAATCTTAAGAACTTCAAGTTTCAGAATCAAAGTTTTAAACCATATGCAGCTCACTTGTCAGGCCTTTTGTAATCCTTCCTCCCAACCAAGAATACTCCAGAAAGTTTACAACACAAGGCAAGATTAGAAATGTGATTTCAAACAGGAAAAATTCTGAAGCATGAACACAAGAGGTCTACTCAAATTGTTCTACATGTGGGCTATGTTAGGTCTCATAAAAGATACTGGCTACATATGCCATATGCTACATATGCCTTCACTCTTCCAAGCTTCTCCTGCAACAAACAAAAATGTGGAAGGGTAGAAAAAGACTTTAGCTTGACCACATGTTCAAATATGTGTACTATTTGTTTGTACCACACACTTCTAATTTTTAAAAATGCAACATTTGCAATAGGTAAGAAAAATCTCTAAATCCCTGCTTCCAAACTCAGACAGCCCTGAGAGCAAAAGCATCGTTTGGTACAAACAAACCTAACACAACTGACATCTTAAATTTCGCAAAATGTGATCAAAAGTGCTGTAGAATACTGCGATGTTAAAAAGTCCTTATAAAACGTAAGAATCTATTTAAATCAAACACACATAGACCAATAAAAGTAGCCAATTTTATTCAAATAACATTAGCTCTAACGCATAACTGCTTTTCTCAAAAATGTTACATATTTATGTGCTTTTTAGTCAAATAAACAGATTTGTCCCCACTGTAGAAGCGTTTCAATAGAATCCAGAGTCTTGAGTAGCCCAGTTAGGTGCCTAAAAAAATTAATAAAGAAGATTAGAAGAAATTACAGTATTAGCCAATACTTACTGAAATTTCTAGGACATTAATTTAAACATTTCTAATACTGTACATGCATATGAAGTGGGAATGTTGTTAATAATGAAGGATATCCTACAAGATTAAAGCAAGTGTTGATATACCGGCCACTTATAGTATAATTGAGTTGTACAGCTACAGTCCAAGCTAGTAGTTCCAAAAAGTAGAAGTTCTAGAAGATCCCAATATAAATCTAAGAATAATTTTTCAGCTGTGTTTTTAAAAGGAAGTAATGCCATACAAGTTTCACACAAGTTCCCATTAAGAGAATAAACTAATGCACCACTGCCTGTCCTATTTCCACCAGTATTTCAGCCAAGCACTGAGGAAGTGCAATAAAACTTTTAATGTTTAAGCTCTTTTACTGTGCAGTTTGTTCTGATTTTTAGTTTGTTTGTTTTGAAGATGTATGGCTGGGCCTCAGAGCCATCCCTGTTACAATGCTGCTCTCCCTCACAGAGCTTCCCATATTGTCATGTGGAGAGAAGCAAAACCAGATGATCCTGCCAACTTCCCCATTTTCACTGCTTCTACTTAAACCTTTCAATGATTTAATTACATTTTCTAGAATTTCACTAAGTGGGTTTAATAGTCAGGGTTTTACACAATTCTTCCTCCAAGTTCCAATCTTAAGCACCATTCATTCTCCTTTCAATACCATATAAACACCTACAATACTTTTGAGTACAACTCACTTGGAAAAAGTATTTTAACTACTTTCATGTCACACTTCATCTGCCCTTTCCTGGTGGTGAACTAGACCATTTAAAGGAAGCAGAGCAGCAAATGACAGCAAGTTATGCAACAGAATAAAATAATGATGAAGAGAAAGGCTACAAGAAAGCAAGAACCACTGTCTAATTCTCACCATGACAAAGTAAGTATTTTCCAATGTAATTCTTAGTACTAGAACTAGGAGTAGGTACATCTGGTGAACTAAGGCACAGATTAAGAATTATACTTAGATTTATCTCTCATAAAAAAAAGACAGCAAGGATTCAGAAAAATGTAACTTATACCAACCTCAGATCTACCACTCTGATTCAGTTTTTTCTCAATGTTCATAGCCAACATTTGACTACGAAAAGACAGGCTTTTGGTCTTCTCAATCACTTGTTGATAAGGTGAGACTGCATTGTTGCCCATGACTACATGGCCCTAAAACCCAGCAAAGATATAACAAATTTAACAACTGCTCAGCATGCAAGGATCTTTAATGTTATACTCTACTTTCAGAACTTTCACAGATCATCTTACACAGAAGAGCAAAACACAATAAATGAAATCCACTACAGTTTATCCAGGAACAGAACGTTTTGATTTCTATTGTTTTTCTTTGCCGATGAAGTAAAAGAAATTTAATGAAAAACTCAACAAATTCACTTGGATCCATCTGGCTTTAAACTGAAAGACAGCAGGTTTAGATTAGATTACTATGAGAGTGGAACAGGTTGCCCAGAAAAACTGTGGGTGCTGCATCCCTGGAAGTACTCAAGGCCAGTTAGGATGAGGCTCTGAGCAATCTGGTATAGTGGGAGGTGTCCCCACAGGGGGTTGTAACCAGACATGTCTTTAATGCTCTTCAACAAAAACCGTTCCATGATTCTATGAACAGTCTTACCAGCTTTGAATCCAACTTGGCATCTAATCGTGCATTTCGAATTAGATTGACAATCCATCTTTCCGCTTCCTCAGGAGTCATATTCAGTTTATCTGCCAACATACTAGAAGATAACCAACTTATTAAATGGCAGAATAGAATCTCTGATGTTGGTAAATATAGCAAGGGACTACAGAATTCAAGTCCAACCAACACAAAATATGGCACAGTCTAGGATTCAATAAATACTGCATAGCTGGGAAGCTTACTTTCATTTGACTGAAATGACTTTAAAAATTACATACATGCTCTCCTGCACAACTCTCATCCCCACTGCAAATAAGTATATATACTCATATCCTGGAATGTATACTTACTCATTCTGAACTACACCATATTGCTTTTACATCTTGACCTGCACAATTTCCCTATGTTCCTATTAAACCTCATCTACACAAACATCCTTGGAAAAAATTTCATTTAAGTAATTTCACTATTAACATAAAACCACCATCACTATTATAAAAAAACAAAACGGAATTGCTCTTATTCTTATTTAAATGAAATCAGCAGTCAAAGTATAGACTAACTAGTCCAAAAAAAAATGTTTCGCAAGAAGACTTCACTCCAAAGTTCAGGAACAAGACTCATGAGACAGAACTTGGTATAGGAGATATGACAAACACACTATGCTAAAACTTGCAACTTCAAGGAAGGAAGGTGGGGGAGAGCAGAGAAAAGAAAAAATCTTATCAAACAAGCACTCTTGTCCAGGAATAATTCCTCCTAATAGTGTTTCCTGTGGCTTTCCAGCTAACTCCTTTAGCTTCCTGCTGGTAGTTGGCTCATACAGGGCATTTGTAATGCTCACTCTTCCATCAGCTTTCAGACCAAGGTAACAAATATGAGGTAAGGGCTACTGGCACGACTAAAAAGCCAGCTGGCTATGCTGAGTTGCACAAGAGGTCAGTTTCTCACCATTTTACAGAATCTTGCCTAAACATCTTTTTCTCCATCTGAAAAAGTGATTTTCTTCTTGATGATTATTTGCATGAAGTAAATACTTTATAAACTATCAATTATTAGCTCATCTACATGGCTGGACTTCTACACACACTTCTTTATGCAGTTGTCTCTCCTATATGGTCTTGATCGCTCACCTTTCTCCCAACTATAAAAGCAAATTCCATTTTTTTTTCCATAGATAAACATGAAGTAAATAGGAAAAAAACACCAAAGTAACTTAAAATACTGGATTTACACTGACTTAAGCAAAATAAAACTACAAATGGGTAACAAGTGTTTGAACTTCGCAAAGTCAGGGGAAGTAAAATCCAACCCCAGTTGCTACTGTTCCAGTGGGCCTTTTAATCGAGTTTGAATGAGCATTTGTAAAGGCAGAGGAGAGCAGAAGATATCAGGGATGGAAATTTTTTGTGGAATTATTAGTCACTTGGACAGAACATGAGATACTTTAATACAAAAAAAAAAGTATAATTGCTTTATTACCCATAATCAGTGATGTTAAAAGGATTTGACTTGAAATTAAAGAAATTTTAAACTGAATGTACATGGGGGCACACCTAAGTTTTACATTTCTCTTTAATAAACCTTAGTAAGATGTAGATAAAGTAAGTTCACTTCCAGATGACCACAAGAAAGGCTACTGCCACCATACTGGGATTAAGCAACCCAGCTTTGGGATTAGTGTGGAACCTCCATTCGTGGAGATAGGGCCTTTACTCGTGGATTCTTGACTAAGCAGCACAATGGAATACTGCTGTGGGACCTACTCAGAGCTGGAATTGGGTTCACAGGATTAAAGCAGATGACTTCCAATCTACACAACCTACACTTTCCTTTTTTCTTAACAAAGTCCTCATGTAATTGGAGAGAGAGAGGGCAGAGATTCCTAGAGAATCATTCCAAGCTAGAAAGCATGAAGCATTTTGCATTTGTTGCTACAAATAATTTTACTTTTTCCTATTATATCTGCACTTTACTACTAGCTCAGCTGCTTCAGAAGTGGCTTTTTTTAACTAAAACATGTTTTTTGAACAGAGTATACATGTAGCAACACAAACGTAACACTGCAAAAGTATTATTTTCTTTCACAAGTATCTGGAAAACTTAAAGATCAGACAATGAAAATGACAAAGTAAAAAGGATGTAAAAATCTATTTTATCTCAACTCCCAGCTTTCAGACTTATTGATTTTAAATTCTAGTATAAAACAACTCACATTATCAGGTAGCAACTATATTTTAGTGAATAAGGAATAAAACTATTAAAAAACCTAGAACTTCATCACATCTTTGACACAAGAGATGACCTTACTCCAGCACTTGTTGCAATTGGATTCCCTCTTCGAGTCTCCTTGCAGCCTACACTGAAGCAGCCAGGATCACCCAAAGTTCATGGATATACAGCATAGAAGTATTTTCCTGGTAAAGTAACACACATGGCCAAAAAAGTATTCTCCATCCTTCCAGAGCAAATGCACGGAAGATCTAGCCTGATTACAATTCTGTAACACACACCACTACTCCCCATTAGAACATGTATTTAAAATGCTCAAGATATAAAATGCAGCTTAGCTTCATACAAGTTTGACAGCTGAAGTAATAGTGACACATTTAGATTTAAAAATCCATATTAACACCATTAATATTAAGGTAAGAATGCAACAAGTTGTATTATAAGTTACCACTGTTTATAAAGATTCCTGTTACAATTCAATAAAAATTAAGTCAACTATAATTAAATACTATTAAAATTTAAAGAATGGTCTACCGTTTCAAGTTAATTTCAAATGGCAGTTTTGCCAAAACTGTTGCAAAAATAAAATTTTTAATCATTTCTGTCCCCCAGTTTTATAAGGAAATTCACTGATTTGGGTCATGCTAGGGCTAGTGTTATTTAAATTTTCATCTACTTAAAAGGCAAGCTTATTGATTTCCCCACATGTTCATATATGAACAAGCCCATCTTTATACAGTTTTCTTGTGTGAGCAGTACAAAAGAAAAATGAAGCATATCCAGCTCTCTAATTAAATACAGGTATATCAAACTAATTAAAAACAGAATTAGCTTCATCTATTACTCCCTATTAAACATGGTATTTCAAACAGCAACCCAATCACAGCGTGATTTGGGATGCACAAGCTGTAAGTTAGAGCTGATAAAGCAGCTACGTCCTTTGGAAAAATGTCAGCTACCTAACAGATATAAGTAGTTAAAAAATTAAACAGGCATTTATTTTTATTTAATATAATGAATAGCAAGATTCCCACTGTTTTCAAATTCATTCTAAATAGCTAAGCACTACTCATCAAGCACTGTGTTACAAACATCTAGTTTTTCACTCCAGGATTAGCAGTGGAAATCACTTGGAAACAAAGAAACACAAAAACTGTGTCTCAGCCAAACACTCATTTCAACTAGCTAATTTCTTCAAATGCAGCTCTGAAATACACTAAGAAATACTTAGGTACCTAATTTAATCAGCCCAAATATAATTATTGTTACAGCTTGCAAAGAAATTCAAGGCTGATAGCCATCATTAAAAGCACAATGACCTACTGAGAACCACCTCATTACTGACTACTGACTCCACGTGCAATTAACTTAGGGGTATGTGGTAGGAATGTCCAATATCTATTATGTCATTCTGACATAAATGTCTCAACTCCAAATCTACCACTGGCCTCAGAGCACACTATAATGCTTATAAAGAAAGGACACACCTACCTATATTTAGGAATCACTCACACAAAGACAACAGCCAACTACAATATTTTTTATCATACCTAAAGTTGAAGTATCACACACAGCACAAAAAATATGAACTACTACTGTAAGTAATAAAACACTTTTTAAAAGATTAAATAAATAAATTAATGGCAATCACCTACCACAAAATTTGATAAAGCTTGCTATTTTTGCCATAATGAATCACTGGTATGTTGCCCTCAGTTTATCAATACCTTTTGATACAAGACTTGAAAAATTCTTAACATACATATTGAGGAGTCTTTGCTCATTGACTGGAGTCACATAAGAGGAGATTTCTTAGAAAGCCATCTAGTCTCTAGTTAAGAGCTTAACCATCTAGTTTCACTGAAAACTTGTGCTTGAACATGTGCAGTATCCACACCACTAAAAAGAATTTGTAAGAAAGAGCAAGATACTATTTGCCTTTATATTCCCCAGAAACTCATCCTTAAGAGCGCTATATGTATGGGGTGTTTTTTTCCAAATACTTGTTCAAACCCCCTTTATGTCCAAGCATGCAGTACTCTGCTTAAAGTAATTTTAGACTAAGTATTAGCTCTCTTATAAAAACAAATATTAAGTATGGAAAAGCTCTGCTCACAGTATGTTGCTCCATTTACTATTAGGACTATTTGCTTAAACCCAATACACCACAGCTGACTAAAATGCTCAGATTCACTGCTTCCCTTTTACATCAAAGCCACTGACTATTTTAAGCTGATACAAAGGTTAAAAAAAATTCCAAAGGCATTGAAGATAACCATGTCATCCAGTGACTAAAGATTAAAAGCAGTAGGAATCAGTCCTTTTTCCAACTATAGCTATCCATAAAAAAGCACTCCCTCCAAGAAGTTTGCAATACTAAAAATTTTTCTCTCAAATCCTTTCCTTTGAAATAAGGCAGTGTTAAATCCTTTCCTCAGAGGACTAGATGCACACATTTGCTCTGGGTACAAGCTCCAGTGAACTTGATCAATTCAACAGCCTTCATTTCTGCTGTCTCAAGGACCTCTGCACTGCTCTCCATCAATGAGATTTTTATAGCACTCAGAGTTTTTCACTTCACTTTTTCCTTTTTAATTTAAGGATGTGGAAATATAGGAAATGTGGGCAAAGGCCAAGCAGAAAAAGATCTCAAGCGTACATAGTATCTTCCTATTTACTTTTTTTAAATATATATATAAGAGGCATCAGAGCTGATCCATTTGTAAAATCTGCATTTATAAAATAAATCTGAATAAATGACAGACATATTTGCTAATAACAGTTCTTACAGCTGAATCACTTTGTGCCACAGGGAATAAAATCCATTTTTTTCTACTTAACTAAAGAAAAAAAGCAATGTGATTTAATAAATTTCAAAGAACATACCTATAAGACAGACATGGGTATCTGTATCTACCAAATAAAAGTAAATTTAAACAATTACTGTATAAATATTGACACTCTACTTCAACATGTGGAATTGAGGTCCAAATTAAGTCACCAGGACTTTGGTGACACTGGGTATGAAAGTTCCCATTAAATCCAGTAGAGATCCCTTTTATAACCATAGTAGTTTCAGGCTGAAAGTACTGCTTTGTTTGGGGGTGAGCTAGGGGTGGTAGAGAGAGGTTGTTCTGAAGTTAAACATAATTAAACTCTGGAATATAATTGTAATTCAAGTACTTACATCAGAGTTATAAAACTAGAAAAAATACTATCCAAATGAGATTTTAGTTAGGATTTTACTTGAAAACTCAATAGTTGCTGAAGTTTGCACTGTTTGTCAAACTGCCCTCCATGACTGATTTTCTGAACTGAGGAATGAAGACATTCTCTTACCCAATGCTGATGCACTGATGGATGCGACAGAAAGTCTCAAATATAAAGAGACGGGCATTCTCAATGAAGTCCTCGAGGCACGCCACCAAGAAGAAATCATTCACAAGCACCTGCAAATGTAAGCAGAAAGGGAACATGAGAGCAAACCTGAGTAGAAATTTACTGGTAGACACTGCCAACAACTGCAAGCAGCCCACAGCAGAGCTAAAAACATTATTGCCATGTTTGAAGATGTGGTGAAAAAGCTATAGATTAGCAGTACTTTTCACTGTTTCATTGTTCAGCATCTTACTTAATTTAAACTGCATACAGCCATGATCACTGAGGTCTGACTCAAGAACAGAGTAAGGTTGCAACTCAACTGAAGGTCAAACTCTACTGCTGTCCTAACTACTGAAGATCCTTTCAATATAAAACTTGACTCCCCGCTCATCTTTCACAACAAAAGGCAAATCTGAGCTTTTCTTCAAGCATTTCTCAAACTTTAATGGAAAACTTGAAGCTCAGCCAAATGCATGATTACCTATTTCCTTCTTCTTCTAGAACTTCTTATATATAACATTATTATAACATTAAAGCTATATCCTTAACAGTAAGTCACATTTAAGTGTTACAAAATGAGTTGTCAAAACACCCAACACCACCCAATCATGAATTAAAGCTGATCAGAACATGCTGGCAATGGAATCAAACACCACTTCAAACAAATTAGCAGTCCCTTGCGAATTTCAGAGGTCTTCACTTAAAGGAAAAGGAGACTTATAAATATTTTAAGTCTTACTGTTTCACATTCTCTCAGCTTCTTCTGCGCTCCATCAAAATCAAAGTTAACGTACAAGCATTCCACAAACTCTGTGATAGGGTCCCTGTATGTGTAGGACTCCTGTCAAAAAAAAAAAAAAATAGGAACAATATTAGAAATCAAGGCCATGTGGATGCTCGTGTATTCCTTATAGCCTTTAAAAAAAGAATAGTGGAAACAAGTCCATATGTCACCTTAAAAAAGGCTGAACTTCTCAATTCCTCTTATAAAAGCTACAGAAATGTGCTTCCTTGCAGTATTCTGGCTAAACAACCAGAGGTGTAGTTTCACCTTCGGCATTTAATGCTACATTCTTTGTGTTAGGAAAGTGTCAAGAGACCAGAGCTGTCTCTGTATCAAACATCCAAATTTCGTAAAATATGATAGCATAGTCTTCCTAAATTCTGATTTCAAAGACGACTCCAACACCAAATCCTTCATACTTGAAACTCAATGATTATTCGATTTTCATGGACAACATAGTTAACAAAAATGCTACTTTCTGTACACAAACTACTTCAATTTATTTTGGCAATACAGAAGTTACTCAACTTTCTCAGTAACCAGGCAGAGACAACACTACACCTATACACAATTGTGTAAATTCAGATGTAACATCCCCTTAAGTGTTTCTAATGCATATTTTAAGACAGCTTGAATCAATATATATCAATATCTGCTTTAGCATACAGTAAGATCAACAGTTAAAGCAATTCGTAAGAGAAATATTTTTCTTTATTGATCAAAGTTATTTTTTTCCTTCCCCAAAGAACTATATTTACAATCGCATTACTTAGGTTTAAAATTCAGTTTTATACATGTTTTTCATATCAGAATTACACTTGTTAAACATTATTTGCAAAATGGTCTTAGAATGAGCATCTCAATTTCAATAAACAACCAACTGCTTACCTATCAGTTCAATACTTGCAAAGATGTTGCAAGTATAAATGATCTTTTACTGCTACTAGACCAGTACCACATAAATTTCAAATCTATAAAACCTCTACCACATCATCATTTAGTAACATGAATCATACAGAGTAGAAGAATACCAAGAAATCTGATAGGTGATTTCAAAACCAAAGCTCAAGTTGGTATTTTCAAAAGGAGGATCCAAATGGTATGCAAGATTAAACAAAAGCAAGAAGCTGTAATGTTACGTACTTGAAGTATTAGAAATTCGTATTATACTAGAAGCTCAATGTTGCAATCAGATTTTAGATAAAGATAAAAGATGAGTCATAACATCACTGATTTATTGCTTATGCTACTTTTTGTGAACACTAATGCTTAAAAACAGATTAAGCTGTGGCTTAAATTTGATTTTTGCACTGACACTGCTTTGCACAGATAGTTTCCCAAATACTTGAAGTAGTTATAATTGATTGCTAGCCTATAACTGTACTGTCACATTTATATATATACACACACAGATAAACTGTTTATTACTCACACCATCATCAAGTGTTTGAAGTATATTGGTTTGTATACAAGTGGCTTGATGATTTCAGATAAAAATCTGGGCCATACTCCCATTGATTGCTACCAAGCAACTCTTTTATTGCTCTTCTCTCTATCTCCAATCTCATGGGACAGTGACAACAGAATCATTTTCAAGAGAATGCATGTGAACTCAACACACACAATTTAGTGGTTTTGAAATGTAAGAAAGAACCCTAATCCTTATTCATACAACAATTTATTGTACAGATAGTTGAAAAAGAAGACTCAGATCCAAAGCCATTTCACATCTCACTGAATTTTCGGCATTTAGTAATACAGAAAGTAAGAACTGTACTGCATGTATGTGCACATACACCGCTCATGAACACAAAAGGAGAAAAAAATTATTCCATCCTCCCACTGACTGATATGCATTTTACTTCAGTAAAAACTTTATTGACAAAAAGAAGTATCAAAACACCTCATATCTTAACCCAGGTGTATTACCAGAAGAAAGTTATCATGAAGTCTCCTTAAAAAAAGGGGCAAAAAATATCAGACCATGCAGTCCTTACCTGCTGAATAACCTTGACTAGATCTTTCAGCACTTGTCTACGTTTACGAACATCCTTATTTGTTATCACTGCAGTAGTCAAATATCTGAGGATATGTGGGCACATTGTCTGAATTGCATTGAGATACCTGGAAAGAAAAAAACACAGCTAGGATTCAGAACTCAAAGGTATACTGTATATATACACTAAAATGGGAGGAGCTGTTAACTCCTCAAAGGCAGAGAGGCCCTACAGAGAGATCTGACAAAGGAATCAGAAGACCGGACAATCACCAACTGTATTAGGTATAACAAGGGCAAGTGTCAGATTCTACATCTGGAACAGGGCAACACTGGATCTATGTACAGACTGAGGAATGAGAGGCTGGAGAGCAGAAAGGGATCCAGGGGTCCTGGTCAACAAGTTGAATATGAGACACAGCAAGTCCTGGCAGGCAGGAGGGCCAACTGTGCCTTGGTGGACATCACACACAGAATCACCAGCTGGGCAAGGGATGGGACTGTCCTGCTCTGCTCTGGAGCACTTTGGTATTGGGTGCCACAACATAAGAAAGGTATCAAGCTATCAGAGAGCATCCAAAGGAGAGCAACAAAGTCTGCCAGACCTACATGTAAGTCAATCCTCTTTGACAATCTTCAAACACAAATAGATACAGTGTTTCGACTCTCATTTTTAATCTGTGATTTCCCTCAAAAATATTTTTAATAGCTTTTTACAAAATCAGAATAGAACGATACCTTCACCCTGCAGCCCTAAGCTCAGCAAGCTTGCATATTCATCAGTGCCCTTCAATTTGATTTAAAGACCCCTATATAGTACAATACAACTTACTGCGGCTGATAGAGAAAAAGGTCAATGATGTTGTCTCTCCCTTTAGGATGATTAAAAAACACGAACAAAGACCAGTGGATGAGCCATGTTCTTTGCTGAAGAGACTGCAGAGGAGAGCTGACAGACTAAGAGAAAACATAACATTGGTTCAAGTCAAACACAACACAAAGTTTGCTTGAATACTAACCCATGGAAACCTGTAATTGCTCACAATTTTGTTATTTTGCATCAGCTCTTTTTAACTGTCATCACTCTCAGCCTGAGTTTGACTTTTTTGTCATCTCAATGATAAATCCACTGAAAATTGTAAACAAGATAAATTTTCCAAAATTATATTCCAAACTGTTTCCTGAAGTTTGCTCTTTTTATGGCAAGAGCAGAGATTTTAGCTCTCCAAGACCACCATAGTAACCCAAGTTATTTCCCTTAATTCTGAATTTTGTTTCTTGTATTCCCTCTTCAGATGTGATCTGAGTAACTACTTGGCTTTTTCATCTTTTCTGTTTTACTTCCTTTCTAAATCTGCATGAGATTTTTTTTTTGCCATAGACCCTCAGACAATGAAGAAACTCTAATCATTTTCAGTCAAAAAAAAAAAAAAAAAAGAAATGTAATTACCTTTATTTAAACCAGCTGATAATGGAGAAACAAGAGTTCAGCTCCAAGTACCTGTATTAACTCCAAATTTCAACAGCACTTCTAACAGACTACAAAATAACTCACTGAGGATGAACTGATATGGCTAGTAATCCTTACTCCAAAGAGTAGAACATCAAACTGCTATGATTCTATCCACAAATCATCTTGGGAGCTTAATGAACAAGTCAAATGGTCTATTATAACCATACAGAATCACAAAACCCAACAAAATTGAAGACGAAAATTTGTTAACACTATCTGTCACATAAACAAAGGACGACTGGGGGGACAGAAAAAAAACTGGTTTTTCAAGACTCTGGTTCATGAGAATAAAACTTTCACATCTCTGATATGGCCAGTGAAGCTCCACAAGCAAAGAGGAAGACTGAGAGGTCCCTAATCTCATCAGTTGCTCTGAATTATCACTGCAGCCCCACTCTCCCCTTAAGTTCTTGGTACTCATCTCAACTCAGCAGAGTTTCGTCAAGTAAACTGAATTAGCTGAAAATTGTTTACAGATACAAGCTGTCCTTGTGTTTTCTGTCAAAAGCACTGTCTTCAGAGATACCATGGTTTATCTATATGCATTTTATTCTTTCCAGAAAATGAACAGTACAAGTATCTGAAATTTAAGGAGCAATTTCAAACAATGATACCTTGACCTCAAATACATCCTTAAGATTTGTTTATTGGAAAAAATATTTGAAAACATAGATGAGAACCTAAGGTGTTAAAGAGGCAAGTGATTTGAAAAAGACTGTTTCATTATTTCTACATGAGCATCCTTTGACTCTTCTACTGCCAATAAGAAAGTATCAAGTGAAAAGGTAACCTACTCCTAAACAAGACTGCAAGTGATTCATAATAAAACTTGAGTACTAGCATCTCTAACCTCTCACCTTGCTAAGATGTCCAAGATTTTACTTACATTATTATCTATTGTCTCCTTCAGTCTTGTGAGATCTTCCATGGCCGCATCCCAATTCTGCATCAGGATTTCAGATGCCAGTTTTCCCCAAAGAGAACTCAAAGCATTTCTGTCTGTTGCTGGAACCTATGTTTAACAACAGCAATAAAGTCACACTCAAGTATTTTGTTAAAAAATATTATTTACTTTTAAAATTACAAAGGGTATTTTCTGGCAGTATTTTTCATTTAAAAGATAATGATTTTGCATAGTCCTAACTCTCCAAATTAAGTGGTATTTTTTGGGGGGGAGGAAGGGGTGTCAGAAAAACTGTTTAGGCACAGAAAAAAAAACAGTAGTAAAATTTCCTAAGCAGAAACTAGGAAATCCTATCAAAGTAAGACAAAGATCCATGCTGCTGCAGTTTAAGTTAAAACAAAGAAAAAAAAAATGGCTAAGCATCAGATGACACAATGGTTCCAAATTTATTTTGGGTTTTCTTTTTTTGTTCTACCATACAAACATGCTTCTAAACTAGTAAATCAAGGTTATTACAAGGCCAGTTCCTAAAGAACTCATAATAGCAGGTAACCACCTTCAAAACACTAGCATTCCAAACTCTTTCTGCTGATGCCTTGCCCAGAAGTGTACTTGTTACAGAAATGTTCAGTAGAACTGCAACTTTGCAGCAGTGAAACTGTTTCCTGGAAGGGCAGTCCCGAGGTCAAGCTCTGTTAGTTTCACACAGGAATGAGCTGCACTATGTCATTCACAATGTCAAATTCTGTTCTCAGACTGGTTACAATAGTTCTTTCACAGACTAGGTTTCATCACACAGGGCTTTTAAACCAATCTTCTCCCATCAGAATTAGTAACTAAAGTCTTACACTAAAGCTATTATCAGCACAAAATCAGTACTTCATATTTTGAGGTTACTTGACATACAAGAACATAATACTATGCCCAGAAAAAAGACATGAAGAATTAAGGACAGTCACACACAAACCTACATATGTAACTTTCATTTTCCCTCCTGGCACATAAAAGGAATCTATAACACTGCAAGTCAGCTTTAACATCAAAATTTAGACTAATAATTCAACTCATTCACACCCTAAGCCCTAGTCTTCTGGTTAGAGATATATTTTTCAATTTTTCTTCTCTAATTATAGTGAATTACAGAAATTTTTGTGGTTTACTCTAGCAGTATATCAGAGTTAAGATTACTTTTAGACGGGAATAAAAATGAGCAAGGAAAAAGCATCAAGGTATGAACCACTACGTGTTTTCAGCAATCACTGCACAAATCTCTGAGATACTATCTTCCAGGCAACCCAGGTGCCAGTTCAGAAGATACTGAGCTGAGGTTCACATGCTCTGTGCTGGTTCCAAATCACTTAATTAGAGGTAGCTATTCACAATAACTGCTTTTAGGTACTGCAGCTGTTCCAGCTACATTATCTGGATTTTCAAGCAGTTACCTTAAATTTCCATTTGTAGTAAAGCAGCACATTCACTGACAACCAACAATAAATTTTCTGTGCTGAGAGACTTACAAGACATCAAATCTTTATTCTCAAAATTCACTCCCACCAGTAACAATTGATATGAATTACAACAAGATGAAAAGAGTTGCTTCAGAGATGATGGCTCTGGTTCTACATTTCTCATCTGATCTGTCTACATTTCATAGGGAGATGACTTATACTCCTAAATCCATCACAAAATTCAAGAGAGGACAGATGAGACTTCAGATAAGAAGCTGGCAGTTCACCATTACCACCAATTACATTCAATCCACCTGCAAGCTTTTCACTGCTGTGGACTAGATCTGTGCACAAAATCAAATATTCTTAAAAACGAGCATTCATTTCATTGTATTCTATAATTAAATGTTACAAGACATACAAATTTAAAAAACAATTCTGAGTTCTACTTGAAAATAATGGAATTGCTGAAAAATAGTGATGATTATTAACCATTACTGTAAACTTTGGCATACAGTAATTGCCCCAAAAAGCTATAAAGCATTAAATGCTAAGAATGAACATACACAATTTACTGATTTAAGTATTTAATTGAAAATAACATCAAATAAACAAACCAAAAAAATAAACCCCAAACCAACAACCAATCAAAACTTACCAGAACCCTAAAGAAGTAGAGATATTCTGCAGCTCCTGAGTAGTTACCACACTCATACTGGAATTTTGCATACCTGTAGAGAGTATCTAGGTACTCCTGTCTAAACTGAAAAGGAATACAATAAAAGCCTTTATTCATTAGGAAAAAAAGACACAACATCACAAGGCAATTTTAATAGTAGAGTAGTATTTAAAATCTTTAGCTTTTTATAAGACATTGTACATAGGAAGAGACAACAGAAAACTATTATACTCTCAATCCATGCCATGGAATGAAAGTTTATACCAATACTAGAAAAAGGTGAAATCTTGCATTACAAAGTAAAGCACACCTAAGTTACACAGGTACAGCCAGTATTAGGTTTCATCTTTTTCTTTTTTGTTTGTTTGTATGTATAAAAATTGAAAGTTCAAAGGCTTAAGTATGTTAATATTAGGAATTCTATCTGTTAGCTACACTGACAGGGAGCAGAACAAATGCTAGGCCATACTTGGTCAAAGGGCTGTCAGCTGTGAGGGAGGTTGGGCGAACATAATTCCAGCAGCTAGAACACTTACCCCGTGCTTCTCAGCTAAATAGTCAAACAGCATCCGACCATCTCTATAACAAAAGGATAGAAAGCACTGTTTTTACAAAATAAATTGATAGCCACCATGCAACACTACACTTTGCAACACAATTTTAAAGGTAAAACAAAAAACTAAGCATGAATTTAAAGTAACATTTAAAGTAATTTGTTACTTTAAATACAATTTAAAGTAACTTGTTTAAAAGCAGCCGCAGAGTCATCTATTACTGTCATGTAGTTTCAAAAATCTTAAAATTATTCTAATTGTAAGTAACGAATGCCACCTGCAACAAGAACTGCAGTTAAGAAAGAGTGGAAAGTTGTTTTAAATTTGATAGCATCCTTAGCTTTCAGTATGAAAGTTAAATTCTGAATTAGAGCTCTTCCCACTCTCATGTTCCAATTTCAGAGCAGTTACTCTAGACAACCTTGATTTTAACAGGAGATGTGGAAAAATACTAAAGATTGAAGTAAATAAAAGTAGAAAGGAAACTTATCCTACTGTTAGCACTGAGACAGAGTGGGTCACAAGATTATCTCTACCACAGCAAATATGAGCAGAACACAGAACCGTAAAAAATAATCATACTAGTAAGTTCTAAACATCTATGATCATGTGATCACATCTCTGAAGACTGTTTTTTTATTTAACATTAATACTAAAAGAATAAGCTGTATTACCTAGATCAAAGAGAAGTTTAACCCTCCAGGAGGCAAGATACTGTATACAAGGAGTATTTTCCCATTTACTCTGAAATCAACTGACTGCAAAGATGTGAGTCTGTTTAATTATAACTTATGGTACAGGGAAATGGCAAACTGCCAAGTGAGCTAAGAATGACGATCCTCAGTCTTACCTCTGAAGTCAATTAAATAATTTAATGGATTTGTTCCAGTAAAACATACTTCAGGGATGAGACATACTGACTATAACTCTGTAATTTTAAAGTCAAAGGCCTCCAACTTGCTTAGAGAAGTGAAATGTTTTGGCTTATTCTTGAAAGAACTTCTACCTGCAAAATCTCCTTTACACATTATTTCCCAGATTTCGATATTCCAAGCAGTACCATCATGCATCAAAAGTAATGATCCAAAGTCCCGATAACATGCAGTTATCTGAATTTGATACAGATTCAAAATCATCAGCAGAAATGCCCAAAAGAATCAAAACTTCTTTCTACTATCTACAGCACACTACTCAGGTCTAGATGGATGGGATGTATTTCAGCCCAATTCTACCCATTACTATCTAACGCCAATAATCTGGATTAAAACTACAGCTGAGCCAACAACCAAAACCAGAACTTCTGAGCTGTGAAGTTTCCAGATATTTTACAAACACAAATCACATACCAGTTCTAAAACAAAACCTGCTGCAGATAAGTAGTAGGGCTAATATTCTACAGCATTAGGCAAATTATATTCCATGCATTTATTCACTCTTGCTCCCAAACAAGGTATTTGCAATCTGAAGTACATTCTGTTGACCAACTTCTGTGAATCAAAAGTCAAGTAACGGAGCACATTTCCCACAAAATGCTAGTATTTTAGAAACGTTTTTCTAGGCCAATTATTATTTTAAAAACTGGCTAAAGGCGAAGCAAGAATTGGACAAGACCTCTATATGTTCAGTTAGACTTGAATAGTTCTGGAGGAAGACTTTTCCTTAAGACAGGCTCAATTGCTGTAGTAACTGGGACTTTCAAAAGAATACCTCCAAAAGCAAGTCACTCCTGGCTTTGCATAATTACAAAGTCATAAAATAATGCAATTTCTTTTCTTTATGTACTTATCTGACATGAACATCCATCCTGAAATCAGATAAAAAGGCAGCTTACTTAGTAAACAATGTTTTTACAGAAGAAGCTTAAGTACTTTCTGGTGGTATCAGGATAGAAAATAAACTTCTCCTGACATGCTGCAAAGCTGACAGGTTTCATGATTCCTACTAACATTTTGTTTTAACATCTTGTTATTGAAACATAATACACTTTGCCTCACCATGTCTGCACCAACCAAGATCTAAATTAATCTATAACAAATTCTGAAAACAATGCAAAAAGTGGTTAAAAAGAACAGAGGCAAGAAAAAAAAGCATTATAATGTGTATCTGAAACAGAGTAAATTCTAATCAAGCTCCTGTCCTTTGAAGGACCCATATTCCTCAGGGGTTTTGTCTGGAAACAAAGGTATATTCAGAGAGAAGATTTCTGCAGACTAGAAAGAAGAGTTTGTACATCAAATACTTTCCTAAGAAATTCCAGTAAGTAATGGTCCAGCCTTCTGTATTGGTGGATGCATAAAGCTTGCCAACAATAAACCCAAGCACAGGCTTCACCTTCAAATTCAAGTTAAGCCATAGGTTGTCTCTCTGATACAGCATGCTCTATTTAAAATTTTAAGGCAGGTAAGGCTGAAGAAGAGATCCAGTTTATCAGACACATTTACAACAGTAGTAACAAAGATTCCTATGTAAAGGACAGGAGTCATTTATGCCAAGCAAATACCTGCCCACCTCTCTGCTGAAGGTGCAGTTACTCCTCAGTGACTACACCTGAACTCTGTCCTACAGAGCCCAATTCAAGCTTAACCATAGTGAAACTGTGATAGACCTTAGATACAATGTGCAGACAAACTCATTCTACTTTAGTTCCTCCCACAAGAAAATTTAAAAGAAATTGCATGCATCTTAAAAAGACTATTATGAGCACTATCTTACACCAACAAGTTGGAACAGTTTGGGGGTGGAGCAAGTAAGTGGGAAAAAACCAGAACACCCTAAAGAAATATGTGCACAGAGGCTGAAGAGATGCTCATCCTCCAGGCCTCCCAGGCTAATACAAAACTCCATAATATTTTCTGGAAGGCACAAAAGAAAATATGAACTGTTTCAGCCTGTATTTTCCCTCAAAAAACCCTAAACCCGAACAAAGCCAAACAAAAAAGCGTCTGTGATTGGGCTGCACTGAATGATGACTGTCACTTGTAACAAGATGATTCACAAACATTAAAAACAATAGATGTCTTTTGCATAACATGGAAAAGAGCAAACTATGTCCAGCAATTTCAATTACCTGACCACAAGCACTACTTAAATACTGTAGGACAATAAAAATTAAAAAATAAAAAGTTTTTCTTGCAGATACTACAGAGAAAGCATTCCTAGCAGCAACACTTGAGAGGTACCAACAAGCCATCCTGACAAATGATGTTAGAAATTACCTAGTGGACTGCATTTGCCTCGTAGTCTCTGGATCCTCAAACATCTTGACAATAGGTTCTGTTTCAGCTTGAAGCTGCTTCAGCTGTGCAACAACAGTTGTTCTTTTCTCACGCAAAGCTGAACACACAAACAAAAATACTTTAATAGAATGCTTTAAGATTTTCATGAACCAACCTGTAATTACATGGTGCTGACTCTTGAACACATCTTCCCAATTCCTACCTCACCTGTCCTCTCAGTTAAGTCTCAAACCCAGCACTATGTAACAATTCTGTAACTTAGTAAAGACTTCTAACATTTGGTTCTTTTCCTCCTGTATGGAGGCCACCAGAGAGCAGGTACAGCTGGAGCAGAGTCTATATAAGACAAGGTATCTTCAGGCTTCCACTAAAGGAGAAACAACCTTCAACTAAGTTCACTTATGCCAAATAAACCTGCTAAAAAGTAGATACTCCAATGACACCATGAAGACTGATTTTCTTCTGACTGATGATCAGGTTCTGAAAGAACATTTAGAGCATACTTAACTAAAAATTGACAGGAAAAATTTCAAGCAGCTCAACCTGCAAAATTACGATTTTGAACACACTGTGCTTAATGGGAACATTAAGCCCTTATTAAAATTGTTAGGAAATTCATCTAGGAGTTTTAGGGTGATTATTTTACACAGACCCCAAATTCCTCACCAAGTGCTAGCAATCCAATAAAATGAAGACTTAAACAAAATTCAGAAAAGTGTGTATGTTTAAAAAAAAAAGGGGAAAAATCACCCTGACATTGGCTATGTGACCCAAGAAACACATGGGATCAGAGAAGCCAAGTTCAAATCCCAGGAGATAAATGCAGGAAACTGTGAAAGTGAAGCACACACCAGAACATGGTGAACAGAATTGACATTTCTTTCATGATTTGACTACACAGATATCTGAACAGGACATCCAAGGTGGCTAACACCATAATGGTGACCCAACCTAAATTTAAGAACAACTTGCCTGACAGGAAATGTTCCAATAAGGAGAAATTATCTCCACCTTCGGTTGACTCTTGAGATTATAAAACAGGAAGAATAGATGAAAGAAAAAAACATTCAGTTGACTTACTAAGAATACGAAAATGTTTTCCTGCGACATCTCCTGGGTGTGTAATTGTAAGTTGATCTCATGGAAGACAAGACAAAAGCAACTATAAACTGTGCAGGGAGATTTCTAATTATCACTGTGTAAGTGAACTCAGTTTTGAGTACTTTAAACAGTGAAGTCTTAAAAAAGGATAATGTAAACTTCTAATGACACCAGTGATTCCACAAGTAAGAACCACCTGCCCATACAGACATTCTGATAAGTACTCATACAAGAAGGTGATGCATACCAGAAAGATGTCAGAAGTTAAGGCCTTTGCATAGGAAGCTGTGCAAGCAAGCACCCTGAACAATGGACTTTGTGTGAGAGAACTAGCTCTGCTTATGTTAATTGAATAAAAGCCACAGATCAAACAATGGTAAGTCACTGTACAAAAAAAAAAAAAAACCAAACAAAAAAACCAAAAACAAAACAAAAAACCCCAACCAAACAAAACAAAAAAAAACACCAAAAAACCAAACCAAAACAAACCAAAAAAAACCACAAAAAAACACCAAAAACCTGCCAAACTAATGATGTAAAATCTTAAGAGATGTAGTGTTTTTCTTACTCTTTTCAAACAAGTGTGGAAATGGCTTAATGGTCCTTAATGAAGGCAGAGCTCTCCAAGCGAGCAAATGCATTCAACTTTCTTGCAGCTGTGACCTTATGAAGTTATACTCTAAGGCAATCTGCTTAAGTAACTGGCTATAATCAGAATTCGAAGACATCTGGAATATTTACTTCGTGGAAATCTGCTAGAATTGCTATTTCTTGTGTTGTTTACTTCTTTAGTATTTCACTCCTTAATTACTACTGGTAACAGTGATATTCAACAGCTTAAAAAGGCTGAAGCAGGGAAAGAAACAGGAACATCTATTCAGCTTTGATATTTTTTCTATAGCCTTGATACAGCCTGACTTTTTTAATCAATAGAACTGCTAAGTAACCTACAGGTGAAGCTATTATTACAGCTGTTTCTTAGATTACAGAAGTGAAACTCTCTGGTTCTCATTACATGTTACAAGTCCCATGTGTCACAGTACACACGCCCATTATAGCACCTAATGCTAGCACAGACTTGGTCAAAACACTGACTCCAATGTCCATAAGCCTATCAGCTCTCTTCTTCCAAAGAGGCAAGCGGCCATCTCTGCAGCGTCAAGAGCCTGAAAAGAGCAAGACCCAGAGGCAGAACGCAACAGAACCCAAGTTTCTTCCTCCTAAGATGCAGGCAAAACAGACTGTAGTCCCAATAGCTAAGAAAAAGGTGAGGAACTCCCCAACATGAAAAAAAGATGGAGAAACAGGAAGCCAGTGGATATTGAAAGACCAGATCAGGAAGAAACAAACAAAACATCTAACCCATAAACAAAAGAAATGGAAAAAAAAAACCCCTTTAAAATCAAAATGCCCATGAAGGATGGAAATTAGACAAAGCTAGGTAATCTAACTTTCTCTCCATTCCCAAATGCTCTTCAAGATGATAGAAACTCAAGCAGTAAACAGAGAAGTTCTCAAAATCATGGATAAGACAGTAAGAGATCACATTCATTATAATCTTAAATTTATTTTCTTCTAGAGAAGCAGCAATTCTTATATTGACAAAACTGAGGAAAACACATCTGCAAAAAAATATCTCTCTCCAACGTCTAAGAATCAGCCACAGACAGATCAGTGGAATTATTTACAATGCAACTCTAGTCTTAACATACTGGATGCTTTAAAGAAAAAGTCATCAAATAACACCAAATCATTGTGCAAGTGCTTAATTTTGCAGATGAAAAGCAACTGCAACTCAATTAGGCTACACCCTTAAAGTGCTTGAAATTACCAAATCAGCATTGAAATACTAAAGAGATCGCGCAAAGGTTAAGTTCCTGACAGACCGACAAACCCAAACTTCCCAGGATTAGGGCATTCTATTTGTCTCAGTATTGCACATCCTCTTGGTAATGCCGAACTTAAACACTACTCTAGTTTTTGGATGCAACAAGCAATTGCCACTAGTTATTTATTATTTTAGACAGAAAGGTTGCAAAACAAGCTTTACATCTAAATGAGCAGCTTACCATGAGGAATTTCATCGGAATAAAGATTTTTGTACACATCCATAGCAAAATCCACCATGTTGGTATCACTAAGGAGATCCAGTTTTCCTTGGAGCAGCTCTTTTTCATTGTATATCTGAAACAATAATTATTAACAGATTCATTGGAATAGTATTGAAGAGTTTCAATTATGTATTACTTTTATGGCACAGTTTATAGACTTCTGTACAATTGAACTGTTTTAAATATCAAATCTCACAGCTCTGTCATTAAGAGTACTTATAAAGGCTCTCTGCATTTTCAGTCTTGACAAAATACCAAATATTTTCTGCTATCTATGAATGCAGGTACTTCAAAAGCTAATTAGGAGTCAAGCAACATTAGTTTCTTAACAAGAACAGTAACTCCTATTGCAAAATTACATATATATTTTAAAAAATAACAAAACCTTAATCATACTTTTCTTTCAAAGTACTGAATACTTTCCACAAAATAAAATGCTGAACAGTGAGGACTAGTTAAATTACTTAAAGTGGGTTTCAGAAAAGATGCACAACATTAAACTTAGAATTTATCTGAAGTGTAGATTAACCTAAAGTATGTTGCTAGATCTATAGAATAAGAACAAATTTAAAATAGGTATGTCATTGGATGGTGTACATTTAAACTTTTCAAACTGTTTTTTGGAGCTCATACTCCATAATTTAGCAGTGAGTTGCAAGCTGCTGTTAGGTGTTGAAGATGTAGGTGAGGGCCAAATCCAGTATACTCCTCGAAAACATATTTGCACAAGAGCCGTGTTACAACTCACCACATCACATTTGTGAACATCTCAGATATAGAATCAGGAGTAATTTAATCCAGCTCTGAACACTGTGTTTTTCAAAATTAACTACAAAATTGACTTCTTGACATAAAAATGCTAATGTAAAAATGCCCCCAAGATGACAGACATTAAGCAAACTCCACATGCTAGGCTTGACAGATGGTTAGGTCAAGCTGTCTCAACAAACGCATGGTTCATCATTCCTTTCTGAAGGCTAAAATAATACTAAAGACTAAAATAAGGCTAAAATTTATACAGTTTCACATGTTTTGCTTCCACTTTAAAATAGTTTAGACTGAGGAGAGTTTAGTACAAAGTATCTGAAGCACTCGTCTGAGGTATCTCTAGCATTCTAGGTTCTTTGTAGCAGTATAACTTTAAAATATACATAAGAAAACCAAGAAAGAATAATTCCAGAAGTGACTTATATTTGGTTCCAACACAAATACGTGATGACATGGATTTCAAACTAAAATTAATTAGTATCAATGGCGTAACTCCACAGACCGCCCTGAGCTCCGGCGGCCGGATGGCCCAAGCACCAAAAGCCGCGGGGCTATCGAGGGTGTCCCACGCTGTGAGACTGCGAACTGCGGCTGCAAGGGAGGGCTTTGACTCCTTTCTCAGAATATACGTGAGGGAAAGACACTACACCAAATCCGAGGAAGGAGAAAGCGCAAGAATTCTCTGCGCTCTCTCAAGCGAGGGGCCGAGGAGCTGCGCGGCGTGATCAAGGAGCGGCTGCCTCAGGCCTCCTCTCGGCTCTGCTCCCCTCCCTCCCTGGGCAGCCCTACGCGCTTCCCCCCTGGACTCGCGCGGCACTGGAGCCCCGAGCTCCTCCCTGCGGAGGCTCTGAATCCCCCACGGGCAGCGCCCGGCCCGCGCAGCGCCCAGGCCCACAGGAAGAAGCCACGGCCGCGGCGCACCCAGGCTCACGGGAAGCACCGGCAGCAGGGTCTGCTGCTTTCCCGTTCCCGCAGCCGGTTTCCCACCCTTAGGAGAGACACGCACCTCCTTGACAGAGAGGAATTCCAGCAGCGGGAAGACCAAGTGCCGGTCCAAGAAGTGAGCGATCCTGGTGGTCAGGTCGTACTCCGCCATCTTGGCGCCGGGAGAGAGGACAGGCAGAGGCGCGGCGGGGCTCTTCTGGGCGCTGCGCCTGCGCGGCCCCGCCCCCAGCGGCGGGACCGGCGCCTGCGCACTGCTGTCTGCGGGGTCAGCCGGGGCTCGGGCGAGGATGGCTCCGGCGAGGGTCCTGTGATGGGGGCAATGGCCGAGCTCTTCCCCTGTCTTGCCCTTCCCTCTCCTCCGCTGGGCCCGAGGCAGCGGCAGGGCCGGTCCGAGTGCGCGGTGTGCGCCTGGGACAGGGCCCTGCTCGCGCCTTGCGTGGGGTGAAGGCGCCGGTGGAGCGCGTGAGCAAATGCTGTGCGGGAGGTTGGGCAGCCCGGCTCAACAGAGTGGGATTTCTGGCGGAGTGAGCATCCCCTGAAAGCAGCTGTGAGGTGTGAGCCCAGCCCACACATTTTGTGCGTTGTGTGGGAGCTTGACTTCATCTAGATCTAATCTGGTAACGAGAATCTGAAAAGGGGTCTAAGCTGTCCCTGGCACCAAGTGAAAAGTTTGTTAAGGTTGGTGCGTGTTGGCCAAGCTCTCCATGGTGCCAGATGAGACAGAGAAAGGCTGGGTAGCTGCTGGACAATGCCTTACCCAGGGAAATCCAAGCAATCGCAGAAATGTATTGCAACAGAAATGAAAGAACCACTAATACCAATGATAACTTGCATATTTCCTGTAGCCATGGTAAGGAAGAATTAGTACTGGCTGCCCAGGGTAGTGTTTGAGTCCTTATCCCTGGAGATACTTAGAAGATGTGTGGATGGGGTGCTTAGGGATATGGTTTAATGGTGGGCTAGATCTTAGAAGTCTTTTCCAACATGAATGATTCTGTGATTCACCATGTTAACTCACCAGAAATATAAAAACTTTATTTTCCTATTACACTTTCCAAGTTTTCTAGTGATTTTTGTTAGGACACGTAGTTGAATTCAGTAAGTCAAGCCTCATCTCTTCTCATAAAGCATGACTAAAACCTTCATCATGAGGAAACTTTTCCTTTCAAGAGCATAATAATTTGTTTAGTGATTCACATAACTACAGACTATGTCAGTGGTAGCTACAATAGCTGTTCATGTGGACCAGCAAGTTTGTATAGTTGTATAGGACAGATTAATTTTAGACTTGGATGGTTTGTTTTAAATGTAAATGGGAAGTGAGGAATAAGAAGGTCATAACATTTACTAAGCCATTATTCAGGCAGCTAGTGATGTTCTCCCCACCTTAACAGAAAGATGTAAAGGCTATAGAATTTAGGATGTGTCAGGCTGGTTTTTAGAGATAAGACTTCATTGCATCTCAGATTCCCTGTAAGGGAAACAAGGATGCAGCATGAATTAAGTAATTCTTCATGTGACACTGAATTGTTAACACTTTCGTATAAGTCTGTGGTATGTGTAATTTTGTATTAGTAATGCTCTTTTCGGAACATCATCTGTGAGAAAGAATCCCTTTTTATATGAAAGACAACCTTGTATTTTTTTATAGTTGTTGGAGATACTGTTTACTTTGATAGTTACATATCACCGATGACATACATAATCTCTCATAGTGAAAACTATCCTCCTGTATTAATTTTCCCATAATAACAATGTGGGTTTCACCAAGGTCTGTTCAAACTTGCCACTGGTTTCTCCTCATGACAGTCAGATTTCAAAGCTGCCAGTGGAAGCCAGGCTGTGGAGTTGGCAGTGGAAGACCCTCAGCACTACAGAATGCTAAAGCATCCAAGGCCCTGTGCAGTGCTTGGTGTTAGCTGATGAGTGACTGCCTGCAAGAAACAGGTACAAGAATGAGTGAAAAGGTGTAAAGAACTAGCTGAGGAGAGCCTTTTAGAGAAAGACCATTAAAACAACACTGTGCCAAGGCAAAATATCAGGAAAACTGTTTTCAATTCCTTAAGTGAAACATACTCTGTGCTGAGGATTCCTGTTCTAAGAAGAGGGTGTCTAACTGCTTTAGCTGTATCATCTAGTGGGATAGATACTCACCCTCTTGGTGAATTTTTTTCTAAAATACATGTAAGCTTTCATGGCAAAACAGTCTTAGCCAATCTTAACTGAATAACAGGAAATGTGAGTTTATTTTGAACTCTTGTGCAGACACCTGACTGAGGAATTATGCAAAGTGTAGTACCTCTAGGCCAAATTTCATTTTTGACATAGAACAGGCTTGAGGCTGAAGTCCTCTAACCTAATGAAGTATTTCCTCTCTGGAAATTCAGTCCACTGTAGTTAAGATTCTTAGCACCAGTGTACTTAAGAGTGCTAGTTTGGTTAATAAAATAAAAGCCATTTGGCTAGAATTATCTAGAAGATCATTCTGAATAAATCAACAGGAATGTATCTTGCTTGGGCTAAGTTTTTTGATTTCATAATTCCTAAATAGGAAATTTTATCTGAAGGATTCTGTTTACATAATTGGTTGTCATTTATCCTATTGTTAACATGACAGTGAAATCCAACATTCTTTGAATTGTTAGAAGTAAATAATCACTAGGAAATCATAGTAAAGTATTTTTCTGTCTCACATTATAAAAGGGAAATTGAATCTATTAGCTTCTTCCACATCCTTTGATATGATTCAAACCTTATGTTAACTTGTTTAGGGCTTTTTTTTTTTTGTATTTGTAATTCAGAAGTTATATTTCTATCTTTTTTCTTTTGACTTTGTATCTGAAAACAATTTTTAAATACTGAATTCCATAAATATTTTTTAAACTGCTTAAAACAGAAATACTTCTAAAATCAAGAATGTATCATCTATAGAAATTCAGTGCTGCCAACTATTTCTGTATAGCATTCAAATTTACAAAAAGAGTCATAATTCAGCTGAATCATCATAAAAACCATTATTATGTTGATGTGCTATTTAAACTATTTTGGAAAAAAAATGGGGAAACACTGAAGTCCAAAATGCGGGTAGTGGAATGTGGTCCAGTGGAAAAGGACCTGGGAGTGCTGGTTGACAACAGACTGAACGTGAGCCAGTGTGTGCCCAGGTGGCTGGGAAAACCAATGGGATCCTGGCCTGGATCAGCAATGATGTGGCCAGCAGGAGCAGGGCAGGGATTGTCCCCTGTACTGGGCACTGGTGAGGCCACAACCCAAGTGCTGTGTCCAGTTCTGGGCCCCCCAGTTCAGGTAGGACATTGAGGTGCTGGAGTGAGTCCAGAGAAGGGCAGTGGAGATGGGGAAGGATCTGGGATACAAGTGCTATGAGGAGAGGCCCAGAGAACTGGTGGGACCTTATCACTCTCTACAACTCCCTGAAATAAGGGTGTAGCCAGGTGGGGTTTGGGCTCTTCTCCCAGGTAACAAGATAAACGACAAGAGGACACAATCTTAAACTGTGCCAGGGGAGGTTTAGGTTGAACATTAGGAAGAATTTCTTCACAGAAAGGGTGATTAATCACTGGAATGGGCTGCCCAGGGAGTTGATGATCACTGTCCCTGGAGGTGTTTAAGAAAAGACTGGATGTGACACTCAGTGCCGTGGTCTGGTTGACATGGTGGTGTTTGGTCATAGGTTGGACTCAATGATCTCAGAGGTCTTTTCAAAGCTGATTCATTCTATGATTCTACACCACATTATAACTTTATAATTATTTGATACATTTTTTTCTGGTTTAAGAACATTGAAGACCTTGTCTAATGTAATTGTAATTAAATTAGTGGAGTTACTCTGCATTTTCCTAGTGAAACTAGGATAAGCAGGTTTTCCTCACCTGAAACTGTGAACATAATAAAAAGCCAAGGGCGGAAATGCTTACCTGATGGTACTTTACCAATTGGCTCTATCTAGATGGTGTTAGGCTCTATCCTCAACTTTCAATGTGATGTTTTCTGTCTTTTTTGAACTATTTCTTTTCTAAAAAACCCAAAACAATTTATGAAGCTATGGTGTTGCAAGATTCACTGATGATTTGAATCTGGTGAAGTCAGCCAGTCAGTTCTAATATATTCTCTGTCAAGGTTCCAACAAAACTTACGTTTTTGTAAAACAGGTAAATAAAATACTTTCTCTTTCCCATCACAAAGGTGGTTGGGAAGAACAAGACAAAGCTAAAAGATCATTATTTCATTGGGAAGGTGTTTACACTCCACTTGTAAGGAAAAATATTCCCTTTGTCATGGCTTATACTTCCAATATACCTGTTGGAATAAAAGTTTTAAGAGGTGAATCTCCTACAAATGCAGATGTTTCTGCTAATACCCTCTCAAAGGTTACATCAGGCATAATAACTGATGATAGGGTTACAATTATGATTGTTAAGAAAACCATATAATATGGGCTTCCTCTTGTTTTATTACCTTGATTTTTTTAGAGAATATAGTAATATGAAAGGAATGGAGAGGGGAACCTTTTTCATAGGAATAGTCCCTTGCTTTCTACACTATGGTACAATTTTCATTATGTTCCTCATGGTAATAAGAAAAGATAGAATAATAATTTTATTTTAAAACAACACATGCATCTCAAGTGTTACCAGTTTGTTCAATTCTGTGCTTTCAAGAGAGACTTTAAATGCTTGTTGTAAGGCAGAACTGTGCCTGGGAATTACAGAATACTTCAGTGAGCCTAGCTGGATTGCTAAGGAATAAATGAATTTGGCTCTGTAAGTATGACATAGTGTACTTTAAATATACAAAACGAGGCAAAGGAAATTGTAAGTAAAGCTTTTTATCCCAGAGTATTGGAATCAACAAGGAAGGAAGGGCATAATTTAATTCAGATCTTTATTATTGGTGATGATGGACGAGCATGAAAGAAACCAGCTTTGCTTTCCAATCCCAAGTTGTTCACAGGAAAGAGATTTGAAGAAAAACCATTGGAGTTCAAGTATACTTGAGCTGGAGATCAGAGGAAAAAATGAAGCTTTTCAAAATAAGCACGTTCCAAAGTTATTTTTCAAAATAGCTTTATACATTAAGAGGTACAATAAGTCATGCATTAAATACCTGGAAATTGTTCCCACTTTTGATTTATTAAAAGAAAAGAAGGAAAGGGAAATAAAAAGGAGGGGGGGAAAGTGAAATTTCCCAGTGGGAAATACTTTTAAATGTTGTATCGCCAGGATATTTGGGAAAAATAACCGACAATTATGAAAAAGCTTCAATATAATACTGACTGTGCAACAACTGGTAGCGAATATTATTTTCACAGAATCACAGAATAATCTGAGTTGGAAAGTATCCTCAAGGATCATCAAGTCCAGCTCCTGGCCCTGCACAGGATCATACCCAGAAATCACAGTGTGTGCCCAAGAGCATTGTCCAAATGCTGCTTGAGCTCTGTCGGGCTAGTGCTGTGATCACTTTCCTGGGGAACTTGTTCCAGTGCCCAGCCACCCTCTGGGTGAAGAACTTTTTTCTGATATCCAGGGTAAACCTCTTTTGACACAACTTCAGTCCATTTCCTTGGGTCCTGATAACTTTACATATGACAAGGACCCTACATGCTAATAAACAGAATATACAGAATATACAATATACAGAAGCAGTACTTACTGTATATTCTTTTGCTATCCTTGACTGTTTTATCAGTTTAGGTTCAATTATGAAATACTAAGCAGTTATGGAATGATTGTACATGAAAATCTGAGTTGAAGGTGATACATATATCACTAGACATTTTAAAACAATCATTTGAAAGCCATCTGAAGTTGATACAAATCTGGTTGTAGGCATGAGTTTCATGGCCTCTGTTTCAGATACAATTTCTGCCTTTGAATTTAAATACTTGGTTCGCTTTTCATTATTCAGGAAATGGTGCTTGAAACTATCTTAGCATAAGACATTTACCTCTAAATTTCAATATTTTAAAATCTTTTAAAAACCTTTTTTTCATAGAAAATGGAGAGTTTTGTTTGGGTTTTTTTTATGAGGACTTTGGCAAAAGGGTTGTAAACTCTAAGCTTTATGTAGCAAATGGGTACGTTTCTTGAAATGTAAGATATTCTCTGAGCTTTTTCTGAGTAAGGGAGGGTAAAATAATTTTTGTCACATTCATGTGAGGTAGGACATGCAGAAGTTTACCAGTTTCTATGGAATTAATTTTCCTTATGTTTTTATCTTTTATTATATTGTAAACTTTCTATTACTGCTTCATTTACTCCTGCATTAGTTTTTATTTTATTACTGTGTTATTTGTCATTTTCTTTCAGTAATTATGACACTTTATGGATAGTATTTTGCTCTAAGGGCTGCAAACGTGTAATATTCACAGCCCTAAATCTGACTCCTAAGTACAGGATTCTAAAGTATCTGAGCAAAATGCATATCCAAATTATAAATACCCACTGTATGCCCTGCTTGCCCTCTGGATTCATTAGGATCTGGTCAGCTCTGACCCAGAAGTCCACAGCTCTTAACATAAGCACAACACAACCTTCTTAGAAGCCCTGATAACTGGAACACAAATAAATAGATCAATCCCACAGTAAATAAATGCTCAAGTAAGCTGTCTAAAGAGCTTAGGGGGAGAAACAGGGAGGAACAGGGGAAGAGATATATAATGCTTCATACATGCTGCATCTTTTTTAGGTTCAAAATCCATACTCCATAATCAGGTGGTGGACCTGGCCAAAAACTTCACATCTTAAAACAGTTCAGAATCAGAAAAATGTGGAAGGGAGCTGTATCTCTTCTACTTCTTACTATTTGTGTACTTTTTTTTTTTTCTTTTTTTTTTTTTTACGACCCTACACCCTAGCTTAGGGTACATAAGTACATTTGTACACAAATACATAATTTCATCTGCATGGGGTAGCTTTCTCATGCAGCAGGGCTGAATTGTAAGAGAAGAGAGACTTAGGGTTGTTGTCCAGGCAAATGGACAGGGCAAATGTGGTACTGTGAGCATATGATCTGGCCATTCATTTCAGGTAACTTAGGAGAAGCTTACAATTAAAACCAGAGGCAATCTTTGTTTCCTGGCAGCTGCATATTTACCTGCATTTACTGAAGGAATAATTTGTCATTTCTCAGGATTCTTGTCTGCTGTCAGCCTTCTCAATTAATTGGAGTCTAGGCTGGCCTGGTAGCAGAGAGGATGGGGTGTCAGAGATTGCAACCTTGTGTCCATTCTCCCAATTCTGTTGTAGGGCAGGACAGGGGCTGCCAAGCCACATCCTGCCTGCCTGTAGTAGTTTCACAGAAGTGAGTAGCTTGGAAAGGGGTGATGGTGAATATCTGCAGGTAGTGCTAGGTGCCTTTGACGTGGGAGCCTCTGGGCTATATAAAATGTGAGTATGCTGTTTAAATACAGGCAGTACCTTTCACACCTGGATGAAGGTTGTACCTTACTGTACCTGTCTTCATGAGGTCATGATAATGGTCACAGTCACCATGGCAAATCCTACAAAAAGCTGTCTTCACAATGTCTAATACATCCACAGCCTTGTGCATCAGTGTCAGAGAGCATTTGTTCAGAAAGGATGGGAGCCTGCTACAGGCTGCAGAATACTACCCTATAATGTTCATGGGCAAGGCAGATGAACCAGCAGCCCATAGTGGATCTGGTTACTTGGGCTCGTTCAAGAACTAACAAGATTAGTGGTTTAGCTCTATTAGATTATCTCACATGGACTTGCTCACGCCCAGCGTTATATTTAGCAGGTCTTGGCTTCCCTTCCCAGCAGGGAGACCACATCTGGTCCAGGAATGCTGGAGCCAAAGCCATGTTCGATCTTTGTGTGCCACTGCTTGTGGCTACTGGCCCCAGCCATTACAGACCAAGGTCCCTGAGCACCCCCTGGCAGTTGTTTCCACACATACCCCCTGACCTCTGAGATCTTTCCTCCAGCTGAGATTTTCACTGCCTTCTTTCCAAGACTCTTTTTTGTAGTCTGTGTAGAAACACAATGCATGATCAGCCTCCTAATTGGGGGTTCTGTCTCTGTATTAATTGGAGGAGTTGGGATGTGCTGCTCTTCAGTCACAATGTTATCAAAATTTATATCCTGACTGTACTGGTTGCCAGTGAAAACTAGCAATCTTCCTGGGGGTATAAAGTTCAGTTTCAGACATTTACACAGGTATAGACACATTCATCACCTGCTTGCTATTGTTTAATTTTTTTTTTCTTTTTTTTTTTCCCTGCAACAGTAATGCACCAAAGATGCCTGAAAATACAAGAAACATAATCTGAAAATACAAAGAAACACCGCCTGTTCTCGGGCTTTGTCCATGGGAAGTGGACTGCGTCACCGTGCTAACCACAAGAAAAACATTCCAATCTTACAGTGTTCCCTGTACTCATCTCAAATTAACTTCTCCAGGAGGGATAACATTTTAGGCGCATTTGTTGAGGAGGAAAATTGAAGCAGGGAGATGATAAAGACTTACTGAGAGCTAGCACAATAGCTTGGTGGCAGGACCAGGAAAAGAGGAAGAGATCTGACCTCACTCTGGTCTCTTGGAGTACTTAATTGTTGTAGGGGCCTCCAGTCGGTAATGAGTCTAAGACAGTGGAAAGCACAATTTCTCACGGGGGCGGGGGTTGTGGTGAAGATGTTCATTTCTCTCCTTTTGTTTGAGAGCTGTCTTTGAAGGCATTGTTCTTCCACAGCTGCAGTAGCCTACATTCATTGTGATAATTGTGGGACAATACATAGACTGGATGATTGATACATGAGATAAAGTTGTGTAAGAATATTACTAGACAATCATATGGAGGTAATAAATTACACAAAGACAGCTCAAAGAAATAAGCTAAGGACAATTTTAGTGGGGTACAACGTGGGAGATGGCACAGCAGGTCCAAACAGGGATAAAAATGAATAAGAGTAACAGCAACTAAAACATTTGCTGGAACAAGTCATATAACAGGACATGAGTTGAAGTATTAAAGATAGGTGAATAGCTCATGGGCAGAAAAGGAAGCAAATTCTCTGTGCTCATGAAGAGCTCTGTGCTGCCTATGCACCCTGTCATCTTTTTTCCATATCAGAAGGAGGTGTAAGTGAACTTCTTTGTTTTGGTAGGAAATCCAGCTTTACTTACAGGGTCTGCATATTTAGGAGGTTGGGACTGAGAGTCATCACAAAGTTTGCAGACCAGTCTGAACATATTCAAACACTCAAGAAGGTGCCGTAGTAAAAAGATTGCTGTCTTACAAAATGTAAAGTGAACTCAGTGCTTTCGAAGCAGAACATTTTTTGGTGTTCCTATCTGAAGGCTGTAAGATATAGAAAGCAAACAGCAGGTAAAGTTTGGTTTGGATTTTATTTTATTTTTTATTTGTAATTCTTTTTTGAGGCACCCTTTGTAAATTTGTTGCCAGCTCCATGTTAAGATGTTTGACTGACAGGCTTTCTTACATTTTCCAGCTGTTCTATTCTCACTATTTATCAATCATACTCTATGGCCTTGACAGTTTGTTGTCTCAGTGATCAGTTTTAAGAACACCTTGAAAATTTTTATAATGAAAGAGTAGATTAAAAAGGGAAGATGGAATTGTTACTACTACAAGAGTATCTGAAGTAAAGATGCTAACTTATTACAGACATCCCTCTACTGAGTCCACCATGTAAGTTTTTTAGCAGATATGTTATAAACATGGCTGCTTCAGAAAAATGCGGTGGAAGGAGAAAGGGTTTAGGCACTTCTGTCAACTGATCAGCCTGTGGCTGTAGGCTTCTCTTCCATCTGAGAACAATAGCTCCTCCCTTGTGCTGTGATTGCCTCTGTGAGCTTGCTCAGAACCTCCACTCTGCATGCAGCCTCAGCCAGGAAGGTGAAGGGGAAGCTGACTTCCTTTCTCACTGCTGAACTTCTAATACAAATGTTAATCTCTACAATATGTATTACTGCTTTCAGTCAACAGACTATGTCTTAGATTTCAATAATTACTCCCTCCTTGCCTAACAAGACTGGTATTTCTAAATGTCTGGTATATTCCATAGACGGGTTGTCTGTGGCATGATATAATCTTAAGGAGTTTGATCCAAACTTGTTGAAGGCAGTGGGATTTGTCTGTTGATTTCAGTGTTTTTTAAAGGATCTGAAAAAGATACAGGGCTTGGATCTGCATAAGTGTAACAGCTAATATTGCCTGCAGCAGCACAGCATTTTCACAACTATGTTTAATCACCTTAAGACATTTAAAGAGGTCAAATTTTTCTGTCCCTCCCAAAATACTGAAAACATTTCAGTTCCCTATGCTAATCTTTTGCAATATTTTTTATTTCTGAAATATCATGGGCTATATGCAGGCACAGAATGTTGTGAAACTTACGTGTTTTAAATTTTGAAGCAAGGTTCATTCATGACGTCATGTGTTAAGTTTCATCCCCCAGGGAAGGTGTGTGTGGTTTTTGTTTTGCTTCTTTTGGTTCGTTATTTTTTTCAAACTGAGTTATTAGGCCCTGAAAAATGGAAGTGCTGATATAATCTGAAATAGTATTTCCTGAAGGGCCCTGTTAGAGCAATATTCTAAAAGTCTAATAAGTCCCATTGTGAGAGCCATTTGTCATTTTATCCCTACAGGCAAATTTTTAAAGGTTAGGGAGGGCTATTTGTCAAAGTTAAATGCTGCTTTAAATTTTGTTTCCAAAAACCTGGCATTTTGTAAATACTTCTAGTTGTCCTCTTTAGATTATCTCAGTAAAAAAAAGTTTGGAATGGGATAGATGGGGAAGAAAGTGTCTAAAGCAAATTGTTTATACACTTACTTAATTCTGAAGAACAAATTTGCTGTATATAATGTTTCAACTGAGCCTGCACAGTTTAGGTCTCTGTTTTAAAACTTTAAATAGCTTTGGTTTAAAAGGGGAAACTACTGCATTAGTGGCTAAAAGTATAGGAATCTTGCTGTTTATTCTCTAGATATGACAGGTATCTTGAAATTCAAAATGCTGTCAGGATAGTTTCAAGTGTTTATACTTGTTGATGGAAATTCCAGTCTAGTGAGTTCCTGCTACTTAACTCTGATAGGATTTAACAAAGTTTCAACATACAAAGTATTTACAATAGTAGGAAAAAGGATGCAGGAATGCTGCCATTACAGTAGCAAAATGATTCGTGGTTATTGCTTTTTAACATGTTCCTTAAAGTATAATGGTATGAAAATGCTTACAAATGAAAATTGTATTCCACTTAACTGTGGCATTGGCATTTTACAGGGAGTTGGGTAAGAACCTTTCTCCTTTTAAATTAGAGCAGTCTAGTGGGGATTTTGTATTTTTTCCTCAAGTTACTGGTTATTTTTTCTGACAGTGCAAAACTGGAGAGTTGAGATAGCTGAATTTACAGTAAACATGTTGTAGGCTTATAGTATTTGATTTGAAGTAGCCTGTAGAGAAGTGATAGTCCTTCTGTGTACCTTGATAACCAGACACACCAATTGATGAAACAGATACTGAAACAAAAAAGGGAGTACTTATTTTCCTGATTTTTTTAATCAGCAAACTCTTCCCTAAAGATGAATCAAATCCTCTTATTTAATTTATTCAGCATAAATGAATTAAATTGAAACCTGATTAGCCCACAGTTGGAAGAATCTCTTTGCAATGACTTGGAACACTTGCTAGGGATTAACCCCAAATCCCAATTCTTCTTCACTGACTGTTCCAGTAGCATCATTTGTTCGTATTTGTATCTAAAGATACTTCAGAGTCCTTCTTTCAGAGGTTACTGAAATACTCACTGTTTTTAACCTTTCACCATATAAGCATTTTCAAATGTTTATAGGTTATGATTAGACTCAATTCATCAGCAAGAATTTTCTGTGAATCTGTGATTCAATATTTATGAAGTTGAGTGTATGAATTGCACTGAAGTAGTACTATTTAACTCCAAGTAGTGGAAGAGTTGCTGTGATTGTAAAGTAATAATTCCATTAGCTTGCTGTCAAAGCTATGGATGTGTCTTTTCTGCTAAAGACAAAAGCCCTTGTGAAAGTGCTTGCTCATTATCCTGAAATAATAGGATAATACTATGCAGTTCAGTATGAAAAGTTTTACTCTTACATGAACAATATGTTAATGATAAGCATAACATTAGCCTGTTGACAGACTGATTTCTTCAGAACAATCATTATATGTCTAATGTTTTTAGAAATTTTACAAAGAAGTTGCGTTTTTAAGGCCAGATCATAGCCAAAAGGTGGCAGTATTTTATTCAGTATTCATTTGCAAAACAGTATAAAAATGCATGTATTTATTGACACTTTGGTTCTAATATCAGATCAAACTGGATGATTGTATCCTAAAAATAGTGTTGGTTTATGAAAAGGACTTTTTTAGAATGAAAGTAGAAATTAAATTTCTTGCTTATACCTTAAAGTTTGCAAAAAAGAATCTAGTACATAAATTTTAATTATTAGGTATTTAGTGTTTCACATGATACTCACGTTGTCACTGAAAGAGAACTTTGTGGTCTCGGCATTTTTATGGAGTGCTTAAGAGCATTAGAACTTTTTCTCTAAGTGTTGGCAGAGTTAACTCATTTTACCTTCAAAAAGAAAGAAATTAAACTCCACATGCTTTTAATATGAGCCAAAACTGCTGCAATAAAACCAATTTGTTTTATACACCCTAGAGATTGGTAATATTTTTCATAAAGTAAGTAGAGAATTTTTTGTGCTGAGACAACAATAACTTGAAGAATTGTTGAAATGTTTCTTTTCCTGCCTGCCAAGTTGTTTAGCTGTACATCAGTGGTTTATGTCAGGATAGATTGAGATTAAATTTTGACCATTAGTAGGAGAGAATGCTTGCAAGTGCAATTATGTTCAAGCAAATAATTCCATGTAATTTTTGATCCATAGTTACATCAGATGTAAATATGAATTTGCTATAGTTACAGAATAAGTTTAAGTCAAATAAAGTAGATAAATATTCTATTTCCATGTATGAAATACTTTTAAAAATCACTTCTTGTCACAGTCTTTTAGAAATATTTAAAAATGAAGGCTCTATTCTCCAAATATTTGCCAGTCCAGTTTCTTGTTAATATTTTTCATCCTTTTTTTTACAACATTGAAAAATTTTGATAAATGTTATATGTGAAATGGAAGAAAATGTGATTCAGTGGGCAAGACACGGGAAATCCAGTTGAAATGGTACTGCTTTTTAATATGCATCAGTATTCACCTCCAGCAGAGTATAATTCACACCTATCAATCTTCTGTAATGTCAAGCAAAATATGGTACAGTTCCCAAGGGAACTGGAATTAATAGGTCTTTTGATACATCACTGATTTCTCTGTTTTGCCACTTAATTTTCTCCAATAGCCTACTCACCGAATCTCTGAGGGCAGTTTCTTTTTCCAGAAAAAAAGGGCTGTGACACATTTTTATTCAGTAATCATTTTGACGTTCTCACATGGACAGGAAGGTGATGTGAAATTTAATTCTCTATATAATCAAATAAGGCAGAGCATTGTATCAGTAGCACAAACTCTGGTAACATCATGAAGGCAAGAATAAAGGTGTTGGACAAACATAGCTGGATACCACAGATATAACTAAGAGACTGCTCAGAAGACCAAAACGGATGATGTTATTTTTTTAGCAACAAGTCCTCAGTTTTAAACAAAAAGTAGTAAGGAAGAACAAGTGTGCAAATGCTGACTTTGTTAATAATCTGTTTCCTGCTAGGCTCCAGTGTTTGTGATCCCTTTGCTTCTAGAATTTATTCCCAAAGAGTATTTTAGAAAAGCTTACTTGTATAGAACGGCCTAGAAATTGCCTGAAATTATTCTGGGAACAAATCCACATAGTGAAAATTGTGGGATATATTCTTGTATACGGATATTGAAAAGAACCATTGCTTATGGCAGTGTGTTCCCAAGATATTGAATATATATCCCTACAGGAGTGGAGGAAAATCTTGTCAGTGATGGGTCACAGTTTAGGCAGATTTGTCAGGAAGCACAGCACAACTACAGCAATAATATTTTTTTACATTACCCTTCAAATGATATGAGCACATCTCTATCTAAAAGGAACAGCATATGCTTTTAGGAGAGTGTAATTGTCCTAGCAGTCCTCATGTAGGAAAATACGCTTTATGCATGTGAAGTTACATAGGAGAGCAAATGATGCTCACTGTTTTCTGTTTGTAATTACACTGGGGGTGGGGGGAGTACATTAATGGTAAACTTCTTTGTGCTCATGTGTAAATAGAGCTCTAGGTTTATGTTTTGCCTGCTAAGAGAAGGATGAGCTCCTTGAACAAAACAGAACAAGTAGGGGAAGGATTTGGAAGGTTTTTGTGTTCATGCCTGGGAAGAGGTTTTGCATCTGCTGAGTGCAGGTGTGCTCCATACCATATATTTGCTGCTGTGGATGACTGCTGCCTATGCGCTTGTTTCTAGGGGCTGCTTGTTCTGCTCTCCGGCAAGGCTGTGGTTTCCTGTTGAATCTGTGCCTTTGCCAACACCCTGTTTTGTCTAGATGCCAAATGCAGCAGTAGGTGGAACGGGAGGAACAGTGCACATGGATGGTCATTCCTGAAGTGCGTGCGTTGCATCACGTATTGCTCATTGGGTAAGGGTTATCCCCAAGGCTTGCTGATATTTGAGTAAAAATACAACTGACTTGAAAATTTTTGTCCTCTGTGTTTCTCCAAGAAAAAACTTGTGATGTGCAATAAATTAGCAGTTATTACAAAACTGTGTTGGTGTTTCTGTACTAGACCTTTCAGGAGCTAGATTCCCAGCAATGTTTCCAAGCTTCAATTCTGATCAAACAGTCTTGTTTTATTTTAGTAGATAAAATTTAATTGGTGGGCAGAACTTGCCAAAATCTAGTTTATTACAGTTGTATGCCTCTACTCAGGATTGCTTTTGGGGAATAAAGGCAGGGCAGGACATAGATTCTAGGAATTTTTGTGCCTCTTAGGAGTTTTGATATTATTTAACTTGGGCAATAAAATGCAAATCAGTCTACAGGGGAAATATAATTCATATGAAACAGTGTCCAGCTCTCTTGGAAGTTATAGGGAGACTTCTCAGAGACTGAAATGGAGTTGGATACAGTGCACCTCTTCTGAAGATATTATTAACAATGTCATTGCTAAAGAACATACAGACTGTGGCACTGATCCTGTGCTGTTTGTGTGCTCTGAAGTTGCTGTGAAATAGTAAAAACTTCAGTTTTTTCCTAACATTTTACTCAGGTCATACATTTTGGAGCAATACATTTAGTGAATGTCATTATGCACTTAATATGTATTTTTCTCTAGAGGATTTGGGGCTTTGTTTTAAGGGCTGCTTATATGCTGTATGCTTAATTACAGTATTTTAAATTACAGTATTTAAAATTTTCATTTTTCTACCTAAAATTAGAATGTTTTCAGGACATTTTTCTATTTTTGGAGAAATTCCCAATTTTACAATTTCAGTTGGTCTATACAAGGGATAGGTGTCTTATTTAATTCATTGCATTTTTCCTTCAGGTATGTTTAGGAGACACTTGAAAGAGGATTATTTCTTGCTGGAGCTTTAAACTGGCAGCCCATTATGGAACCTTTTGAGGTGGGCTTCACTGGCTTTAGAGAATTTAAAATAGTGGAATATGGTAAGATATAGATAGGGTATATAGGGAAGATAGGATTGCTAAAACTTAGAGCTACCTCTTTTGCCTCCTATGAGCATGAACTGGTGAAACCTTAGTGAAAATGCCCAGATGGACAGCTTTTCTTGCGTGCAACAGCCTTTATCTCGTAGGTAGTAATTTCTGAGATCACATGTGAGTCAGTTTTTAACCTGGCTCACTAAAGAAGCAAGGCTTCTGCTGTCATGCCACAGAGACCCCTGTTCATCCTTTTGTAACCTGCAAGTCCAATTTAAAAGTGGGTAAAGATACCAGAAGGGAATATCTTCTGCAGTAATTCCAGGGGCTGAAGACAACCCCTGAACTTACTTGTTTATCTGCCAGAGAATGAGAGACTCGATTTTCAGCAGAATTTCCTGGCAGCCAAGTAGAGCTACACTTACATCAGATCATCAGGCATGCAACTGGTGGTAAAAATGTAGAGCAATACAAGAGTCTCTTGTCCATCAGGAAACAGAGACAAGTAGATAGGGAGGACTTGAAGATATGATTGCAAAATGTGTGTGTGTTAAGGGGCAGGAGGGGCTGTTGATGTTCAATGCTGAGACACAATGACAAAATGAGCTTTTCCTTTTCAAGAATTATTCAATTGCAACTAATCAAGTGCAACAAACTTTAAACACTTATTAATAATTGCTATCCAATAGATCTACAGTTGAAAATGTGCCACTCTACTCAGCCCTAGTGAGGCTGTATCTGGAGTATTGTGTCCAATTCTGGGCTCCTCATTACAGGAGAGACATGGAGGTCCTGGAGCTGGTCCAGCTGAGGGCTACGAAGATGATTAAGAATCTGGAGGTCTTACAAGGAAAGGTTTAAATACAGAGGCCTATTCACCCTTGAGAAGAGGTGTCTGAGAGGGGACATCGTAAGTGGCTACACGTATCTGAAGAGAGAGTGTCTGAGGATAGATGCAGGCTCTTCTCAGTGGAGCCAAGCAATAGGACAAGAGGCAATGCGCAGAAACTAATGTACAGGAAGTTCCACCTGAACATCAGGAAGAACTACTTTACTGTGCAGGTGACCACATGCTGAAACAGATTGTCCTCTCTCCAACAGAGAGATTGTGGAGTCTCCCTCAAGAACCATCTGCACGTAACCCTGTGCCATGTGCTCTTAGATGACCCTGCTTGAGCAGGGAGGTTGTACCAGATGACCCACTAGGTTCCTTTCCAACCTTACCCATTCTATGAATATATAGCAACACAAGGTAAAGAAACCTGACATCTAAGAACATAGCACTATTGGAAAATTGCTGTCAGTTTTGTGGACTTTTATGCTCTCAGTCATCCTAAATTTATCTGAAATTAATAAAAAATCTAAATAGTAGAATTTTAAAATATTGAAAATCCTCAGGGAAAAATACATCCTCTAAAAAGACAAGGCATGTCCATATGGTTGATGAAGCTTAAAATACCTTACTTGATCTTTCTGGCAACCAGCCTATAATCAGTCTGCAGCAAGACCTTTCTATGTATCAGACTTTAGGAACTGCTGAACTCATGAGAAATATGAAAGTATTAGTGAACTTGTTCATACTTCTTTTCCCATAGTGGTGAAGTCATGATCTAATACATGACTGAGGAGAAAGGTATGGGCAGTGCTGCTTGAAATCATGACCCCAAGGGTCTTGCTCTTTTGGGTTTAGGTCAAGGCTGTAGCAAAGATGTTGTTTTCTATTCCCTTAAAAGGATGTCTGTGTTGCTAACACAGGCCCTTGGAGGCATGATTAGTTACTCAGAGGAAAATGCTTGTCCTCTGATTGGCAAAATATGTGTAGAAATACAGCTGTTACTACAAATAAAATGAAAATGCACTCAATAGCTGTAAACTCTGAGCTTGGACAAAACCTGTCTGGCTCGAGCTATTGCTGTTCTGGAAATTAAAAATTCTTCTCATCTATGTGTTGCTTTGTCCTGCCTAAGGATAGAAGTTTCAATTTTGAAATGTTGGACTGTTTATGTAGGTACAATGTTTAATGACATCCCTTAATGAAAATGTTTGAGCTAATTGACATAAATGTTGACATAAATGGAAGCAATATCTGATTTTCATAGAAAAGCTAATAGACTAGCTGCCTGTTTGAGAACAGAAACTCATGTGAAACCTCCCAAAGCAGAACACTTTGCAGATAGTAGGGTTCCAGAGTTTACAATACACCTTAGTTGGCAGACTATAAAACACCAATAGGATGTTTTACAAGGTGTCTTCATATTTGTATGTGTGTTACTAGCTATTCTGTCCCTCTATAAATCAGTATACTTCTAAGGCTTGCAAACAGAACTATTTAGGCAGCTCCTAAAACTGTAGGGATGATTCAACTTGTCTTATTCAACTTATAAACAACAAGTCTTTGCAGTTCACTAAAAAGAAATTCACTTTTCCAGGTTTTAATCATCAAAGTACCTTGAAATACAATTCAGTATATTTGTATTTTGGTTTCACTGCTCATAGCTCATACATCATCCTATTTATATTAGTTATGCTGAAATTAAAAGAGAGTTGTAGGATCTGGATCAAGATATTATCTGCCTAATCATTTGTAATAGAACTACTCACTGAACTAGTGTGAACAAGACAGATTAATGTAAATATATGGGCTCAAGTGTAATAGTTTTCATTGACAAAATTATACAAAGGAAAATTCTGTTTCTGCAGATCTTTATATCTGTTGCAAACAAAGAATAGCTAACTTCAGCATATGTTAAGTAAGGATTAAAATGATCCTGATGTATTTCAACTCATGTAAAAAAAGGGATTGTCTCTTAAGTTAAAGGAGTGCAAAAGGAACTTAATACAGGAAATACCTTTTTACCCTGATCATGCTAGAAGTATAATTCTGTGACCATACTTTTTTATAATTTGATCAACTTTTCCTTTAATGTTCCTTAGATTTGATTTTTCCACTGAAAGCAAACATATTAGTTAATTAATTATTAGTTAATTTTTCATTCACAGTTCTCCTTGTAGAACAACAGAAATATTTTGCATGGGAAGGACTTGCCAGTATTGCAGAAAGCTTTTCAAAGGTAATGCAGTAGACCTAGATTGTAGGAGCATCAGGGAAATGAGAATCTTATCTTCTAGAGAATTCCAAATGTTTGGCACAAGGCTTTAGAGCAGGTATCTTGCAGAACCATCCTGAAGAATAATAGTAAAAAGAAGCATCTTTCAGATTTGTTTTTCCTCTAGTTTTAAAAGTCCTTTGTCTTTACTTGTCACACATGTTCAGAGGTGGCATATTTCTTCTTTTCAGGCCAGTATATATCCTGGAATAGGCTAGTCTTTTCCAAAGCCAAATTCAAACCTGCCCTCTCCTCAGTGATAGTAGGAATGTGACTTTGAACTTTGCAAATTGCAAAATATCTCGTACGCTTCCAGTACAACATAGGTACAACTTACCTGTGGAAGTATGGAAGAGCAGTCAGATCAGGTTTCATCCATTCCTTCTCAGTGTTAAGCATTCTAATCACCTTGGCCATTAATAAGGTTGTTGGCATGATCATCATGGTGGGTTTTAGCAACAAAAGAACACCAAATGACTAAATTTCAATGAAACCTCAGAACCTAAGCCTGGGAAGTAGTGGCCATCTCTGAAACTCTCTTTTAATGTGTCACAGCATTCTGAGTTTGACACCATAATTCTAACTTCTCTCAAAAGAAAAAGATTTTTAGACATGCCTTTTCTGCTAATACCATTGAGCAAGGAGGAGAAAAGTTGCACTGCAGATGTATGTGTGTTAACGCAATTTTAGCTGTAACTTTGGGATTATTTTCAGTAGGACAAAAAGTCAAGTGACTGATTAGCTGTTCACAATGACTAATCTGCCAGATCTTCCTGCATGCCAATCAGAATTTTGCCTTTAAACTGCAGGAAGCAGTTCTTAGGAGCTTCGTTTTAGAGTTATTCATGTCACAGAATGGTAACCAAATAATCAGTAGGTTGAGAAATTTAATTCACTGATGTGAAGACAATGCATGTAAAAATTCTTTTAATCATAAATGGGTTACTAAAGACATGTGGAATATGTAGCTGAAATGGCAGCTTTTAATACTATTTGCAAGTAAAATAATCCCATTTTCCCCATTGTTTTCATCTAGATTCCATTTTACATTGTATTGCTCAAAGGAGGCACCAATAATCATTCCAGTTTTTCTGCTATCATCCGTGTGTCCCCTGTGGCTTGGTACTGCAGATCTTGATTACTGAATGTTCCTCACATCAGTACATCCATGCAGGACTTCAATTGGAAAGAGGAAAATCTGTGATGCTGCTATGAGTTGTTCCTAAAGGAAGAGTTCCAAAACGAAGCAGTTCTCTGGGGTCTTAGACTGCAAGTCCCAAAATGCAGTCTGCCAAATGTACTTAGCAAAATTGCAAACTTTGGTGAATTTTCATCATCTGCACTGAAGAAAGAAATCTTTTTAGTGGTCTTGTAGTCAGTATAGATGGGAAGATTCATTACAGTGTATTGTAACTAAGTCTGCATATTCCCATATTCCTTTTCTTTAAGCGAGTAGTTGACCGTTGTTGTCAGAACTCTGGCACAGTTCACAAGCAGGATTTCTTTTGTCATCCACTGATCAGTTGATAGCTCTTCTGAGGGGAAGAGAGAGGAGAGAAGGAGATCACTTGCTGTCTGTACAAGAGCACGCTGGCCCTGGTGCCTGGCCCATGCAGGCGGACATGGGAGAAGTGTGCCTGTGCAGGGGGCTCGGGTGGAGCCTTTGTCACCTCCTCAGTGACAATTTCTGCGTTTGCACACAGCTTTCTGTCAGACTTTAAAATCAAACCAGCTTTTTGGAATTCAGGGCTTGCTCAGCCCAGAAAGATATGGCTCCCATAACTCATGAAGCCTCTTTTAAACTGCTGGTGAAACCTTGACCATGTTCCCATCAATGGGAAGGTTTGAAGGCTGGAGGTTACCACTGACTTGACCAGGATTAGACTTTCCCTTGTGGATCTGTGCTTTGCTTATAATTAAACTTCCAATTCTTTCTAAAGATGCTGAAAATGTGTGGTGGTCATTGACTTTCTGTAGAATCTCAATAGGATGTTCACATTTCAAAAGACAAACTTTTTAATCTTCTAACTTCTGATAAGAATTTAAGAGCAATTTTAGACTTTTAAATTTGATCTTTTAGTGACTCCATTAATTTCAGGGAAGCAACAGTAGTCCTACCTGCAGCTACTACTAAGGTGAGCACAGAGAATCCCCACATCCTTGCACTGCAATCTAGCAATTTGCTGAAAGTGCAAATGTTCTCACTTGCTTACCAATGAGCTGTCAACTGAGATTTCCTTTATTTTGCTGTATTATTCCCTGCTTTCTCTTTTTGCTCTTGCAGTTAATAAAAAGATCAATACAAAAATAAAATGGTGAAAATCAGAACTGATGTGTGAATATGACATTCAAGAGCTTTTTTTTGCCTTTCTTTTTAAGGAGAGGTTGAATATAAGCAGCATGTATGGCTCTGTGGGTGTGCATACCAGCGCATGTATCCGAGTCTTTTTGCAATAAACTACATGGTCATACTTTAGCTTTTTTGATCCCAGAATCTTAACACCATCTTCCAGCCAGTGACCCTATAATGAATGTTGCACTTACATTACCAAATCTCATCACCATATGTCTGTAAGTGCTGTGGGGCTCAGATCAGCTGAAGACTGAGGTCTGTGAAATAAAATGCAACTCCTATTCTTAGGTAAGGTATTTCTGCAAAGATTATGTTTAACAATATGGATGCCAAGAAGAAACAAATTTGAACTGGGTTTTTCATAAGGAAAGTTGTTAAATACTGACAGAGAGACTAAGTAAACTGCCTGAGGTTTATTTTGTAAATGTACATACAACAAACCCAGGAAGACAGCTGTACAAGTTAAGAGATTGTTACTAACTACCAGGGTGGAATTTTTTCAATACAGCTATCCATGTGCTTTGAGGAGATAGTTAAGATTGTTTTTCCTCAATGATTAATGACAAAGGGCATAGAACAAGACACCCAGGCTGAATTTTAGGTTGAGTCATTCAGACACAAATACCAAGTAAATCCAGTTATTTTCATTGTACTTCTCTGAAATGATGTTTTAGTACATAGCCCAACTGTGACAGATTTTTGCACTATCATACATAGTGTAATTTTTAATGCCTTATGGGTTTCCTTTCTGATTTAGTGATTTTTAAAAAATCTTTTAATAAGACTTAGTAAAGAAGATTTAAATTTAAAAACAGTTTCATACCTTTATAAATTTCTGTATGTTACATATGTGTATATATTCACTCACCTGAAGAGAGGTATGGGAACAATTTTTGTATATAGTTTATCAATTCTACTGAAAATACATAATTGTTCACTGTAAAAAAAGCTTTTACTACAGGATAATTTATTATTTATTCATCACATTTTTGACAAATTAAGTTTGAAAGGTTTCAGGGATGACATTTCTGCTATCATCTTTGGAAGACTCCTGATAATCAAAGAGGAACGTCAGTATGAACTTTTTCCATTCAATGTGCCCCTTTTATTTTAAACTCTATAAGGAAAGAAATTACTTGATTCTAGTGCTCTTTTGTTCCTCTATCCATTCATGTGCTTGTCTAACAATCCTCTAATAATTTCTGAACTAGCAGCCAATTTTAACCAAATTTGACTGAGGATTAGAGGTCCCAAAACTATTAAGGTCTTCCACACTTCATGAAAATTGATACTAAAGGAGAGAGACTCAAGTCAGTGCCCCACTGAGCAAAGCTCACTCACAGCTTGCCACAAGGAACCTGCTTAAACTGATTGCAAGTTCATGCTGGTAAAGTTAAACAAATGTTCATCTACTGGCTACATCAAGCCTTAATTTTGTAGTGAACAACAGTATTGGATTTTAAAGATTTTGTAACAAAAGGGTTTTTTGTGCTTTTTGCATTTGGCCCTCCCTTGACTTTTCATCTTGGCAACTGAATTTTTGCTTCTTCAGCAGGAAGCTGCAAAAGGCTTTTTGAAAGTGCACTTGAAACAATGTCTACTGAATTTCAGAGGCTTTCAGAGTAGCAGCCTGCATGTCAAGCTCACAGTTCACATGTTGCTAGCAGCTCATATTTCGTGAGTTGTTACGAGGAATCCTGAGAAGTTATGGCTTGGTTCACTTCCATTTTAGATTGATCATTAAAACTTTTTTTGGATGACTGATATGATTTCTTTCAGAGAGATTAATGAAATCCCTTCTGGTAATGTGATAGAGTAATTAGGTTTGTTACTAGGATAAAATGTGTTGCTTTAGATATTTTCAATATAGTTTAATTTTCTTTCTTGCCAAAAAACACTCTTATTTTCATAGTATCTGCCACTTTTAATCCATAAAAGTGCATAGCAGTGTAACTTGGAGTACATCCTTACTCAGGCTGAAGTTCCACTCATTTAGGATTAAAATTTTATATTCTTAATTATAATGGTTTTAATCTAGATTAGTCCTCAGTGGGAATACAGACATAAATACATTATTTAATATCTTCACTAGACCATTTATTCTGTCAAAGTTGAAATACCTAAGAGATCACACAAAAGGCACCAGTTAAACATGATGGGTGCAACCTTCCTGTGTGCCATGGGAATGCAGTATTTATCACCCTGTATTCACAGGCTTTCAGGCTGGGACCCTGGTACCACAGGTGAAAATTTATAGCCTCCTGGTACTGCAATCACTGTCCTGCCATCTCACTTGGCTTGCTAGACTATGACATATCACCTCTCCATAGGAGACCTATATTGGAGTTCCTCTTTATAGACTTCCAGGTCAAGGGGCTACAGAAATAGTCCATTGACAATTATCTATCTTGCTTCTCTGGGAAGTTGTGCTACCATTTCTGGAAGTGACTGTGCTGTCTGTTCTTTGCACTGGTGCACTTGGTGATACAACCACCAAAGACTTTTCCCTTCTCTCCACTGATATCCCAGATCCAAGAAGGGCATCATCTATCAAGCTCTCCTCAGTTAACTTCTCAGTCATCCAGCAGTTTCCTGTAAAGAAACTAAAATTGACCCAGTACATTCATGTTATTAAATGTGTCTGATGAAGACTATGATGCCTGGCCCACAGACCATCTGCTGCAGGATGGTAACATCCATGTTTTACAGGGCTGCTGTCCTCTGGAACAGACTGGTCACGTTCATAGTGTATGAGTTTTCTGAGCTTCACAGGGTGGCCTTACAAGTTGCTATTTTTTATGTGTTTTTCTGAGTAAAGTTTAGCATGTGGGTTGTTTTTCAGTCTTCTAGGGTGGAGATTTCATCATGTGAATTTTAAGGTATGTGCTGCAGGCTGTGGGGTATGACAGAAAGGAATGTGGGTTTATTTGCAACCGTGTTGGAGGATTACACTGAGCAGGACCCGCAGAGTGCGGGCTGGTCTGTGCTGTCTTTTGGGAAGAGCTGACACTGAGCTATCCACAGAGCTGCCCTCGTGCTTTCATGTGAACAGAGCTAGCTAATTTCCCTCAAAGGAAAACTGGAGAGCAAGGTAGCCAGGTGACCTCTGTTTGGGAGATTGTCAAGATGCTAAGCACAATGTGGATATGTCCACTGAGGTGCTGATGGGATGTAGTTCATCTGCTGAAAGATCTGATATCATACTGGGGATACAGGATACAAACCAGAATACTCAGGTCCTACAGCAGTTTTCTGGAGTTGTTAATGCTTCCAGGTTTCACAAGGTCTGGAAATTATGACCTTTGCTGTTTTCATGGCCTTGATCATGAACCTACACACAAGGAAAATAAGGCTTAGGGCAGCACAAGAAACTGAAAGAACATTTTCCTTAGCTTGATATAACTTTTTAATAATATTACTTTGCTTTATAATCATCACTTTGGGTCATTTCACACTTCTTCCAGTTTTGCAATCTGTAATATTGTACTGAACTGCCTTCACTATTGATTTAAAACAAAACTCAGTTCATGTTTCTCACCATTGTTGAATTAAACTATTGTTTTGGGTGGTAAAAATAGGATTCATTTGGTATTTGGATGCGTCTGGATATAAAAATATTTTCGGTCATCTCCAAGCACAGGACTCATGACTAAGCATCATACCAGGGTCTGAGTCATAAAGGACTATAAGTAATGTCTGAATTCATATGCACTTCCTTGGAAGCATTTCCAAAATTTTGTCTTGAAGCTTTCTCAGCTGTAGGTGCATTAATCTGTCCTCGCCATGGAAGTAGTGAGAACTGTGTGCTTTTTCTAGTGCTTATTCTTTTACTTTCTTTTACTTTCCTCTCCTTCATAGTGTGTGCCAATGTAGATATTTTAGTGCAAATAATGATTGCACTTGAAAACAACACTCCCAGTTGTCCCTACTGACTGTCCTTTGCTTCTCGTTGTGGGATGGCTTTGGCACACATGTGCTAGATGCCTTTGGGTGAAACTAAATTGGAGTACAGACTCCCAGAGCTCATCTAATGGACTCCAGACACAAAAAGGCATTTAATCCATGGGGCCAATCTAGAGTTAATCTAGAAGTCTCTAAAACAACCTCCAAAATAAAAGCAAAAAACCCCCAAAAACAACAACAAAAAAATGCTTTAAGTGTGACTACTGTGGATATCAATTATTTCACTCTGAGTATTCTGCCCTTCCGATGCTGTCCTCTTGGTTTTCCGTGGATGTGGAAACCATGGCACACAATGCAGAGGTTATGTGCTTTTGAAGAAGAGAATGTCTTGGAGTTATGAGAAGAGTTTCCTGATTCTTACAGAACAAAATGTATGGGCACTGTACTATCTTGGGTTTAGTGTCTGGTTGACTACTACAGCACTGAACCTTGTCTAGACACATAGTTGCATGTTGCCCTTCATAACTAATTAAAGTCCTCCTAATTAAAAGCCTTTTTGTGTAGGGGGAGGATGGGTAAAGCATAGCAGTTTTCAGATGTATATTTGTTTGTTTTTACATTGTTTTTACCTTTGTTTCAGAGGAGATATTCTAGAGTTGCACTGTTTTAACAATGGAAAAATGAAGGGCCATGACTTGCCATCCCTATTTTATTTATGTGCCCAAAAATACCTTGGAGGTTATTCAAATAAATGCACTCCATTCCATTTACTTGACTGTCTGATGGCTTAATCATGCAAATAAATGTGAGGATGCTATTTATTTGACTGTCTGTCATGGTGTTTCTTTGACTGTACGGTAAAGCATATTTTCTTTTTCCCCAAAGAAAAAAATTAAATTAAATGCGTAAAAACCCACCCCATGTTGTAATGCAACAGTTCAGATTTTAAACACACATAAGTCAGGACATTCAGAGTTATGACTCCCTAGAGCTTGTAGCTCAGCCATGTTGTACATGTGGTGTAGATTAAAACAGTGATTTCCTCTCCTTTCTGTACTCCTTTCTCTTCTGGGTCCTTTCCTCTTTTAGCTCTTTTATGGTGTCTGTTCTGGAGCTCCTCCATGGGATGGGTGATCCAGCAAAGGCCCTGGATGACAGGCATGGGAGCCAATCCCATGCATGCAAGACTGGTACTGTTTGCAGCATTAGAGGAGCACAGCAAGGAAACAAGGGAGCCCAAGGACCAAGTACCTCCCTTCATGGGAATGGTCCTGCCTCCACTCCATACTCATCTCACACACACTATTCTGTGCTGTCCATATTGCAGCATTCTCCAAATACTTTTCTCTTCTCCCAGGCAACTAGCAACAAGACAAGAGGAAACAGCCTCAGGCAGTGCCAGGGAAGATTCAGGCTGGACATCAGGAAGAATTTTTTTCACAGAAAAGGCTGTCAAGCATTAGAACAAGCTGCACAAGGACATAATGGAGTCACCATCCCTGGAGGTGTTCAAGAAACAACAGCTTCAAGAAACACTGAGTGCTATGGTCTAGTTGACAAAGTGGTGACTGGCCAAAGATTGGAATCACAGAGTCACACAATAAGCTGAGTTGGAAGGGAGCCACAAGAATCATCAAGTCTGATTCCCTGCACAGCACCATCCTCAAGAGTCACACCTGGTGCCCAAGAGCATAGTCCAAACTCTCCTTGAACTCTGTCAGGCTGTTGCTGTGACTACATTCCTGGGGAGTTGTTCTAGTGTCCAGCCACCCTCTGGATGAAGAACCTTTTTCCTAATATCCAATGTAAACCTCTCCTGACACAGCTTCAGGCTATTCCCTCGGGTCCTGTCTTGGATCACCACAGAGAAGAGACCAGTGTCTGACTCTCCTCCTCACAAGGAGGTTGTAACTGCAATGAGGTATCACCTCTCCTCCAGGCTGAACAGACCAAGTGACCTCAGCCACTTCTCACAGAGCTTCCCCTCAAGGCCCTTCACCATCTTTGTTGCCCTCCTTTGGACACTGTCTAATACTTTTCTATCTGTCTTTTCTTGTGGCACCCAAAACTGCCCCCAGCACTGGAGGTGAGGCTGCCCCAGTGCAGAGCAGAGCAGGACAATCCCCTCCCTTGCCTGGCTGGTGATGCTGTGCCTGATGTCCCCAGGACAGGGTTGTCCCTCCTGGCTGCCAGGGCACTGTTGGCTCATGTTCAACTTGCCATCAATCAGGAACCCCAGGGCCCTTTCCATGGCTCTGCTTTCCAGTATCTCATTCCCCAGTCTGTGCATACAGTCTTGAAGGTCTTTTTCAGCCTAAATGGTTCTATGAAATAACACATCTTTTTTTCCCAACAAATGTGCACTTGTCTTGAATCTCTTCCTCAATGTGCTTTATTCATGTTGAAAAAAAGCTCATCTGTGTTACAGGGGGTTGCAAGGAGGGGGAGGTAGTAACTTAAGAACAAACCTGTAGGTCCTCGTTCTCTGAATGTCACAGATATTCTGTGAATAAGAGAATCAGACAATGTGATAACATTTCTCCAAAGCCATATGTAGTCTATCTTGACAGACAATGAAGGATGGATGCTTCTCGACATTCATATTGATAAAAATTATCTGAAAAGAGAATGTGAGTTCCCACAATACTTATTTTCTGGATCTTACTCTTTTTCTGTGTTACTTTTTATATTCTGTATTCCTACATAACCTGAACAAAATATTATATGGTCTCTTATGTGGTTACTATTTCTTTGCTAGTCTCATAAATAACTTGCAGTGTTTTCTGACTTGGCATAGTAAAACTCCCAAATTTCCTCAACAATATAAATTTCTGGAGACCGATAGGTGTAAATTGCCCTGAAGAGAATGATGGTTTGTTTGCACTCCTCTAGGCCAAATCCTGTAATGGAAGAACTCATCTGTCCAACTGCTTTCTTTTTTACAAGTGCATATCATTATACCAGTCTTTGGATTTTCAAAAGAAAAAATACAACTATTTGAGACTGTCATTATTAGTAGCTTCTGCTTTTTCAATTCTATAAACATTGAGATAATTAAAATATTATTCTAAATCCTTTTGAAATAATAGTTTTGGTTTAGTTATTGTGTGTTAAGCACTTACTCTAGTAAAAATAAACACATTTCTATTTCAAATTATACAAGCAGGATATTATTTCCAACGTCCTCAGGGCAGGGATTGTACTTTTCCTTGTATCTGCAAATTATTTATTGGAAGAGGGGCCCTATCCTCCTTACAGCTTCAGCATTAATACTACGTGATGATCTTCATATGGAAAATATTGAATCTGAACACACAGAATTTTGTAAATACCAGCAACTTATTGTACAATCATGACAGCACTTTTCTTTTTCAGCTGCTCATATTTCTCTCCTTGGTTTTCCTACACCTCTTTGTTTAACTGACTGGAGGAGAACAAAGCAGAAAAGCAAGAGCCTAAAGTTAATATCTGAAATGCTGTTGCTTGGAAAAAACTTTTTCTGGTTGTCTATGAGGTGGCTAAAGGATTTATGTCTTGGTATGTTGAGCGTGATGAGTACATGCACTGCTGACTTAAAGAGGAATTCTGTCTCAAGTCTAAATCTTCCATCTGCTTCATGGACCAGTCTCTACAACGTGCCTGCCCTGATCACCCATCTTCCCTTGGGAACAGTGTTCCGATGTTGTGGGGCTGCCATGATCACCCATCTTCCCTTAGGAACAGCGTTCTGGTGGTGTGGGGCTGCCATGATCACCCATCTTCCCTTGGGAACAGTGTTCCGATGTTGTGGACTGCCATGGTCACCCATCTTCCCTTAGGAACAGTGTTCAGATGTTGTGGGACTCCTGTGCTTGAGGCAGAGCCGTTTTTTGCCTGTCCCTGTTAAGCCAGCCGCGTGCACAGGGCCCAGTCATGGTTAGCTCTGGAGTTGGGACACCTCCTTCTCGTGGCTTCAGCTTAATGGGTTCAGTTTCACCTCCTTTAAAGGACAGCTCTTTCCTCAGGCACATAACAAAAGCTCATCCAGACACAAAGTCTGTAACGTGCTGCTTCTCACTGTGATCGTGTGACAGAATCAGGAATAGACTGGCTGCTAGTTAGGAATACCAGTCAAACAATAACTGTGCAGGTAAACTGTGATTCGTGTGCTGTAGCTGTCTGTACACATGGAGTTCATGGTGCTGTTCCAGGAACTTTCCCGATGAGCTCTGCCTCTTCCTGCAGGTTGATAGCTTCATCCTTTGCAAAATTCTTACTTACTTGGTACATGGAGCTGAAATCTGAGGAAGGTTGAAGAACTCCAAGAAATAAAAGCAGATGCAAAGGAATTGGTTTGGATATGTGGTTTAGTCAGTGTTGCCAGTTCAGTTTCTATTTTACAGAAAGCTTTAACATTGGATAAATGTGGTATTTTTAGAAAAAGAAAATACATGCTAGTACAAAAGAAAGTCTTCCAAGATTCAGTAGGAATTATACTACCTTTTCTTCCTTGGTCTGAAGAAAGAAATAAACTAAACTGATTCAGGCCTGGTTTTGATAATATAAGAGAAGAAATTCAGGGCAATCACAAAATGGGAGAAAGTAACAGACATTATGAAAAAGTATTGGATGGAGCAGCTGTCATTGCCAGCACTATACTATAATTGAGTGTACGAGGTTATCTGGTTTCTTTTTAATGAAATGTTGTAAAAACCAGTACCTTTTGTCCTTTGTTAAATATTTACAGATTATATTTGGAAGCTGCTATCAGAGTTAAATTCAAAGATCCTACTATTTTGTATCTCGTATGTTTGCATAAACCATATCAGTTCACATTTAATAAGATTTGCTATCAAGAGAACCACAAACTGTTTAAATTCTTAACATCTGCAGCTTTGTCAGGTTTTCAGGGGTTACATGTCTGAGTAGACTTGCTTAACTCAAATGAGGAATTATGGAAACAATTAAATTTCTTCCATATTTTCATTTCAGTGACAGGCTTCCAGTCCAGCTTTACAATATGGTATTTCTTTGCATACAGCCAAAACAAGATATTCCACAGGAACAGAAAACTTGTCATTTTTCTTATCACCACAAGCATGTGATATCTGCCATCAGCAGTTGGGAAAATTTCCATTAAAATAAATATCAGAGAAATAAATATTTCAAAACACTTCTAAGCTAAGTCCCAGTACATGTATATTGCATGAGCACACACCAGTGTAACTTGGGATTTTATTGATTTTCATTTTTTTTCATTCACTGTGGTAAGCCTGCCTTAGATTGTTTGTTTAAATATGTTTCACATATTTACATGAAACTGCTCCACTTATGCACAACATGCCTGCCATTAAAAGTTACATGTTGGATTTGTACTGGCTTATGAAAGACAAAATAAAAGCAACATGTTTCAACCTGCAAATTTTTGTCAATAATGCATTTTTAAAGGGTTCCCATGGACTGTTTTTTTATTAAAAGAAAATTATATTCTCTGAACTATTATAAAATGTGAGGCTAGTATAAATGTGAAGCTGCTGTCCCACAGCAAGGATCTAACTGGAAACCTAGGCTATTTTCAAAAGCAGTAAACGACATGCATGATAAGAAAAATTACTCAATAGTTCACCATGTCCTTCCAGGTTCTAATGAACAGTTGTCCAATACAATGTATTTTCAATTACTTTGCCCTGTCCACTTTTTAATAACCCATGGGTCCTCTATAGTTTCCTGATAAATTCTACTCTTATGCACATCTAGTTACTACAATCTTTTCTAAGTCTGTAAGTCCTCCTAAGAGAATCCCTCTTTTCTCTGTTATGTGCTCGTGTAGTGCCCTTCACAACTTTTCCCAGTGGTAGGGATTCTGAGTGCTTGCCACTGTCATGACGTAACAAGAATTTACACTGCTCTAATTTGCCTAAGAGGAACTAGTCCTTTGTAGGATCCAGCTGGAACCAGTTAAACTTTTTAGAGCTTCATTTTTACACCCAGATCAGATCGGCTACAGAAAGGGGAATGTTTGTCCTCTTTTTCAGCTCATTAGCATAGGGCATTATATTTGAAATATATCAGACAAAGCAAGAATATTTTAACTCTTTTGTCTATTACAGCTTTACCCTAATCATCGTCCTTCTATCTCTCAGCATCTATGAAAAAAAATGCACTATCCATTTTCTTGATCCTCTTGAGAGAAATACACTGCCTGAGCAGTGAAGAGAGAAAACCAGAAAAGAAAATGAGATTTCATTTGAGGCAAGTTGTCAATATTTTTAATACTGGCATATCATTACTATGTGTTGTAAAAATGCACATTTCCAGAGTCTGCCAGCTCTCAGATATGGTATTTACACCAATGTCTGGAATGGCAGAAATGTATTCCTGTGCACACCTGTCTTGCACATTGAATGGCTGACTTGGACATTCATTATAAAATTAATGCCTTCCACTATATTTCTCCAGCTGTCCTTGTCCTACAGAACTAGTCTAAAAGATAGAATATAGGACTATTTGTTATGAAGTAACACCTATGACTAATCTGTAAGATAATGTAATTCAGACGTTGTAAGTGATTTCCAGACCACTACAGGGGCCACCACGCCTGGTCAGACTACAAACCTGTCCAATCTACTTATTCTTTAACTTCAACACCACTTTCTTAGAATTAATGTGAATGTCCATCTCAGCCTTTACAGAGTCATGGAAAATATTGAGTCTGAATACACAGAATTTTGTAAATACCAGCAACTTATTGTACCTGGGTTGAAAGGGATCTTAAAGGTATCTAGTTCCAACCCCTTCTGTGGACAGGGACATCTTTCGCTAGACCTTTCACTTTCAGGTTTCTCAGAGCTCCATCCAGCCTGGTCTTGAATGATTCCAGGGATCACCATCCACAGCTTCTCTGAGCAACCTGTTCCAGTGCCTCATCACCATCACAGTGGAGACTTTTCTCCTCATATCTAATCTAAACATACTCTCTTTCAATTTGAAGCCATTTCCCTTTTCCTGTCACTACATGCACTTATAAAAACTCTCTCTCCAACCTTCTTGTAGGCTCCCTTCAGGTACTGGAAGGCAGCAAGTAGGTCACCCCAAGGCCTTCTCTTTTCCAGGCTGAACAAGCCCAATACCCTCAGCCTTTCCTCAAAGGAGAGATTCTCCATTCCTCTGATCAACTTAGTGGCCTCCTCTTGACTTGCTCGGACAGGCCCATGTATTTCTTATGTTGAGGTACCAGGACTGCAGGATGCAGTTCTACAGGTGAGTTCAAGAGGACAAGAGGACAGAGCAGAGGAGCAGAATCCCCTCCTTGCCCTGCTGCCCACGCTGCTTTTGGTGCAGCCCAGGATACGTTTGGCTTTCAGGGCTGCAAGTGCATGTTGCTGGGTCATGTCCAGCCTCTCATCCACCAGCACCCCCAGGTCCTTCTCATCAGGGCTGCTCTCTGTCTGTTCACCCCTCACCCTGGAGTGACACCAGGGGTTGCCCCAACCCAGGTGCAGCACCAGCACTTGGTCTTGTTAAACCTCATGAGATTCCCATGGGCCACTTGTCAAACTTATCCAGATCTCTCTGGATGGATCCCATCCTTCAGGTGTGTCACCCACACCACTCAACTTGGTGTCATCTGCAAATTTGCTGAGGGTGCACTCAATCCTTTATGCCATTAATGAAGATATTTAATAACACTTGTTCTAATATTGAATCTGAAGGACATCATTTGTCACTTGAGTCCATTGGGACTCCAAGACATTGACCACTGCCCTCTGGATGTGACTGTCCAACAACTTATTCACCTAACAGTTTGCTCATCCAATCTCTCTCTCTCCAATTTAGAGAGAAGGATGTCAAGGGGGTCTGTGTCAAAGGCTTTACAGAAGTCCAGATAAATGACTTGTGGGTGGCACGAAAATTTAAGAACAATCAAAATACAGGGGTAGCTGTCTATCCAGGTTTTCACTGGTTTGAAAACTACTGCTAATCCTAAAATAATTTAAGGTCTGCTCAGTAACCTCAGACAGTAGGAAGTTATTATTCTGTATGCTTGAGAACATGCCAGTTTGAGCATTTTTTGGAAGGTGGAGAAACTCCAAAGGTCTCATCCCTTTGACCCTGCTTTTGAACCTGACACACATGATCCAGCGCTAGGAAGCACATGGAGGACTGTAGGGTTGGGTCACTCCTCTGCTTTGGCCTGGAAATACACAAAGGCACATTTTCCTTCAGGCTGTCAGATGAGAGTTTTGCTCCACAGGGAAACATTTCTGAATTAAAACACATTTTTTCCCACCTGTACAAATTTTTTTTTTCCAGGTGGAGCTTATTCTATCCCCCTGGGTAATTCTCTGTCAATCCTTCTTTGTGCCAAGTGGAGGGCAGAGATGAAATACAGTCTACTAGCAGGAGAGCTGAAGAATATTGCCTGTGTAGCTCAAAGAAAGAACGATCCCAGCTCTGGAGACACTGGTTCAAAACTGGTAAAATAACATTTTCTTGATGTGGAGTACTTTGCCATCATCAAGAAAGGCTGCAGAGGAGCTGCTGCAGCCAATTGGAGGGACCCTCTGTGCAGCCTCTGCAGAGAAGGGCAACACACTGTCAGGGTGTTAGGGCTTCTCCCAGTCCTCAGCAGCAAGTGAGAACAGGCTAAAGGAGTTTTATATCCCATTTTTGGCCTAAAATATTTTTTCTGCTTGTTTTTCTCGGTTTCCACTGAAATTCAGCAGTTTTGGGTGTCCCCACAGTGCCTTTTGCCAGCCACAAAGCTGCCTGGTGAGTGGAGCTGCACCTCAAGCTCCTTTGCTTCAGCAGTTGGGAGTTGTTGCTTTGCTTCAGCATGATGGAGTGGAGCCTTGTCATGAAACCACCCCTGGTGGGTCAGAGGAACATTTGTCATACATTCCCCATTTCTATGTTTTCCACTCCTTTTGTCCACGACTAAGTGGAGATCAAAATCAAAGCTAATTTTTAAGATAATTAATGTTTAAGATAAGTTGCTCCAAACCCAATTGCAATTAGAGGAGTTTCCTATTGATTTTGTTAATACATATTTTTCTGGAGGAGTACTTTGCCTACAGCTCAGATCAAAGTGGCAGATAGGAGAATATAAATCTGCTATTTTTTCTGAAGTCTTGGTGAAGGAGGAGGCCAGTATGTCTGTGCAGAATCTTTGAGCCTCTCACAGAACACAGTCCTTCCCTGTCTCTTCAAATTAAATTTGCTTCCTCCAAGTCTTGCCTTAGGTTTCCAGGTGTAGGTGGGCTTGGGACTCAAAGCAACCTTAACATGATTGCTATTTTCTCCACTAACAGAAAGGAGATTTCCCAACCCTTTCTAAAAACTCTTTATCAGGCCAAAATTCAGAGGAGGCATTTATCAACATGCATAATGATTAATTAGGAGGAATAGAGTTCAACTGTGGTCCTTAATCAGATTATCTCTTATAGCAGTACATTTCCCAGACTAATTACCAGATGTAGGAAGGAGCCGTTCTCTTTCTACATGCAAATTTATCTCATGAAAACTTCATGGAGCTGAGAAGAAAGGTGCAGAAAAGCAGAGTTTCCATAATTCTGCAGTAACATTAAGAGTCAGAGAAATTTGTAGGAGTCATTAAACTATTTAACTTCAGGAGGAATTAAATTTCCAGGAAGTTGGGTTTGGTGCTGGGGTGAGGGTGGTGGAGTAGAAGTTTTAAATGAGGAAAATACCATAAGTAGTTATATATCAAAAATTACTTTTATTATATAATAATGAGTAATAGATTGAATTTTTTTAGCACATGCAGTAGTATTATAGATATATACTCTAAGGCATATTTCCTTTTTTTCAACTCAAAAAGCTGCCTTCACTTGGTTGTGTTTCAGCCTTTCTTCTCCTTCCTCTATGTTCTTGTCTGGCATACCTTTTGTCTATAGAATTTCCAGTTCTGTTCAGGGTTCTCCAACTATCAGGAGTTAATATTAGGAACAAATTATTATTACATTGTCAACATTTATTTTTTTAGAAGACCTAATGAAATTAGAAAGAGCTCCTAATAAAATTAAGGGGTTTTTTTTGTTGTTGTTATTGTTGTTGTTTGTTTGTTTCTCCAACAAATATCCCCCAAAGAAACAGAAATGATGTATTGCTGTAAATGAGGAGGTTTTTTTAATATGATAGACATAGAATGAGGTAAGGCTTTCAGCTTGCCAACTGCTTTGAGTTATTCCTGTCAATCCACCAACCTAATCCATTACAATCTTTTCCTTGAATTTAAAACACTGGAAATTGAATTAAGTTGCTGTGGCCAGACGCTTCTCATTACAAAAGAAACGGTCTTGAAGCAAAACCTTACCTCTGTATATGACTCTCTAGAATCCAGATCAGGACAGAATGGTTCATATTGGCTCAGGAGGGATCCAGAAATGTCTTTTTGATTTTCCTTCTTAACAGTGAAGTGGGAACTAGAGTTGGAGGTGAGCCTTCAGTGCAGCCCTGGATGCCAGCACACACATATTATGGTCTTGTTTTGGTGATTTGTTCTCAAGGTTTAATTGAGAGATGGCAGCACAGAACATGTATTGCTCTGAAGAAAGCTTTAATTGCACTACTATCAGGAACCATGTGTTCTTTGAAATATCTCCCAACCCTGAAAAAGTTAAGTTTTTTTTTCTCTGTCTTTTTTCTTCTTTTTTTTTTAATATATTTCCCACCTGATATCTGAAGAAAAAGTGATGATTACAATAAGAGAAATTTAAGAGGTTTTCCTATCTAGGGTCAGTGGTGACATCCCCATAAATCATGGATAACCCTAACAGAGTCTTAAAGAGGCTTAATTGTCACATAGGTACAACTGTTCCCATCATATTTATCTTTCACTCCACAGCTTATAGAAACCAAATATCTGTCATCAACAATTATTAATCACCCATTTACCCTGCTGAGATATCTAATAAAGCATCAAACACAGAGTTTGAACACTAGAGAGAAGGAGAGAAAATGTAATCCAAATTTTCGAAAGTAAAGGGAAGAAAAGTCTGATGTAACATCTGTGCACCACATGTTCATAAATTACAGTGGGCCTGTGAACACTTCTTCTCTCATATATATGTCTTATAGATTTAATAGTTCATCATTTCAGGAAAGCAACATTATTATGCACCATGTTTAAAGGAAGGTGTGATCAGCTCTCCAGCAGCAATGCTGCAAGTTGCTCTCCACTGAGGATGAGCTGCTGTGCTTCAGCACCTCATGGTGTCTCAGTCTCTGCAAGCAAAGCCTCTTCTTCCTGGCAAGACTCAGGGGAAGCACCTGAACTGCAATCAGGAGGCTGGGCCCAAGTGTGATAACCTGTGACACTCCAAGAAAATTAATATTTTGTGCTTAGGCCACCAAAAAAATGCTGTTGGAATGTGGGAGCTTGCTCAGAAACAGATCTCACCCAGAACACACCTTTCCACCAGCAGTGCATTGTAGAAGAGAGCTTTTTTAGCTCGAATTACGAAAGAATGAAGAAAATGTACACACTCAAGGTATTCTACAAGTTTTTTATCCTCTGCTGTCTTGCAGGTGTTAATCTAAATATGTGTGCTTCCATCTACTGAACTGAGACAAGCCAATGGTGTACAAAGGAATATGCTGATAATGAGGTTTACTCCTGCCTTTTATTTCTGGCGAAATGTATCCATCTCTGCATCTCTGCACTAAATCTATGTGCATCATTATATCCCAGCTCTTGGGCTGACTCTGCACATCCACAAAAAAAAAAAAAAAACAAAATCCAAGTACTGTGTCTTGTAAACTTTTTTTCCAAGATGCAGAGGTTTAGATGCAGAGCTAGAAACATAAGAGTGAGAGAGCAACAAGTCTGATGAAAGGAAATTGTGCTTTTATATTATCTTCCATTCTTAAAATAACCTGCTTCCCCACCAAAAAACTTTGACATATCAAAGAAGAGGTAGAACTTAAAATGGGCAAGGGTTTGCTCTATATAGATACGGTTAAGTAGCAATAAAGAATTTGGAGACTACAAGCATTCCAGGAGTAGTGTGCTAGGTACACTGGTAAGTTTGACTCCTTACAGCCTAAAATATCTAAACCTAATTTAATTGCAATATACAACTTTAGAATCATGTTCCAGAAAAATCCAGTTTTGAAACATTTTTCAGCTTGGGAAATTTCCATAGTTTTTCTTTTTTCTGCAGATGATTGTTCTGATTTAGGAAACAATAAAAAAGATGTAAGAGGCTGCAAACCCAATTTAAAACATTTCAGATTGTTATCTCAAAGAGAGTACAAAGGCACTGTCCTTCTCTGCTTAAATCTTCATTTAACAAAGTGCTTAAGCACAAGCTTATAGAATGATTTAAGTGGGAGTTGTGTCAAATTTGGTAGGCATTTTTGTTGCAGTTATCAAATCCTAGCAGGGGATTGATTTCTATGTAATCAAATTACTTCATTAAATCACAGCCTCATATTTCTCTTCTGAACTCCTGAGACAGCCACTGAATTTAACAAAAGGCTATTAACTGCAGCTCAGGGCAGGCAGTGCCTTGCTGGCACAAAGATGACTTTCCCAGCTGACTTCTCCAAAGATTCTGAACCTGCCAGGGAATTTAACTGGATATTGCATCTGATGAACTGTCAAAGCAAGAAAAACCTGTGATCTGCACAGGGGCCACCAGCCAATGGAGTGACTGTCTCAAACCAGGTTAAAACAGGAGGCAGATGTTGGAACCAACTTGTTGGATATTGGGTTTATCTGCAGCTGCACAGTGGAATACTTCCAGTTGCTCCAAATGCATGTGCAGAAAGCATTTTTTTGCATAGGAATTTAAAAGAAGCTGTGAGGCCAGAAATCTTTAGCAGGCCAAATTGCAGGTTCAAAAGTCACTGTAATTGTCAGGACAAATAATAATATTTTTGATTTGTCTTTTTGTTTTTCAAAGATGGAAAAGAGGGTGGCTGTGTTTCCATAATGAGCAAAATGAGATTGCAGCATTTCTATTTTCCCAGCAGGAGCCATTTTCCTGTCTCTCTTTCTTGTTGACAGGTGAGCTGGGATGCTGCTGTCTCCTCACCCTCCAAACGCTCGATTCTGGGAGATGTCCTGTGAGTCTGCAAAAATAAACCAATCGGGTTTTTATCTTCGGAAAATGGAGAGTAGAAATCAGCTCTGTGGTGAGCATGAAGAACTTCTGACTCATGCCTAATTTGATCTTACCAAAAGCTTTCTGAGTTTAGGAGAATCCTAAGCATATGGTGCCAGGAGATCTACAGGATCGAAACTGTGTGTTCAGGAATCTGATTTCAAATAGGAAACAGAAACTGGTTGATAGAACCTCACTGGAGACAAAACAGGTGGGAAAATATACACATTCCTGGATGTGGCTTTGTGCCCAGTTTAACTCCAGGTGCAAGAAAGAGTTTTGTAGTTGGTGACTGACCACAGCCCAGACAATTCCTGCTGTTGCTGGACAGCCCAGCCCTCTTGTCAGCATCCTGAGAAGCATGTGGCCAGAATGGATTTACCATAGAGGAGATGAGTATGAGTAAAACCCACAGCAATCCAGCTGCTCTGATTTTGTTGGTGGAGGACTGTGACAATGCATTTTGCATGGATAAGGTACTTTACATGGAAGACCTGAACAGAACCTGTGTGAAGCATGGACTCGCTGAGATGGTGAGAGCTGCCTGTGAGAAGGAGCTCTGAATGTCCCTTCAAGCATGGCCCTCAGCGTAACTCCAGAGAAGTCCACACCTCTTTCTGCTTGTGTCACAAGGTAGCATTGAATCAAAATCAGTCTGAAGTGCTTTGTGTCCTGCAGCTGCAAGTCCAGCCAGGAGAACCTGCTGGCCCCTGGGATGTGCTCTGCTGGGAGGTTTAGTGTGAGCCTGAAGGATTGCAGATGTAATCACAAGCGGTCAGATCAAAAAGTAGGGTGAGAGAAGCATTTAGTCCACTCCTTTAAAAGATTAAATGTTTCTCTGGAGCCATGGAAAAGAAAAGAGCATCAGATTAATACCTCAACACTTGTATAGTAAGCTAAAATGCACAAAAAAATCAATGTTTCAGCACACCTCTGTAAGATGAGACATGGAGATGAGTGAACGGCACTGAGGTCTCTGTAGCTCAGTGGGGTGGAATCCAAAGTTTCACCAAATGAAAGTTAGAGCTTCAATTTTCCAGCAGTGCAACATTTTCCAGCATTTTGGAATCTCAGAATGGAATTTTGAGCTGTCGTTGTACTCCAAACAGGTTAAAAGATTTTTCCTGAGGAAAAAAAAATTTAAAAATCATCTGTGTTTCTGTATGTCTCACAGTTCTAGAAATTCTAGACTTTATAATTCAGGAAAAAAGTTGTATGAAGTTGAAATATCTCCTTCAGTTTTATGCTACAATATTTTAAATTTTTATGTATTTTATAATTTTATAAAAATTAAGTAAAAGTGAGTAATCTCAATTTATGGGTATTCATGTTTCCAAATAAATAATAAAGGAGAAGGAGATGTTTCTGTCTCCTAATTATGGGACTAATAGCTAAGCTTACTTCATGGTTACTACCTATGCAAGCAAGTAGAAATTTTTCACAAAAATATTCCTTTATTAAAATGTTGCTTTGGTTTATACCAAAATACTTCCTTTAAATTTAATTGAGGTGAAAAGGATATTGAAGGTATTGTAACATTTAATGTAAATCATGAACATAATTCTTGTATTGTATTATACTAATTTTAATTTTTCTAAAACTTTTACTTTTGTTCTATTCATGTATAGTGAATATTATGCATGCATTATGCAAATACAAGATTCGCATGTCCAGGTGTTTCATTATCAAACACAAGGTCTTTTGGATTAAGAAACAAGTAAAAGATATTTCAGTGAAGACTTTGTGAACTTGATCATGATATCTTTAAGGACTCTGAAAATGTAAAGTAGCTCTTTTGCTTTTAATAAGGCTGAATAAAATGATGTAAAATAAAATGCCCAATAAAACATCACAAAATACTATCTCAAACCCCTCTAAATGACAGATTTCTAGCATGAAAGCAACTGATTTGTAATTGCAGGTTTTGTGGATTTTTGTCCAACTGAGTTTTCCCAGATATGCTGGTGTCAGCTAAACGGCATTTACTTTTGTGTGTTAATAGACAAATTCATTTTTGAAATTGAAAATAGAGATTGGGAAAAAAAGTGCTTTTTCTTCAGTCTTGTTAGGCAGTTTAGAAAAGGTTCATTTACCTGTTTCTCGTGAATTAACTTCTTGATCTTCCCATCAAAGCAACTGCAGCACTACCAAATTTGACATTGCTGCATTTTGAGTGATGATTTGGGGTTTAGGACAATCATTAGAAGGGGCTGTGGTGCCAGGAGAAATGTGTTTTCCCAGAACACAAAACTTTTACTTGAGAAAGCTAAAACACCTGAAAAAAAATAAAACTCAAGAATTTGAAGACATCTGGGACTCCACCTGCATTTACTGTTCATCCTGCATTGTTTTTGTTTACTCTTTTTAGGTACCCATGGACATGCACATTAGAGGGGTGAAACGAATCCCATGGAAAAGGCAGGATGGCAAGATGTTCTCTCGAGCCCCCAGATGTTCAGCAGAAAATTCCCAAATGGGCTAGGATTTCACCAGGAGAATATTTTCCTCTATTAATTTTTGCAGCAAATAATGGAGTTGAAGAACATGGAAATACTTGGTGGGACACACATGTACCTGGCTATGGTGCCAGGTACAGAAAGCAATCTGTAACTTTGTTATGACCTTTCCTTATTTTTTAGGCTTGTCCAGAGAATTAGTTAACAAAGGAACAGCAAATAGGTGAGAGAGAAAAAAAAGCAGGAAGAGACCCCACCTAACATCACAGAGTAAGACTTTTTTTTACTGATATTTCAAGTTGGATCCTCAAATCCTTGTTCCAGACATTCATTTTGTGGCAAGTAACCATACCAGTGAAGAATGATATATGTGACTACAATGTGCAGGCAAAACTGTGCATAGCTGAGGCATAAAAGGATTCTGGATTTTGAAGTCTATCAAATGAGTTGAGTTTTATTGCAAAATGGGGTTCTTTTGGTTTATTTGTTCAATATGAGAACATATATTAAATATGAAGATCATATAGATATAGATATAGATATACATATAGATATATAGATTAGATATAGATATAGATATAGATATAGATACAGATATAGATATAGATATAGATATAGATATAGAGAGATATATGGAAAAATAATGGGGTTTTTTAGTTAAGAAAGCAAGAATAATATGTAATGCCCTAGTATTCCTTTAATCTGCTTATCCAGTGCTAGTGTAATATGTCTTCTTTCTTCAATCAGGCTTCTAAATGGATGAAAGTCTCAGTAAATTAGTGAGGCTCTTCCACCCACTTTATAAAGGTTATGTCATGCAGCAAAGATTAAAAATAACATTGAGTTCAAGTGGACAATGAAATTTAAAATTTAAAGGAATTGAATGACTAGCCTCACTCATGTAAATTGCACCATAAATTTACTTATTATTCTAAAGACAAAAATTCATTCAAAAGAATTTTATAGCACTTTCTCTGTAGAAAACTGTTGTCAAGGAAAAAGGCTGAGTTAACTGAATAAATACAGTACTCATAATCCTTAAAATAATACACATTAATGAAAGATATCTTCAAATTGATCTGCTGCCAGTCATGTTGACTTACTTATTTTTGTCTAAAGTATAGGTTTTAAAGCCATCAGCTGATGTTATTTTTCTTTATTGTAGGGTTGGATTGGATTGTGCTCACTCACTATATGTGAACATTAAATACTGAGTTTGAACACATTGAAAAGAGCTGTAAAAGCCTTCCAGATTACTCAGCTTTTAAAAATTCTCATTTCTCATTATCGATGTGGCAAAGCACTGTTTTAATTAATAGCCATGAGTAATTTTTTTGGCATCTCATGATTTTAATAGAAAAATGAATGAGTAGAAACTTTGAATAAATCTCTCAGTAATTCAATTTTTTACATTTAATGTTTAATACAAATTTAATGTTGAACAACAGTTCTGTCCAATACTGCCTCTGTGCCTGCTTCCCTTTGCTGCAGCATAGCTACCAGTCACCAAACTGTGGAGCTACCAGATGCTGTCTAACCTGTTCAGGAGAGGTGAGCTGATTCCCGTGGTTTCACAAGTGCCTCAGAAGGATGTTTGAGAAGGCTTTCCATCCCTGGCACAAACAGAGGCAGGTGTCACTCGGTCTTTCTCGCGGCTCGAGAAATGATCCAGAGATTTTCCCTTGCAGGAATTCGTGGTGGGGGCAGAGATTTATTTGAAAGTTGTGTGGGAAGAAGTTGCCAGCCTGGCTGCAGAGCTGGGGTCCACTGCAAGAGCAGGTGAGGCACGGACTCCTCCATCCAGCAGTGCCGTGTGCGGCTCATCCGTGAGCCGGGTGGGGAGGAAGGCTGGGGGGGAAACACCTGCTCACCCCTCTGAGCCCTGCTTCGTGCCAAGACACATGGAGCTATCAGTGCCTTCACAATGCATTTGGTTGATGCTGTGTACTCACAAACACTGCTGCTGTCTGGGCTGGATTTAATTTTGGGGGGATTGAAAGAAAGTACCTTGGGAAGGATTGTATGAGGAGAAGACACATAAACCTTTCTTCCTGACTCAACTTTGTTATTTTCACAAATGTGGAACACATTTGGTCTGGCATCCCATTGATTTGTTTACTGCTTTTGTGTCCCACATTTGCTGAGGCTTTCCAAACATAGATACTTCTCTCATCTGGCCTGGCTCTGACTACTGCATTGAGAACCCAGCACAGGAGGTGGAGTATATGTCCAGGGCGTTTGGGTGGGCATGAAAATGAACACAGTGAACTTTTGAAATAACCTGGGCTGTACTTTCAGGCTTGCCCATGGCTCAGGTGTAGAAATTCTTGGGTTTGTTTGGGGAATTATGTTAAGAGTATCAGCTACAAGCCCTTACCTTGGGTGCACGCAGCTCTATCTTTATGTGATCTGCTCCTGGATGTGGAATGTTACAGCACTGTTACGAATTATTCCATCTTAGTGCTTTGGAAGCTATGCAGCACGGCTTGCTTTCAAACATTACTTTTGTTATAAAAATCACTGGCTCCTACAGTGACCTGAAACTGGTCAGGTAGGATTTAAAGGAGCAAAGAATTTCACAGATGGCTGACTTGTTATTTCGTTGTGGCACATGTATATAGTTCTGTGTTTCAAAATATATATTCCCCCTTTTGTTTCAGATAAGCCTATTACTAATTTTTCATACAACTGTGATTCCTAGTTTAGGTAGGATGTATTTCAGTCAAATAAAGCTGAAAGAAGGAAGAAAGCCAAAATCTCAGCTATTTTGCAGAGACCCCCCCTTCCCCTGACTCTTCCTTCTAACCACCATCCCAGCTGTGCTAAAGAGGGCAAGAGATCCTCTTCAAACATGAAGGAGTAAAGTGTGTATTATTCCACTGCCCTGGCACCTGACATAATTTGCCATAACAGCTGGGAGATCTAACGAGGGAACTTTTTTCTGCATATATTTTGAGGCCTAGTGTGTAGACCCTGTTACACTGCAGGCTTTCAGAAATGCATTGATGTCTTTGATTTGCCTCTGCAATGGCCCAGAAGAAGACACTTTTCCCAGAAGCAGTTGCCTAGCATGCATCATTCTTGGCAGTATCTGCAAATAAACTTCTTGTAATTGGTTTAATAATTTTCAAATAAAAAAATTATGATAGCTGTGGACAGCTATAAATAACAGAAATGAAACACATTATTTGCACTGTGCCTTCACATGCACTTGTTTAGCTCTTTTTGCTGTTAAGTTAAAACATCTGTTTCTATGGAAGTGGAGCATTCCATGCAACAAACACAGCACTGGAAGTGACCCATATATTAAATGACAACATTTGACAAATTCTAGCAGTTGATTACTGGGGAGGAGTAGACTGTGGTTATAATCAGAGTAAACCAAAAAAATGTGTACCTTTATAAACCTAGAGTTTAAATGAAACATCTGTACTAAATCATGTCTGTAGAACTGCACTGTAGCCAACTACCAGACCATATGATAATGGGGTGTTTTTAACGATCCCTATTTCCATCGCCGCCCTCCAAATCAGGTCCAGACTGTGCCCACTGGCATGAATTCTGTTGGAAACCTATTGAGATAGTGTCAGGCTACAGTGAATGTTGTAAGTTTAGATATAGATACCCATAAAATGTAGTGATTCCAATGCCTCATGGAGATGATAAGCACAGGTAGACACTCAGGTGAATATTAGCTGTAGCTTTGTAGGCTACAGACTTTTCCCGTCATGTCTTAACCCCTGAAAAAGAGGGATATGTTGAAATGACTGCAGAAGGTTATTCATATGGATATATGAGTGTAGAACAAGAAAGTGGGTATTAGAATTGCAGCAGCAGGTCAGCTGGTGATAAACTGGGAATGCTCAGGCTGGCACCAAACTCAAACATAATTCTTTGGGTCTGTGAAACTGGTATACAACAGTCAAGTAAATATAATTGTCTTTGTTTCCTGTTGCTGTTAAGAGGAGACAAAGCAAAAGAAAAGTAGTTTAGTCCATCTCTCTATGTAGATACGTAAACTGGTATTCATTAGTAGCATCTAAACATACATATTTTCTTATGACTGCAGAATACTCACCGAATTAATTAAAAACCACGAATGCCCAAACTTTGCATTAGGCTTTATATAGTCTCCGCAATCTTTCAAAACCAGAAAAAACAGCATACTTAGCCTGCAACTACATTGTTAGTTTTAGGTGACCTATAATAAAAAAGTTGCTGTTTTGTTGGGAAGACCTATTCATAATTTCTTGGCTAATATGAATAATGCTCAATAAAAACTGAAATATTGAAAGAGTGAAATATTATTGAAATGATGGCAAGAAATAGTAGTTAATTGAGACATGTAAGATCCTCATTTGGATCAAGTAGATGAGTATTATTTGACAGGAATAAAAGTAAAGGCTACATTAACATGGAACAAATAATACAATGAATGGTAGTGTCTAAATTTACTGTTAGTAGGACACACCTAAAACACTGCAATAATCAAATTATCTCATTGCTTAGAGATAACCTGACAGGGCATTATATCCATCAGGAGTTAACTGGCATTTTATTTCACAGAAACATAGAATTGTAGTAGGCTGGAAGTGATAATTAAAGATCATCTAGTTCCACTCCCTTTCCATAGGCACAGACAACTTTGACCTGGTTGCTCAGAGCCCCATCCTGCCTGACCTTGAGTGATTCCAGGGATGAGACAACCAAAACTTCTCTGTTCCAGTGCCTCACCACCCTCAAAGTAAGAAATTTCTTCTTACTACACAATCAAAATCTACTTTCAGATTCAAATCTAAATCTCTCTTTCAGCTTAAAGCCATTCCCTCTTCTCTTGTCACTACTTGTCTTTATAAAAAGTCCCTCTCTAGCTGTCTTGTACTCTCCTGTCAGGTACTGGAAGGTGCTCTAAGGACATGGGACAAGTTTTTAAGATAACATGGGTGTCCTATAATGAGGGGGTAGAGAAAAAATCTATACAGTATTCATTTGAAATATAAACTTGAGGACTTTGGTGGTCTGATGCTTTATTTTAAACATCCTATTCAATTTTGCAAAGAGTATATGAGAAGCTTAAATACTTACACCACTGCCATAGTAGACAACCAGTGCCACCAGTGTGCTTAAATATACAAGAAGATCTGAAATAAAAACCTTGATTGCTTTGAGATAAACACAAAAGTGGTGTTTGGGGTGGGGTGTGTTAAAGCTTGAAAACTTAGAAATACCACACCATCTTTGGGTTTATATTTTGTTTTAAAATATTCCTAGAGTTATAAATGTTATTGTCACAATGGATTATTAGATCATATTGCTTGACTGGATCTTATATAAAAGTAATGCCTAGAGAGTTCTCTGAGAAGGCTCTTCTTCATTTAATACTCTATAAATAATACCATACAGTGTCTTTACACAAAATAAAATGCTTTGCCATATAGATAGTCAATTAAATATTTCTCACAATTTATTTCTTGCATACCCATTTTTATGATGATTTTTTTTTCAATAGCCAATGCAGAAGTATTTACCTGATTTCAGTTCAACAGATTTGCTTCTGGTGACACAGCATTTAGGAAATAAAACTGCTTGATCAGGATCATCTAAATTTTCCTTATTCTTTGGCCTCTTTTAGTGTCATCAGTATGCATTTCAGTGTATTGCTTTCTCATAATGGCACAGATTAACTGTTGTATGAAATTGAAAAACTATCTTTGATCCTGCCAACACCAGTGTCTTGTTTCTCAAGCCTAACCTTCTGGTTTGGAAGACACTTACAATGGTTGTATGTCTGACTAATGAAAGTTGTCAGCTTGATCTGCCTTGTCAAATACACTACTAACCAAAATATACTTATACTGAGGAAGAGTGCTAGTAATTGATGAAATCGTTCCAAATTCTATATAAAGGCAGTTTCAGAGGGTTTTTCTTCACGACAATGTGGAGGTTGTAAGTTACACACTATATTTCATCACTCCTGAACAGAAGAGCTTTATGTGCACAGTAAATAACAGCTAAATTAAATGAAAGGGGTTATTTTGTCCAGATAAACTTTAGGACACCTTTCTTAAAAATACTTCTAGCAGGTAGAGTTACTCCTCTCAACAAATGCAGCTACATCTTGACCTCAGGATTTTTAGAACTGTCTGGTACTAAATTCACTCCAGCAGAGAAATTTTGAATTTTGCAAAGCCAGTGAGCATGACCACTACCATTTTGTAACTGCGTTTTTCTTCTCATGTTATGTACCTTTATTTAATTCTATTTTGCCATTTGTATGTCATGTGGGATCCTGACTGTATGGCATGACAGCTGAAAGTCTGGCACACACTCTTGACAGCTGTTTTGAAGTAAAGGCTGCGATGCGTGCTACATCTGGAGGTGCTGAGCTTTGACTGCAGACAGTGAAAAAGTCCAATTTCTCTTCAGGGATGACTGGGATAGATTTACAATATCTAAGCTCTCATTCAGGAAGGGGACTCCATAAGGATCTACTCAGGCAGTTGCTGCTACAAAATCAAAGCCAAAGACTCTCTGTCATATTTTGTGATCCTACAAAATAAGTTAAATAAAAACAAATTAAATATTGAGTCAAGGGACTCACGGCATTGCCTATACTATCCTGAAATGGCAGCCAAAACGTATAGGTTTTCTGTCTCGTTTTCTTCTAGTTTTTAAGAAATGCTTTTGTTTACTTTTACTTGTAAGTTGAATCTGGACTTCATAGGAAGCTTTATGGATGACTGGAGAATTGCTTAAATGGTAATACTATCAATCTCAAGAAATTCAAGTCTAATTAATTAAGATGCAGTGTGTCTATAAGAAGTGGAGTGGGAAGTAAGGGGCTTGGCAAGTTGTTTTTCTAAACTTGATCCATTGCCATTTTTGTTCTGGGAAAAGGATGATCCTTTATGAAAGATTTCATGTCCTGTCCAGTCAAAACCTCTTAATTCACACATTTGTGTCACATAAACCCAGTATATTCTTATGCTTACATGAAATCTTCAATTTTTAATGCCATTATAAAACCACAATCAATATTGCTTAATTCCAGGGCAAGGTAGGAATTCACTTTGTACATTTGCATATTTAAAAACTAAAGGAGCCCAAGTTCTTCTACACATGGAACATTCAAGGAGTGATGCATTTTGGTAAATGCAGACCTTCCACCTGCAACACTTAATCCTGGGAGTAGTACTTTCCAAATACTTCTGGCTTCTATTTATTAATCCAGAATGTTCCTCCTAAAATGAAAGTATCCTAGGTATTTTATAATGCATAAGTATTGGCTGGGAAGGTGACTGCCCTGGTTATTGGCATTCCCTTGGTTTTTTCCAAAATGTTTTCATCCTTCTGGCTTTTAGAGACACAGTGCTTCCAATTAACTGTGTGCCAGCCTTGAACACTGGATATGTCTCTGGAGCAGAAGTGGGGTCAGTGGGGTGCTGAGGATCATTCCTGTCCACACTGTGTCCTTCTGCAAGGCTGGATTGTGCCACACAACAACAGTTTGGCCTCACTGCACTACATTACTCAAAGCCCCAACAGAGTCTTCCCCAACTCTTCCACAAACCCTCTTTTCAGCAGAGGAGCTGGCAAGGCATTGAGATGGCCCTTTCTTCTCCAGCACTGGGGCATCAGTGCCCAGGAGAGTGAAGCTTCACCAGGTCTGGAAGGAAGAACAGAACAATTGATAAAAAGAGTTAAGGATGCACCAGAGATGTGCTTAGATTAGAACCTCTGCTGATGGTTTTTACAGAAAATCCAGACTCATCTTCATGACTGTAATTAAAGTGGTGATTCCTATTAAATGCTTCATTCTGTGGCTGCACCAGAGCACATTCTTCTTCAAGCATAGCATCGTGCTCATGATTTACTTCCAGTTTCAAGACTGTACTTTCATTTGAAAATACAGGGATTGTATCCTAGAAGTGCAGGAATCCTTGCCAGAATCGGCCAACTAAGAACAAGTGGTCATCAAAATAAGCTTTCACTCATGTCATATTTTAAAAAATATTCAGTAGAACCTAGGAGAGCCTGAGAGCACTACAACTCATGTTGAAGGTCCTGTAGCACATAGTACTACAATAAGTGTTCAGGTCATGGGGGCGAAATCCTACCAAAATCAATGCAGTACACAGAAATCTGCAACCTTGATAGAAAGACTTTCTCCCTCTGAAATAAAATATTTGTGTTGCTGTTGATATGCTCATTTTCCCCAAGCAAGTTCCATCATGATCTGGTCTTAACTGAGCTCTACATTCAGACTAATAAATCTGTATTAAGGAAAGAACAAAACAACTTGACTTTAGTTTTGGGAAAATTACCTATTCAAAGGATTTGAATATCAGCTGCAAAGTGATTTTACATAAAGTGAAAGCTACTGTTAGGAAAAGAAAATTGAGAAAATATCGAACCTACCTAGTCAACTCCATTTCTCTTGAAAGAAGACAATTGGTAGCATCTAAAACATGAGAGTGACACCAGCAAATCCCTTGATTATTCATTGCAGCTTCCAGGAGGACAGCTGCTACTTCTGCCACTGAGTCATAGGTATGAGACTTCATTACACTTCAGTACATATGATGCCTTGCTTGGCATAGTCATAGCCATGAAAACTAATAAAAATATTTGTAGACAACTTATTGATTCACTGATATAACTTACTCACTCTTTTAAGCATCTCTCCTTTTTCATGTTCTCTGCCAGTTTTCCTAGTCAGAATGAACAAACCAGCTTTGCAGAAATATTCAAATGAATCTTTGGTTCTCATTATAAAAGACTATCTCTGTGGGTAGGTCATTAGAGAATTGCTTTACTGAATAAAGGACTTAGATATTGTAAACCATTCCCAGCAGCTCTAAAAGAAGACTTGTGCTTTTCCATGGTATTTTTCCTCTCCAACCTCATCAGATGTAGCATACATCATATTTGTAGTTTCAAAACAGCTGTCAACAGTGTCTGCCAAAATCTCAGCTGCCCTGGCATTCAAATGGTATTTCACAAGACATACAAGTGGCAATACCAAATTAAGGGAACAAACAGTACTGCAGAAACATCTAATGGATTGGTGGAAGAGTAAACCAGATCAATGGCACTCTTTTCTGTTTACCAAATCAACTAAAGTATTCACATCAAGGACTGTCTTTCCCAAAAATATCTTCCTCCTCTTCTTATAATTTTGGCATTGTTGAATATTCCTTGTCTCTTGGTTCTGGTATCAGATTATGCTTATTTCTTCAATTTCTATTTCAAAAATTATATCCTAGGTAGGATTATTTCTTCAGTCATCTACTAAAATCAGTTTCTTCCTGCCTTAAACTTATCCCATTGATCAAAACATGGACATTGTGATAGCCTGGCTTTTTTGTTGTGTACCTGATGGAAAACATTTATCATTAACCATGTGTAGTTCTGAAACAGCCTCTCAGCAGAAGTGGGAGCAAACAAGGGAATCTACTGTAATCTAACTTTTGCTACTGAGCAGGAATTATTTCCAAGACAAAGAGTCAGGAGGCTTCTTTGAAGGGTGTTTGTTATATTTCAGTGTTATTCCTACATATATAGAAGCAAAATCAATCTCCATGGAAGAGTTTATTTCTATTTGGCATCTGGGTATGGCCTAGCTCCTTCAATGCAGAGCTGATTAGCCAAACTTACCAGCAAAGGACTGTTGAAGAGCTGCACTTTCATCATCTTTAGATTCTGTAGGATGAGTCCTGCTGAATACTCTGCAAATCTTGTATTAAGTAAATTAAAAATTGCTTGTTAGCTTGAGGTCATGCAAACATGAACCAAAAATCTGATGATGATCATACCAGTATTTAAGTCCTCCAGAGAGCAGGCAGTCACACAGCTGTCTCTCATCCTCCTGCTTCATCTTTCCTATGTGTTGTGTGTAGTCTGTATTCAGTCTGTTGTCTCTCTCCCCCTCACTGCTCTTTTGGTGTCAACCAGAAGCCAGCTGGCTGGTCCACCCTTCTTGAACTCAAAGTTACTTTGGTGAGTACCAGAATAACACAGAATTCCCTCCAAGAGGCCCAGTGGCTGCCTTTCTCCAGTCAGGACTGTAGGACCTGCCAAAGAATCCAAATCATATCTTGTTTTATAACCACAGAATGAAATACAAATGCCAGAGTTGATCTGTTGATAGTTTTTAATACAAAGTCTGTAAGATAGGGCACAGCCATCTCCCCTTTTCCCCTGCTGTCTCTTTGCTGTGTGCACACCATGCGGTTGGAAGATTATGCAATACATCTTGATGTACTTGAGCTCACCCAAATGCTCCATAAGGCAAAAACTGAGGACAGGAATGAAGATTTGGCAAAGCAAGCTCTGGAATCACCATTTGTGGAGCCAGACCTTAAGAAGGAGGTGCATGAGCTGCCCATGGACTGGAGCAGCTCACCATGGCTGTAGTGAGCAGCAGTGGGTCGAGTGAGGGTTTCCTAGTGAAACTCATAGGTACAAGGAAAATGTTACTCTCAGCAGAAAGAACAATCATTGACTTACAGGCAGTTCATATCAAGTCTAAGAGCAGATGAAAAAGCATATTCATAGCAGAGGAATGAAGATGTCTTAGATCATGGGTTCCAGCTCTTTTGCTAGATGTTCTTTCCTCCAGCAATATTCTAGTGACTGCCACAGCAGTAGGTTCAGAATAACTCACTGACCAGTTTCCAATATTGCTTGATGTGAATTTTGGAGTGGGCAGGCTGGTTTATGGCTCAGTACAGCCTAATGTGGCTGCAGTGCCCAGGAAGATCTGGTCCTTTCCCACCAAATACTTGGTCCTAGGATCCAATGTTCAGTTATAGCTGGAAATGGCAGTGGTTACTTTATGATTGCTGGTTGTATTTACTTTGATAAAAAGTATTTTAAGAAGACAAGTGTCTAAGATAGTTGTGCTACAGTTGATGATCTTATGATGCCATTTGTGAGGAGAGAAAGAAGGCTGTTCTCAGCCAAGATCCATGGCCAGAAAACTCCTTATCCCAAAAATTGAGGACAGGGATGAACAACAGCAGCACATGAAATTATCATACACTCAGAAAAGTGCTTTAAAACATCTTCTTGCAATGAATTGTTTTCTCAGTTAGGCCTATTGTGAAAAATGTAGACTTCTTTCACCTTTTTCTCCCCTGACAAAAGCTTTACATGGGTTTTAAGCAATGATAAATACTACAGTTGCCATAATCCCTTAGTCTTGACTGATTGCTATGTGTATTGTATGGGGTACATTATATGCTGGCTTTCTGACACTGGTTTCCTGTCATTAGTCAAATGTCATTTCATCTGGAGGAATGGCTGAACTTCCAGATGAAAGGTAGGGACTGTTAAAAAGGACAGGCCAATCATGTTCTCACACTGGTGAAAATCAGGAGGAAATTCAATTCAGTATAATTGCTCTACATTTACATCAGTGCCACTTAAAGCAGAACGTAAAGCTAAACGCAAACACACTGTTTCACAGTGGTAATTTTGCACACTAAAAAGCAAGAGTGAAACAATAAAAAAGGCCTGTGTTACACAGGGATGCTTCTTAATCAGTACTTCTGGTTTTGTATCAACTACTTTTTCAAATTCTTAGAAAATAAATTCTCTTTCATCTCCTACATGGTTTAGCAGAGAAAATGACAAAAGATGACACCTGGGACCTCTCCTACTTTCTTGATATTAAAAATTTGGAAAAACCTTTGGACAGGAGGTAATGAAAGACACTTGGAATTTGGAAAAACTTTTGGACAGGAGGTCATGAAAGTTACTTGGAATTTGGAAAAACCTTTGGACAGGAGGTCATGAAAGAAAGGAAAAGTTTAGAATTATGGAAAAAATGCAAGGTAGAATATTTGTCTGAACACGTTCATAAATCTAATACCTTTAGCCCTTTAATATAATGGTAAGAGTCAAGGGTCTAGTTAGAAATATTTGCTTAAATACATTTCTTCTTGCCAGATACAGTGATCATCAATTACACAAAAATGAGAGTGCTTTCTGAGAGGACACCAGGGTGATCTAAAAGACTCATTTTACTTTCCCATCTGGCACAGGGCTCAAGGGGGTTAAATGCATAGCCCTGCTGAGCCCAGATCTACCCCATCCGTGACAGTAACAGCCTCGGTCCGATCTGACTGTCTGTGGTTGTGGTGTCACAGTCACATTCCAACACTGTCATCCTGCACTGAAGAGCAAACTGCTGACAGAAGTCATAGGAGGAGTATGAGAAGATTACATCTGATTTGACTGCAGGGACTCTATATTTTGTTGATTTTTATACCACTTTAAAACTTTGTGTGTTAGAGAAAAGATGTTGAAAGGCAAATGAGTAAATCAGATTCTGTGCATGAACTATTTAGTAGAGACTGAAATCACTCCTGCTGGAGTTCCTGTTACAACAGACACTGACATTGATACTGCAGCAAGCCTTTCCAAAGATTTCCCAGAGAGCATGGCAGTATCTGTGCTTAGGAAAGGTTAACACAGCCTGGCACAGTAGGAATGCAACTGAAAAAGAAGACATTGCAGGCTATGGCTCCTGGTGAGAAACTTCTTTCCTGGAGTGTGCTGGAAGTCACAAGGCCAAAGGCCAAGTGACTTCATTCTTCTCAGAAGAGGCCATGACACACATCCTGGAATGGTGCATGGAAATTTCAAAAACATCTTACATGGGCAGAGGCCCACAACACCAGGGTGAGCACTAGAACATTTTTCACTTATGATTGTCAATTTAATAACCTGACACATCTCTCTGAACAATTAGGGGTTAGATATTCAGCTAATACTTGTAGGTTGCCTCAATACAACCACACAGTTTCGTGCCTCTTTCTACATCCTATTTAGATCATCCAAACAAGCTTTTTTACTCATGTAGGGAATTTGAAATGTCAACCTATAGAGTCTCAAGTCTGCTTCTTGATAACCTTGATAAACATACACATCTCTTACACAGAGGATCCTTTCTTAGAACTGATGTTTTAAGGATTAAGTTACAGAGAAACTGCACTCCATATGGGCAACACAAAATAAAACCAAACACAGCCCAAGTGCAATAATGTTAGAAGAGAAATAATTTGAATGAGGTGGCTTGTTACAAACTGCAGTCTATTTGGAACAGAAGTCCAGCTCAACTTCTTTCTCCCAAGTCCTGGAAGGTTTAAAGGCTCAATTAGTTATGCTCTGCACAACACTGTGAGATCCTCATGTAGTGCTCTGTAAAACAGCAACTCTTTTATCCTCTACCACAAAATCATGTATTTATGCTTGTCTGGAGCACAGAAATGAGGAACCACTGGAAAAGGTGAGAGGGACATCTAGGATCTTGGGTATTGGTTAAGGTCAACAAGTAGTGAGTATATTATACAGTCATTTCTTTCATAACATACTTCTATTTTAAAGAAAATGGGGTAGTGTAGCAAATCACTTCCTTCAATGGAGTTATGCCATTTTGTACTAATAGAAATTGATGGACATTCTACCTTCTTAGCAAAAAGGCATACTTTTTTTGTGAATTCATAATCTGATGATTTCTAGGAACAATAAAAGCATTTGTTTTTTCAAAGTCTGTCAGTATGACAATTGCAGTAAACCAATGCAATTATCTAAACATTATGCTGTAAGAATGTAGTTCATAAATATCTACATAAGCATTTAAAAAATAAAGAAAAAAAAGTATAAGATAACTGATTAGCTTTGGAAAGCATGCATGCAAAATTCTTTGTTGGCTAAATTCCTGGGTTTTGTTTTTTTTACAAAACTTTACAATAAAGATATGATCTAACTTTTTCTCTGTTTAATAGTCATCTAATGGCCAGTCCATATAAATTCATTTTCTGTTCTGTCAGTGCTAAGTGTCCTCATTTGCTGGTGAGAGCCCTGAAGCTGTAGTCCACAGTGTTTGAGGATGGTCTCTTTTTGGAAGACAAGTAGGTGGGATATAGCTCTGTAAGGTTCATGAAAACTCCAGAGCCCTTTGAGTCTTTTACCTGGGAACAGTTTTGTCTGGAAAGTTGGTATCTGGGTGTACCACAGCAGAGAGCCTGGTACCAGCCATGTGGGACTGGGGACTCATTTTTCTGGCTCAAGGAAATCAAACTCTCACTGGAAAAGTATTTCTTAGCTTTCAAGAGCCTGGGGGTTTTTGGTTTTTTTTAGAGGAGTTTGGTTTTGTTGTTGTTGTTTAGTTGGTTTTGGTTTTTAAATTTATCTGTATGTTATATTTTTCAGAAATGCAATCACATCTAAGCAGAAAGAGCACAGTGCGTTATACAGATTTTGAAGCCATGTGAGATTTGTAGTAAGGTTGGAAAACAGTATGAGAAAATTACCTGCACGTACTTGTTCACCTGGAAGAAAAGTACTGTCAAGTCTGGCATAAAGCAATGTTGCAATGTTCCCAGAAATACAAAAAGCATTTGTGCTAGTGGAGCAGGAGCCCAGGAGTGAAAAAGCTAAGGGGAACTCTCAACTACTGGCAGCTGTTAGACTTTGATGACTCCAGTAACAATTTAAGGCAGCTGAGGGTTCCCACATGGGTCCTTGTTCCCTGCTCTGCTACTGACTTGCTGTGTTGACAGTCTCAATTTACTAATTTGTGAAGAAATGGCTGCAGTAGTGTTTTTTCATGATTAATCAGCAGTTCCCAAAATATTTGAATATCAAAGTGGAATAAAGCACTAATAGTTTAGATCAGTTTTTGATGTGGTATGAAAATCAGGATGTTAATACTTCTGTTTCAGATCAGTCTTAGAGTTAAAGTCAAAAGAATGTGCACTACCATCCTTCCTCTTAAGACAGTCAAATGTATTCACCTCTACTTAGAGAAAAACCCATGAAATAACCATAAATTGCTTCAGCAAATTACAGTCTAGACTTGCTGATTTGTTTTAACAACACAAGATATCAAACCCATATGCAAGCATTATTGTAAACTGCTGTTCCTAAATGCCTGTAAATGCATTGTCCTGTGGACTAAGTATCACTGCAGCCAAATAATTACTTAGATTTAATATGGAATTTGTAACAGGAAAGGAGTATTCACTGTGTCATTTGTAGTAGTCTGGTTTTTCTCTTCCACTGACATCTTTAGACAGTGTGGCTGGGTCATCACTATCGTTTGACAGCAATGCAGCTTGCAGAAGATGAGAAGGCAATTTGTGGTTACATAACACTGACACAGACAGTGAGCTGTGTACCTTCAAAAGGGAAAATGAAACAGGAGTCAGGCTGCCTTTCATTATTAATGCTTTTTTGTGGTTGTCCAAGTTTATCTTTGTAATTCGTAGTACCCACGAGATGTACTCATTTCCTGCAGAACAACAGCTGTGGAACGCATGGAGGATTTACCTTTGCGGTTTCCCAGTGACTGAGCTTTGCCCCCATCTAGAAGATGGTGAATGCTGCTCTGACTATGGTGCTCTTTTTTCCTTTGACAGGCTGCTGTGTTCAGCTAAGCACATATGCATCAAGCACAGGGCAGTCACAAGTTCATAGTAATTTCCAATGAAAATAACACAAAATAGCAATGAAAACAACATATGAAACCTTTGCTCTGCATGAGCCAAAGGTTTTTACAAACTCTTCATTATAAAAGATTGGTACAGCTCTTCAAGATTTTCAAAGCTCTGGGTAAAGTCTTCCAATTGTATTGTACCTGTGACAGTGTCTTCTTTGGCTGGGACCTACTGATTGCATCACTGGCTAGCTAATTTTGGGAATTGGAACTATTAAATGCACCAAGTAATTGTGATACTGAATTTCTGTGGTAAGTCAGTGGCCTGTAGAGTTCAAAATTAAATGAAAAAATGTCACACACACACAAAATCAAGTAAATTTGTTTCCTATGGGTGACATATTGCAAAAGTGCATTGCAAATATGGAGCAACTGCACCTGCAAACAAGGCATGGCCATTCCCCACCCTCTGCAGTGTAGATTTTGCGGGATGTGTTGGTTTCCTTGTGTCCTGTGTACACTGCTTTCCCAGAGTGCACAGGCAGAACAAGGCCAAGGCCTCATTCTAACCAGACTGCTTCTTCTGCATACTGACCTTTCAAAGGCACACTGACTAGTCTAACATCTGCCTAACTGCACTTAGCTCATACAGGAGTTTCCCCTCACGCCCTCTGGATAAGGCAACAGTTTTGGGGAGAACTTTGCTCTGAACATAGCAACAAGGCACTTGCAGTCTTCTTTATACAATCACTTTTTCAAACTCACTCGCTTTATCAAACTCGGCAGATGAATAATGTATGTCCTTCCCATTTCCTAAGTGAGATCATGAGTGAGGAGCTGCTTCTTGACAGATGTCCGGTGAGTATTTTCAGAAGTGTTTTTTCAGTCAAATGTAACCATTATAGCCGTCTAGTCAATTTAGCAGTGGCATCTCAGTTTCCAAACTTCAGCCAAGTTTTCTCATAGCTGTGACTAAAGAGGTTCAGTTAGAACTTCCTAGCAGAACAAAAGAGCTCTTTTCCTCTGCTTGAAATTCCTTCAACACAGTATTTTTTCACCTATGGAAAAGTAAAATGTGATGCCTCTCAACCAGGGAAGGAAAAAAAAATGAGGACATTTTGATCATCTGAAGAGAGGAAAGTAAAATGAAAGTATGTATGGCACAAATCCTAAGAACTTTGCTTAGAATTCTTACAGACGTTGAGGTACAACTTCTTTTGGCATGCATGGGATATCAGGATTTGGGGCTGATCCTTTCCTGCAGAAACAAAAGGCATTTTTGTTATTGAATAAAGACGGAAAATGAGAACAGTAAGAAGGCACTTGTAATATATCTACAAATATTAGGTTTGACCTAGATTATAAATTTCAGTTATGTTTGCTAAGAACTCATATCATTAACTATATGTAAAACTACAAGTAGGAAATCCATACAAATTTTATAAACCGAGAGTTACAAACCACCTCTAGTAACCTAAGCTGTAATTTCTAAGGAACTCAGACATTCCTTCATTTTTACAATTATGAAAATGTTAATTGTCTTGCTTAGTAGCAGGAAGAATCAAGACATTAAAGCACACATTCTATCTAAACATTGCCCACTTTAATGTAGGTGTAACCACTTCACTTGAACTTCCTGCAAGTGCCTAAATATAACATTCCATCATTTTATCAGTACATAAACTGTGCTCTATGCATAAGAATCCCAGCAGAACACGGTGTGACCCATATGATCACCTAGGAAACTATTTGTGTTGGTAATAGATTATGTTTTCTCTTCATAACAAAAGTATGGAATGCAAATTGTCTGAGACATAAAATGTGCACTGTATAGACCCACATGACTTAATATAACACTTAGGCAGTATTAGCATATTGGATCTTGCTTCTGATTTACAGGAAAAAAAATACTGCTGTATGTTGCAAACTCTTGCAATTTATAGAAATACAAATTAAATTGTTTTGAGTAGGATTTGAGTAGTAATTGCAGGACCAAAGAAATCCCTGTCCTGGGGTGACTTTATGATGCTTGTATCCCCAGTCATCTGTCTGGTTTATGCTGGATATTCAGTTCTGCACCTTTAAGACTGGTTCCAAGAGTGAAGTGGGGGAGAAGAAGCGTGGAGTTTGCAGGAACTGCTCTCACTGCCCTGCATTCTGCTCCTGGACTGTGTTCTCTGCAGCAAGGACAGACAGTGGGACAAAGCTCTCCTGTGCTTTTAGTTGGTGTTTTTTTAGCTAGCTGAGGCAGATAAGCTCCCCAGATGGTGGCTTTTCTTTTTCTTGGCTTTTCTGTTTAAACCTGCTCTGGACTGAAAACCCAAACATCAGGAGCTCACACCTGTGTCCCACTGGGGCACAGGATGGCATTTCCCAGGGCAGGAAGGACTTATGAGAGACTGAGAGAGCTGAGCCACACCCCATGAAAAGGACTTTCTGATTTGCCATCTCTTCAGAACAGCAAGAATTTTTATTTTTTAATATTATTCATTATTCACACTTGTGAATACTTCGCTTGTTAAATAAACATTTTTTTCCACTTTTTTCCAAGGAAATCTTTTCCTGAACCAGCTGGGGGAGAGGCTGCTTGAATTTGCTTTCTAGAGGGATCCCATTGGGAGGTTTCTTCCCAAATTTGCCCTAAACCAGGACAATCCCATACATTACCTTTGGACTCTTCAATACACTGGTGAACATCAACTACTTTGTGAGATCTTACTTGCCAGTTTGTCATGAGATCACAAAGCATTTTACCTAAACTGTCAGTAAATGTAAACCTAGGGAAACACTGACTAAAATGGAAGATGATACTGAATCTAATGATAAAATTCTCTTTAATTAGACTTCCTATCTCACTTGATTTTCAAAAGTAAAATATATCTTGGGCAATAGCCTGAACTACTTGTCCCAGAAGTGATCCAGTGACAGCACCCAATATATGGTGGGATTCACAATAGCTTTTTTTTTTCTTGAAATCTGTACATTTTCAGGTCAGAAATAGCTTGTAGTTCATGTAGGGGAGTAAGTTCTTGTTCCTTTCCACTTAATGTCTCTGGGGTTTGAAGTAGTGATACCTTTGAGAAGAATGTTGTGGCCAAAACTTTCGATTGCTCTACTGATGCATCTCTGGTACTCACTGTAAAACTAGTGTGCAGTTGAGGGGAAGACAGTAACAACTATTATTTTTAGCAGCCATCTATTTGACAAGAAAAGTGCTGATGACTGAATAATTTGTTACACATGCAGTGATCCAGATTCTCTTTGTCTTTTGTAATCAAAGCTCTCCTTGATGTGTCTAGGAAAACTGAGAGTGCAAACATAGCCAATTCACTCCCCTAAACATTTAAGGACACATTTTTCTACTTTTCTTCCCATTGAGCATGAGCATACCCTGGAAATAATTCTTGTAGGATCAGTCATGTAGTGAAAAAACATTTAATGAAAGTGAAAAATTTTCCTTTATGTTTATAATAGGCTTGTGCAGGCAGAAAAAACTCAAAAAATAATGCAATGAAAATCCACATTATAATCTAAAAGCAAGGATGCCATAAATCCTCTGCCATTCACAGGTCACTATCTGAGTTCCATTCCTTTGATCTCTGCCAAATCCCTCAATTCTCATTTGCTAGTAGTCTCAATCACTCTTCTAAAGGACATTCAGTGACTACATCTAGATTAGTAAATCAAATATTTACCAGGAAATTAACTGCTTCCACTGTTAAATTGCCAGGAGATTCCCTGTGAGGGCTGTGCCAAAGCTAGCTAGCAATCTCTCAAGTAATTCCTGGACGTAATTCAGGAAGAGGCAGAGGCCAGAGACCATTGCTCATTGGATGTGGCCGCCACATCTGACCCCACCAGACCCACAGCCTCTGAGACCTGACCCAGGGTAAACACAGTTCTTTCACTCACTAAGAATTTCAGGATACAGCATATGACAGTCTGAACAGAATCACTCACAGCCATGGGCTTTTTCGTATTACTAGAGAAGTACACGAACTTTCAATAACCCTCTTAATTCTCACTACAAGGGGTCTTTCACCAGAAAGCTCTCACACTCTGTCATCTGGGTCCTGAGATTCATTCACTAGAGGCAGCTCCACTGTAGGAGTATCATGGAGACTTCTCTCATAACATCCAGATGGCTGTTATTATAGCCAAAGGTGATCTAGCCAACAGTTCTCACCTCCATTTCTATGATGCTGGTTCTTCAAGAGATGTTATCAGTGTAAATGACACAGTATGATTTCTTACACAAGACAGGACTGTTAAAATTAATACATTCACAATTTCCCCCTCTTGTCTGCAGAACTAGCCTAAAGACATATGCACAGTTTCTTTGGGTTTCCACAGAAAGCAATTTCGGCATATAAGCTATCTTCCTTCCTAGTCAAAGCTCACATCTGTAACTTGCTTTCAGAAGCTCTAAGAAAAGTTCCTGCAAGAAAGGGCTGCTGACATCAAGTTGTGTTTGAGGGAGGTCTAGAGTGCATCCTGAGATTATAACTTCCCTTATTCTTTGGTCCTTTTTAGGCAAGTTACCATTAGACAAAAGACAGTTGATTATTTCTGAGAAGTTTTTGGATTCCCCAATAAGTCTGGATGCATAGCCACTCACAATCATCTGAAGAGATTAAAATTTAAGACCTAGAAATGATTGAAGCAGAAATTTAAAAACTCATTATATAAATTTCTTTTTCTGGCCTTCAAAGGTAAGTTAAGTTTCACAGATCCTACACCAATATTTTACTTACTGACCTTGAAGGGCATATTATGCATTTTTATATTCACTGTTGTCTTTTCAAAAAATAGGGGTTCCATGGAGTTGCAAATGACTAATAAAAAAAGAAATGCAGAGGAAATACTCAGTTAAAAATAGACAATAGCATTACTCCTTGGCTTTAAAGGATAAATAATGCTTCTTAAACTCATACTTCCAGCACAATCCCATTAAAACCTAGTTAGGTCTTGGTCATGTATTTGCTTGATCTTCTCACAACGATAATAATGCAATTAATTTTTATTACATAGGACACAAAACAGAAGTAGAGGGTGTATGAAAATATCTGGTTAGACTATGCAGTTGAATTTCCAAGGAAGTTGGATGTATGCTTATGTGGTTTTGGAAAGGCAAAATATTCACTTTAACAGTGTGCTACTAGCCTTTACAAAAAAACTAGAGATGTGCAAAAAGACCAAAGACGTGCTTGCAGATATATTTCAGCACAGGAAGTAGCTTGCTACAGAATTTAGGAAAAACGTTCTCATGTTTACCTGCCTCTATAGAAAATGCAGTTCCTTCTAATAATAGGGTCTCATCATAGATCAGGCATGAAATTCAGGTTACTGCTGGTCCAATTTCATCCTCAACCAGTATGGTTATCACTGTTAATGTTTTTGTGGAAGCAAAGCTCTGCAACTTTTAGATTTGCATTGTCAAATATTTTAATTACACTGTGAAACATTTATTTTGAAGCAAGGAAACGTCAAAATTGTCAATACTTGAGTCCTTTAATTAAGGACAACAGTAGGCAGACAAAAGAAAGAAGGAAAGGTTGCAGTGGGACTGGTTTTTGTGGTTGCTGTGGTGGACTTTTTACTGGTAAGACAGAGGAAAGAAGACAGTAGCTGCTGGAGAAGTGGAAGAGGACTAGAAAATTGCAGAGAAAAAGGATTATCTTCACAATACAGTTATGGGCTGAATGTAATCACTGAACATTCAACAGAAGTCTGTGCCATATCCAGTCATCTTATAGGCCTCAAGGAAGAGAATATCCAGAAATATGTCTGGAGTCCATAATGAAGTCAAGAGAGGCATGCATGGAAGAGGAGAGGAAAAATCAGGTTTGTAGATACGAGCTGATGAGAAGACCCAAAAGACTGATTTGTGACTGGTAAAAGTAAGCCATCACACAATCAAATGAACCAAAAGGTGGAAGAAAAAAGAGATTCTGTATCAAGAAGTAAAGAAGAAATAGAGTGGGCATAGTCAATGGTCACATCTTGAGTAGAAATCCTCAGGATATTTAGGAGATCATCAGAAAGAACAAAAGGCACAGTGATACTGAGAAAGCTGGGAGAAAATGAAAAAGTTGAACTTCAGATCTAGGCTAAAAGAAGGCAGGTCTGCCCTACAGAGGAGCCCTTTTTAAAGAAGAAGAGATGTGCAATGGCAGATGGCAGAAGGAGAGAACTGAAAGAGAAGTACAGTGTGAGTTTCAAGCCTCAAAAGAGTAGGCCAGCAGGCAAAAGGATCCCTGTGGTATCACAAAATGTCCCCAACCCATTCATCACTTTAGCAGTGCCATGACAATGTTCCTGTTATAATAGAAGTGAAATGATTGTATAAACTTAAAGAAAACATTCACAGAAATGCTGAAAACAAAACAAAACAAAATAAAATAAAATAGTCATGTGGCATGAAGCAACCGCCACAGATCCATCAGAATAGTTTCTTAAAATGTAGACCAAATGTTTGTTAGGCAGACAGATGATCAGAGAGCTGGATGACTTTGGTGAATTTCCCAAAATGTTCAGGCCAGAAGATCTGCAGTGATGAAATGGGAGACATGTGAAAAATCCACTGTCCAAGATGATCTTCTATCCCTTAGTCAACCTGGAAAGTCCGCCCATCACTCTGTTATTGAAGCACACAAATTAGAGAGCTTATGCCAATAAAAGATCATGATGTAAAAGCCAATTAAGACTATCATGTGTTCTTGAAAACCCCTTACATGTTTTAGTACAGATTTGTGATGCTCATTTTAAAGTTTTCAACGTATGTGTGATAAGTACTAGAGTCTGGCTTTCAGAGAATGGGGCTTACAAACTGCAGCAAGGCAATAGATGGCAGAAATATACTCATTATTTGTCCTTTCACCAAAGAAGTCAGTGTGTAAGTGAGCCATAAGAGATTCCTTAAGAGCCCTGACGACCATGGAAAAAGCTTATGAGCATCAGCCTGGGAGGCATTGGCAAGACATGCAACATCTGTGTTTGGAGCAGATAAGACACACAGACCCAAGGACAAGCTGAGATCTTTATTCTCTCCCATTAATAACATTCTCAATAGGGTGCAGGTGCCTCCTGTTATTTTGAAGAATTCCATCTAGATTCTACTGCCAGGACTTAGGAAGCCAAATATGCACAAAGTCCATCCACCCAGTGCACACTATTACATCTTGTAACAGTTGCAGAATGGTGATGGATAATTCACTAGGAAAGCTGGAGGCAAGAAGGAATGTTTTCCAGAATCACTCAAATGCCAATACTATAAATACTATACAGATGACGATGATGATGATCTGCTTTACCTATTTACAACATATGAGAAACTGGAGGTAATTTTGTTTGTTATCAGAATAATATCTGAATACTGATGAACTCATTAGCTGATGTGAAAATCTGGAAAGGACTCCCAATGGCAGTGGAGGTCACAGTTCAAGAGACTTGGGAAATTAGAAAAGTCACACTGGAACTTTAGGGTAAAATAATGACAAATTATTTTTTGACCACTTTATGATCAATAGCATTTTTATAGCACCTTTTGTTATTGAAATTCTTCACATTTTTTCCTTACTTTTTTTTTTTTTTGCTTACTTTTTCTGCCTTCGCAGAAAAGCATGAGAAGGACAAAAAGTGTTTTACAAAAAGCAACACCACCTGTTTTATTATATGAAATGTAACACATACACTTCTTTCTCCTCTGCATATATACACCAAATAAATATAGCCCATATGGCACTCTGAGCATGTATGTGTTCACATTCAAGCCACACATAGTTATCCTTTCAAGAAGTCACCTGCTAACTTGTGCTGTTCTGCAAACTGGAAGTGCTCCTACTGCTACAATACTGCACTGAAGAAGATGCTGGTCTGTAGGACAGATGTTATCCCTGAAAAAAATTCTAAATCTGGTAGTGTATAAAACATTGATTTTTCTGCTGAATTAAGTATTGATTTAATTGGAGCTTTTTCTGCCTCCAATTTTGAGATCATGGAACACTATTTCTAAGGCTTGTACATATTGCTTGGTGGTTTGCAATATTTCAGTAATGCCTTGAGGCTTTCTGTTTCATTGCAATTGCATTTACAGCAATAAACTGTTCAACAAACACTGAGTTTTATTAAACTGGCAAAATATGTGATAAAGAAAGCTAAACAAGCCCACAGTCAGCTGTGCCAAAAATAAACAAATGCTTTGTCTTAAATGCTAAAATAATATACAAATGAGGTTCAACAAATCTAAAATGCAGAATAATTCCAAAACTGAAGTGTGTATAAAATTAAAGTTCAAGTGAATACTCACACTATCCAGCTGCAGTTCCACTACAGCAGGAATTCATCATTCCATGTGTAAAGAAATCCTTAGACATTTTCTCCTATCCATGGCCAGAGTGTATTGCTCCTTCAACTTAACTGAGAGAATGGAGCGCCATCCCTGAGCTGGAGCAAATGATCCTCCTTTGCTAAACCTTTTTTAGGGTTAATTTTCACCTGTCTGTATTGACTGGTTGAGAAGCAGAGAACAGTTGTACCAGCACAACTGAAGATACACTGTGCTCTCAGGATGACAGCTGGACAACTCTTCACACCAGCCTTGCTGCCTAATCTTACGTGTGGCGTAAGTATGGTTCCCCTAGAAATGATGCCCTCTGCAACCTTTTCCCTTTGCTTTTTACTTTCCTTTCCATCTTTTGTCCCATTAACAAGTGTGTAAGAAGAAGGGGAAGCCATGGCCTTGCAGGTGCTGAGCTTCTTCAGCACCCAGGGAATGACCCTCAGGATTCATCCTCCAGGCATCTGAAGCAGCACTGCCATAGTCATATTGAGCAGCAGGCAGCTCAGCCCACAAGCCCCCCTGTGCTTTCAGTGTGAAATAAAAATATTTGAAATATTTCAGTTTGAAATAAAAATATTCAGTGTTTTGTTTTCAATTGACTACATATAGTTTCTCCTCATTTCCTCTTGTATCCCGTCTTGAGTATTGTAAAGCCACAGATTGCATTTTATGGTTTTATCAAGACTACAAATATCCCAGAAGGGTAATGCAGAGGTGAACAGTGAAAGGCAAAGCAACTGTTGTCATATTAGAAGGTAAGTTATTGTCTTTTCAATCAAGTAACATAGCCATGTTTCATAGAAACATGAAATCCATCCACTGATGCAATCACTCCTATTTTGTCTGTTCTTAATACTCTTCACTGACAAAGACTCCATAATTTTCCCAAGCAGTCCCTTACAACACTTAATTACCTTCACCGTCTTTTTTTAACTCGGTGGGTTGCAATTTTTCTGCAAATGGAACATGGTTATGACTGATACAAAGGATCTCTTTCACTAGTCAGGGCTCCATAGCTTTCTTTTAAGCTGATCATCTTGTTCAGGACATATATGTTTCAGAGGTTCCTGACAGGAAAAACGTGATGTCTCTTCATGCAAATGAAAAACTTTCTTCATAGAAAACTCTTTTACAAGTCTGGTGACTGCAGAAGATACACATAAATTAAGAGGCATAATAATTTCTTTAACTAACCTGTTAATAAAAACTGGCCAATGTCACTTTTTTATAACAGTCTGAGGAAAGAAGAACATCACCAGGGTGAAGAAAGAAGATGCTCAGGAGCTTTGTGTTGAGAACTTTAATAGCCTATTCCCTAAGAGAGAGAGATTTCCTAAAAGCAGTTTCTTCTGTCTCATTTTCAGTGGCTGTAGCAAGGCTTAAGAAAGGACAGGATATATCTCTCTAGAGATAGTTCATCTAACTAAACTCAGACATTGGCAATGAAGACAAGTGCAGGTGAGTTAGTCTTCTCAATTCCCTTTACAGTTAATGGAAAGAAAAAGTTGTGTTTGGTTGTGATTCACCTTATGTCTTGGACACCTTCTATAGGATGAGACGTACCCCACAAATGCATAATTTTCTTCACTGAGTATAAACTGAACTTGAGATAAATAGCTTGTATACCGACATCTAGACCATATAGATTTAAAGCAAAGTGAGAGGAACCCTTCTGCTGCTGACTTTTAACAAGAACAGTTTTCAGTCATTTTATTTGCAGGCAAAATCACAGCCTTGTTTTGATTAACTTTTTTCTGGGGCTGCAGTCCATTATCACTCACTCATGCAGATTGTAATGATGTATTGTATATTCTTTTTAAATCTTATATAATAGCTCTAGTGTGTAACAATGTCACAGTAATTAGAATCACAGTTTTGACTAATATGAGGCATTTTCTGCTTGGCTTGTTCTTCTAAAATGTACTTTCTGTCATTTGGCAGCTACACTGCCAAGAACATAGCAAGATGGGGGAGATGTGTAAACAATTTACTAAAGTTTCTATCCCAAATCAAAGCTAGTAACCCCAGAAAGAGTCAAAATCCTCTGTTTTCATTATGAATCCATGTGAAAACTTCCTCACCGCCAAAATTTTTCTTCCAAGATCAAGCAAAAAGGGCAAATTCAAGACTTTCTGGTAGCAGAGGGTGCAACTTTTAGGCTGCACTACAAAAAGCATCTGTGGAGAAACTTCCCAGGCCATCTCATGGAGCAGGCTTGGAGCACAGAGGTTTGCACTTGCTGAGGGATATCTGCTGTATAGTGTCCATGTTCTACTACTGTTCTCCTAGTCTGTTTCTGCCTCCACAAAAACTGAAGAACTGAATGAAGAAAAGAGTAGATGAGCATTGAGAGAACCAGCAAGTGTCTAAATTCAAGATTTTGTAGCAGGGTAAACAGTGAAGACATTCTTGGCCCTTTAATGAATTTCCTTTGATTCCCAGCTGAGCTGTTTCATATGTGTCTTATGCTCATGGCTCTGGTAAAATAAAAACACAGCTGAGGTGGCTGCTATTAATACTGATATGCTTTATTACTGCAATGACTGTGTTCACTGCAGCTCCTCCAGATATTCCCTACTCTTTGGACAGAGACTACTTTTCTAACCTGTGACTTGAGTGTGAGAGCAACTGATTGGACTGGTAAAAGAGCAGCTAGCTGGCAACGCGCAAGCTCATAAATGTTGGCCAAGCAGCCTGGAACAGTTTGTAAGGAAAATGAGAGATTAAATGACAAATAATGAGGTATATATTTCCACTAAGTTTCTAAGAAGTCAAGGCAGGAGAAAGGCTGGAATACCTAGAAAAATCAGGTGATTTCAAATCAAATTGAAATTTGACACCTCACAAACTTACCCAAACTGCAGCAGGACCTGGCATTGCACAATGGGAGCAGCGTGTAAAAGAAATGTGTGTGAATACTAAATAGCAATGTGGTTGAAACCAGGAGTAAGGATTTTCAATTTGGACAGTTAGATTATGCATAAATAGGGAGTAAGTCCTTTGTTTTTCTTGAGGAGTTTAGAGGAGTTACATGAGCTCCCCGTATTTTAATTTTCTCATCTCTGAGATGAGAAACATGTATACAGAATCTGGTTATTTTCCTCAGTATGGGCTGATGCTTTGCTCAAGGAACAGCATGGAAGTAATTCCTGCCTCTGTTGAAGCAAGAATGGATTATCTAACAATGACAAACTGTCACCGTCATTTTGTCTTGGCAGGTTGAATAACTGATTGCTCTTTCTTTTTAAGGATAAAAACACAAATCACTTTAGCCATGAATAAAACATGCTGCCCTACAAAGAGACCATTTCCTCTCCAAAGCCAGTGGTTGCCCAGACAAAATCATCTCAGAAACACCACAAAAAATAATGAGATGTAGCTGAACACAAGGAGAGAACTCGAGAAAGGGAACAAAGTTAATAAATAAGGATGGGGGAAAGCACATGAGAATTCTTTGTGAGACAGATATGTGGTTCAGATACAAGAAGATTTTTAAATGGTCAGGATGTCAGGAGGGCGTTAAAGAAACATTCCGAGAGCAGACTTCAGCCCAGAGAGAGTACTGTAATTCTCTTAACTTCAGTACAATTTATTTCGAGTCAGTCAAAAAGATCCCAAATGTATATGACACACTACTGCAGCTATGAGGAGATGAGTGACTGGGCTGGGAGCTGTAGAGGTGAATGCAAGACGGAACATCTGACCCTCCTTGACAGCTGCCTGCTGTGTCCCCGCCATCCCTGAAGGAAATCCATGGGACGTGCTGAGCTGCAGACCCCCAGATCCGAGCCCTTCCTCCGTCTCTTCCCAGCTGGCGGCTCGGGAGCTGGCACGTCTGCTGACCCGGCAGCGGGGCTTTCTCAGCTCCCACCGCTGCTCGTCCTCTTTTCTTGTGCAGGAGAGAAGCACTCGTCCGCGCCGCCACACAGACTCGATATTTCTTTCTTCTGCTCTGCCCTCTCTCAGAGGGGCATTGCTGCTTGCGAGCACGGACTGCCGGGCCCTTCTAAGGAGCGCGGGGCAGCCCTGGGCGGAGGGCGGCGGCAGCGGGGCCCAGCAGCGTGCCCGGGACCGCTGCGGCCCGCACCCGGCACGGCTGAGGGCAGCGCCCCTGCCAGGGCCGCGCTC
>VZSR01001685.1:39394949-39518212 GCA_013398615.1 Brachypodius melanocephalos
CTTTTAAACCCTGGTACAGCACTTTGTAAGGAAAAATCCCTTAATTAGGGGGTCCCAGAAGATCAAGTCCAATATGTTGTTTATATTTTTTCTTTCTTTCCTTTGTTGCTGTGTCTCAAGGTTTAAAGCATATTTGGAAATCCGTGTAGCAGGAAAGCATCTTGTTTAACTTCATGGTCTTGGTCAATGGACTTAGATGATGCAATACCACAGAGTGCTGTGGTATTGAAAGAGAAGCTTATATGTTGTTATGTAACATATATTTTACAGTAAAGCTTATTTACTTGAGACAAAGGTATATGTTACTCCTTTTTTTTTAATACTAGCACTAATTGTCCTAGAGAAAATGGCATATTTTCTGCTTCTTTCATAAGTAAAAGAATTAGAAACTATGTGCAGTGACAGGAAGCCAAAAACTGCGAGTGTAACCAAGGAGCGTTATGTAGTAGGCTTGCACATCACTTGGTACCTGCTGATGTAGTGCCTCTTCCTAGGACTTTCTTAAGCTATGTAGAACTTCATAGAATAAATATTTATCATATTTTCAATGATACTTTAAGGATGAATTTGTCCCATGAGTGGAAATATTAAAAAAAGCAAACGCCTATGTAACATAATTTTAGGAGCAGGTTTTAGAGTACACATGCATAAAGTTAGCATGATCTACAAACAGGCAGCAGTTCAAGAACTATTAAAATAACAATTGATTTTCACAGAAAATGCATCTGACATATTGTCAGAATTGGACAGAATAAGCCAGCTTTTCTTTTCTTAACCTTGCACAGAAGCATAATGTTGTTAAACACATCCACCCTGCTAAAGGGAAGCAGTGACTTTTGGGCTGTCATGGCGGAGCTTTTTGGGGATCTTTGAGTGCTATTGTCACAGCAACTCTTGTTTCAGTGAATAATTCTCTTCAGTGGATATCAAAATTAAAAAGATAAAGGAATGGAATATTATTTAAATTAGCTTTCTTTTGATGTAAATTGAAAAAGTGGAAAAAGTATTTTTTAAGATTTTTATTAGCTCTGGATGTCTTTTGCTTAATTCTCTGTAACATTAAATTAGTATTGCTATTTTCTCTATTAAAAATTGCACTGCTTCAATAGTGGCACTTCAAAAGTTTTCATTACCATGTTCATGTGAGGCTTTTTTCAAGTAACCCTTTGCATATTTTGAAAATACCATAAAATGCTTTATAAGATGAAGTTTAACAGTGTATATATTTCTTGCAAATGTGTGTATCTGGGAACACATTATATACAAAAAGAGAAAATTCCAGATGAATTTAAAAACTGAGCACTTTTATCTTTAATGTCTCTAGTCATTAGAGTCCACTTTAGGTGACAAACTCCCTTTCAGTGACTTAGAAACTGAATTTGTATTTGGTTTGTACAGAAAGTCCCTAGGAAATAGGAAACATTTTATCTTCATAATAGTCTATGTGCAATTAACTGGTTTTGATGTGGTTTTGTTGTGTTCTGTGCTGTCTTTGCTTTCTTCTGGCTATTCTTAATTTTCACTTGTAATCAAAGGGTCAGATTAGTTTACTCTGGATTTTATATATGGATTTATGGGGTTACAGTAGGCAAAGGTGAGATGCTGGCGTTTTTTGTTTCATTAAAGCACTTTTGACAGCAGAGTTGCCAGGGTTAGAGGCAGCATCTGCAGCACCTAGCTGTGACACCTGTGCCTCTGCCTGAACCTGTCGCATGAGACTGCACAGAGGTGGGCTGTGCGTGATGATTTGGTGTCTGTAACAGAGAATCCACATACAAATGAGCTCTGGAAATATGATGGCTGCAGGCCCCTGAGTGATTGCCGTGGTAGCAGCTATATGCCAAGGTGACATTTTGGAGTTTGCAATTTCTGTCTGCCCCAAAGTGCTGATTTCCTTCATTTCATCACGTGCTTTTAAATGTCAAGGACTTGAAAATTATGTTCCAATTAATCAGTGAAAATGTAGGTAATTATAGGAGAATTATTTAATATCTGGTTTCTCAGCCAAATGAACTGACACCTTACTGGACACAAAAATGAAACTCAGGTTGTGTCTCTTGGCTTGCAGGAGATTTCTTGCATGGTTTTTGGCAAAAGCAAACATTGTCCCAAGTGCCTCTGTTCCTTAGAACTTGTAATGTTTTGATTTGCATGTGTTATGCATGCCAATTTAGAAAAACCGGAGTCTAAAACCCAAGTCTAAAACAAATGTATCAGTTGCTCAGCACCAGCCTATAGGTGACAAGAGAACTTGAAATTAAACTTAAGACGTTTCTTTACCTTATTTTCTTTTCTAAAATCCCTGATTGCTTCTGCCCAGCCTTGTATCGTCTCCAATACTGAAGTTATTACTGTTTGACTCTTTCGATAGATTTCTTAGTAAAAAATGCATTGTTTGACAACATTGTGAAAAGCGTTGTTTAATTTTACTGCAGTTCTTAGTGCTTTCCTTCTTCTACCTTTTACATAAAATTCAGTGTTTCTAAAATTAATAAATCTTTCATTCATCAGCTGATGTTCTGTTCTCTGTTCTACAGGGTTTTTTCCATTGCTGTAAATGTTGTATTTGTGTGATGAATGGTAGATGTACCTTCTGTTAATACATAATTCAGACATTATTCCATTTGGAATCAGACTGGAATGAAGGCATTGATAATTTCCAAGTAAATGAGTGGGTAAAAATCAGACAGCTTATTTATTTTTAGGCGTTTAGCTTGTCAGCTTTTGTGAATGTTTGTGTTCACTCACATTCTTGCCGTCTAACGTTGAATTTCCAGGGACCATCATATGTCTAGAACCATTTAACTTTGCCCATGCATATGAAATGTAACCCTGTAGTGGTTTTGGTTGAATTTCAAAACACAAAATGTAGCACAATAACAGTCTTATGAGCGATCCGAGATCACTTCAGGTAGATGGAACAACTTTCAGTGCTTTATTTTTAACTGTCGTGTACATTAACTATGTGTTTTGAAGTGCAAGCAAAACTGACAGTGTTTAGATCTATCACTGTATTTGTTTCTCCAGTTGCTGTAAAGTTTAAAAAAAATATTAGCAACAGTTATCCTGGTACCTTCCGATTAGTAAAACCACTGTCTAGTAATGAAAACTATTTTCCTTGAGTCTTCTCAAAATTTGTTCTTGTGTATTGAACAGCTATACATATATAAATCTGTATGTGTATATAAAATCACATTCTTAGCCATTTTCTGATCTAGAGGATAAATGAAGGTAGCATTCTCTAGCTGACTTGAGATCATAAGTGTACTCTTGTAACAAAAATCCTAATAATAAAATAAACTGTTGTTTCTATCTTACCTAGGTAAACTGATACTTTTTATACTTCCCTGGGGCAGAAAGCCTTCACATCCATGTCTATCTTTACTGAGCTCCTTTTTCTAGGAGTGTGTAGATTCCTTTCAGAGTGGAAGTTCTAATGGTTTTTCTAAAATTTCAAGTGAAAAATTATCCACCTGTAGCAGAAATGCAATTTTAGTGTTGTTTGTAAAACTACTTGTGAGAAATCTCTTGTAGGCTATTTTACCTAACAATGGATAAATTTTATTATTTATTGGATAACTAGGTATACAGGTTTTTTTAGTGCAAATTTAGAAGTTGAATTGATTCTGTTAGAGCGTGAATGCAGTTTGGGTAATAAGGTTTCAGAGAGCTGTTCTCCAGTAGTTTTTTTAGTATCAGTAGAAGTCACTTTCTTAGCTCTGTTGATCTTTAATCTCATTCTTCGGGTGTGTATCTTATCTATCATATGCACATTCAAATTCCATTACTGTCTGAAAATCTCAATTTTTTTCCCCCTTTGCCCACAGATATGCGTGATAAAATGAGGAAATGGAGGGAAGAAAACTACCGAAACAGTGAACAGATAGTGGATGTTGGAGAAGAGTTAATTAATGAATATGCATCCAAACTTGGAGATGACAGTAAGTAAACAATCATTATTTTAAAAGTTTCCTTGTCTGATTTGGTTTTCTTTTTTCAGTCTCTGTTTTATTTAACAGCCTTTATATTGTGTTTCAGTATGTGCTGATGTTGATGAAATGTATATTACTTACTTAGTCTAACAGACTTCTAGAATTCCAAGAGCTTATTTCTTTCCCAAATGCGGGCTGCAGGGAAAACAGCCATAAAAATTACCTGATAGAACTATTAGCTTGCTATGGTAGTATTTAGACTGCAATGTGAAAACTTCATTTGAAAGTGTTACTAAGATATTATTTGCCTGATTTTCTGTTCTTCAGCGTTGTGACAGAAATTGAAGCAAGTCCTCAAGGGGATCTGTCTAGAACATGGCAATTATGATGTTGGGAAAAATAGAGAATTAGAGCTTTTTTGCATTTCAAGATGTCAGAAAGTACTTTGGCACTAAAAGCGCTAAATTGTTAAATAAGTTTTTGATTAATTCCAGCAGTTTCTTAATTTGTTTGTGTTTCAGCAGTGATTCATGGGAGTAGAAGGGGAAGAATATACAGACAGAATTAATTAATCCTGTTTACATGATAGGTGCTTCCTATTATCTTAAACAAACCCCAAACCAATTATCTGCATTTATTGTCTCTTTTGTGTCCAGTTTGGATAATTTATGAGCAGGTGATGATTGCTGCCCTGGACTGCAGTCGAGATGATTTGGCATTGGTAAGTTTTCAAGCTGGCTTTTCTTTCACATTGTGTGTATTCATCCTGGGTGTCTCTTCCAGATGGTTTTTTGGAAGCTACAAGACATTCTGAACTCCATAGCTTGGAATGGTAGAAAGAATATCTATCAAGAAATACACAACTATGAAGAAACTGCCACCACCTACCTCCTCTAAGGCATAACTTTTGTTTAGACAGATCACATCTCTTCCAATCCAGCCATGAAAATATTTACAGCTATTCTGGTATAGGCTAAAGGTCAAGAATAATATTGAATTTGCCATATTGTACAGAGTGTTTGTTTATTGAAAACCTCTCAAATTATGTTGGTTTTCTGAATGTTAGGTGGAATGACCTATCTTACATGTCATATTATATGTCCTGTTGGCTACCATCAAAGAAAGTCACTGACATATTGGAGCAGGTCTTCAAGATGGATAAGGAGCAGGACTGCATAATGTACAAGGAAAGGCTGGGAGATCTGTGTTAAGTCTTAGGAAAACCAAGAAGGGATTTTTGGATATGTACGGATGGGAAGGGAGGTATAAAGAAGGTGGGCACATATTTTCATAGGTGTGCAACAAAAGACAAGTGTGGGACATAAGCTGTAACAAAGGAAATTCCACTTACATGTTGGGACAGACTTAGTGAATGCTTTGTGACAAATTGCACATTGAAGTTGTGGAATCTCCTTTGGAAATGCTTAAAGATAGATTGGGTTATGGCTCTGCACTCCCTTGGAAACTGGCTTTGTTTTGAGTGGGGATTTGGAGCAGGTGACGCCCAAAAGTCCCTTGCAACCCAAGTTATTTGGTGATTGTTGATAAAATATTGTTAAAGGATACTTGAGTTTTGTCAATTTGTATCCAAATTTATTTGAATTATATAAATAACAATTGAGATAAAATTAACTTATTTTGAACTGTAGCCTGTTTGTTAGATTAGAAACAAAAAAGTCCACTGAAACAAACAAACAAAATAACCCAGTGAGCTTAGCTAATCCTTTAAAGGCAAAAACAGGAAAAGGCAAAAGTTTGTCTCACAGGAAAATCTTAATTATCTTTTCGCCCCTCCTTCACAAGAAAGTCAGAAGAAAACAGAGGCTTACCTTGTGCCCTGAAAGCCATCAAGCTTGAGCTTCTTCTAAGTAAAAAACAATTTTCAGGGCTCCAAGTCTTTCATGGCCATTACTCCTGCAGTGCCTTATTCTCTGTCAGATGACAGAAAACATCATAAAATCATTGCGGTTCATGTGATATCATTGGGATAAAACTTAATGCAAGGGGTCAGACTACGGGATGAAGTTAGGAGAAGGGCAGTTTGCAAGTAGGGAGAACTTGGGGTATATGAAATCTCATATAGATATAGTGAAATGGAATATGCTGGAAAATATAGTACAAGACTTTGAACTTGTGAACCCACTGAACTCTCTCTTCTGTCCCTCTGAAGAAAATACTGTTGTATAGCTGTTTGTTCAAACAAAAACAAATAGACTTACTGTTTAAATAAATACATTTCTGTGTCCTGATTTATATGTGAAACAGATTTGATCTTTATTTTCAGGGTCTTTTAAAGAAGACTTTCACAAAATTGTTGACGGAGCCAGTGTTGAAAGATCAGTTGTGAAACCCTCTTTGTTTTTACTAACCCTGACAGGGAGTTTCAATTTCAGTGTCTGTGCCCTTTAAGGAATATTGCTTGAGATGAGGGAATGCAACATTATATATGCAGCTCAGAAATGAGATTAAAAGCATAGGTGAAAACTTAGAGGTTTGTTTTTATTTTTTAATTTTATTGATTTATAATAAATAAGTAGTTAATTCGAAGAAGTCAGCATCATCTGTGGCATTTTACTGCAGCTGTAGCTCCAAAGTAGACAAACAGCTTTGACCCTTCTGTATTTTTTAGCAATGAGTTTTTGACAGCTGGGATGCATTTTGCTTAAGGGAATACGTATCATCTACTCCAAATGAGAAGCTGAGGTAGTATTCAGCGTAATTTCTCTGACTTCTGTTTTGTTGGTTTTTTTTTTGTTTTTTTTTAATTTTTCTTTCCTCTCTTGATTACTTTGTCCTTTATGCCCTGCACAAAAACCCCATGTGTAATGTATGTCCCTGTTGCAGCCAGCCAGTTGGTTCACGCAGGTGGTTTAGTGCAATCACCTGTTGTTGGCAGCACTTGCATTACCAGTGTTTTACCTGCTGAAGTCCAGGTTTATATTTGTCTGCCTCTGTCTGATGTTTAAAAAGCCAGAAAGCATATTAAGTACAAGTTGAAGTTTCACATGCAAATCGTTTGCCACTGTAACTGAGGGAATTCTGAAAGAATATCCTCACAAGTAGATTATTGATGTGGTGCAAAACCAGTACTCAATAAAATAAATTATTATGAGCATTACAAGTCTCATTTAAAAAGAGGACATTCAGTGCTGCTAGGTCCAGAACATTTTGAAGATATATCTGGTGTAGTGCATTTTTGGTTTTATCAGTGTTACAGTGAGTTGTTCATTATTTTCTTACAACTTTTCTTGTCACTTTATTGTGTCTGATAGTTTAATCTACAGGAGTTTATTTTGGCCCTTGGGGGGCTGTGTTTGGTTGAGTAAGGTTATGTAGTGAGATCTAATGTGAACAATTCTGGTCTTGCATTACTCCTGCACTTGAGCACTACTTTCATATTGTCAATGAGAAATTTTTAGATGTAAAAGTCCATCTACAGATTTTGGAGTTTAGTATTCTAAATGTTACAATTTTTGTTATTTGTACTTTTTTTTGAGAGAAATAGTACATGTATGTTTATAAAAATCACTATCCTTCAGGGTTCACTGATCACTGGACCACTGGATGTATTTATTGTATGCAAAAGTCCTTTTTAAAGTCTATAAGGTTTTCTGAGTTTTAAAAGCTGGAGTGAATCTACTTTTCTGGAGTGTTATGTAAATTTTTCTGCCTCTTAAGAAAGGTCAGAGATTAGTTCAGACATCATGCTGCCAAGTACAAGAAGTTTTTTAGGGCTAGAGCAACAGCAGTTCACCTAGACATCACTCAAAGTGCCAGTAAAAAATTTCTGTGCTAACCTGAGCTTTTCTGTGTGAAATTTCATTGTAAAGATCTTGGTTCATTGAAAATGAAGTTGATTGTGATGAAAATAGTCTGTTCTTGATTGAGGCTAAGCTTCACAATTTTCATTACTGTTGCTTTTCTGGCTTCTGTTTCTTAGCATCAGGGAGAGATGTGAATATTCCTCTTGGATGTACTTTAGTAACCTGTTTATCTACAGAAACAAAGAGGGATTCTACTAATTGCTACTGATTTGTACTTTTTCGTTTGACACGTGGATCTGATGAGATGGAGCAGATTATGTAGATAGGCCTTTGTGATACCTTAGGTTGGAAGAGCAAGTTGCTAAGTTGAATTGCATAAATAAGTGCCTGGAAGAGGAGGATTCAGTGTGAAGTTTTTAACATGATGCACACCACTGGTCTGTTTTGAGAACCTGTGGACTGTCCTGCTTCACACTGTCATGAGTCGGCTACAAACTTTCCAATGCTATTTAGCTACGTTCATGATACAGTTTTGCTGCGGGGAAGCTGTGACTCAGTCCCCGTACCATACATCCTCTGCTAATCCAGAAAAATCTGCCTGTGATAAATTCTTTTTATCCAGCCCAGGTGTCTCATTGATTTCAGGAGTTAAAAATTATGCCTCTTCTGCCAGCAGGCTGTACCCAAGCCAGTGGCAAACATTTTCTTTGGATTTCAAAGTTTTATTTTAAAAATAAACAGAGAGCATTGTATTAGCATAGTTTGTTCCATTGTGAAATATCCATTTATTAAAGAAGTATCACTTAAGCTCTTACTGTCTTTGTTTTTTTTACTGTCTTATGTCACTGTGGGGCAACTAAATAGAATTCAAGTTTTACTAGTGTCAGAGCTATTTTAGTAGGTGAGTGTAATTTTCTGGGCAAATAACTGTTTCCAAGGGGGCCTGACAATCTAATGCCCTGTATGGAAGACACTTCATAAAATTAGTCTACCAGACAGAATTTCAGTTTCTGACCTTCTCTATGCATTTTATTGCTTGTTTCAAAAATTGATATTTACTTTTACTCAGAACTGGCATGGCAGATAGTTGAATTATGAACCAAGGTCTTTTTTTTTCCTATTTTTTCTTCTTCTATCTTCTGTGAAGATAACTATATTCACAATAGTATTTTTGGTTCTTTCTATAGTTTTGTCTTCAGGAACTGAGGCGGCAGTTTCCTGGTAGCCACAGAGTTAAACGATTAACTGGAATGCGATTTGAAGCTATGGAAAGGTAAAACCTGAATTTGAAAAAACATACTTTCTGTCTGAAAAAAAATGCTCTTTCTTTAAAAGACATTCAGCAATTACAAAATGGCAAAAAAATGCTGGGCAGTTTCTTTATAGGAAATAACAGTGTGCATAATCACATTAAGATTTTTAGACATCTGTATTGCATTTTTGCAGGTACTGTGCAGTGTTTCATTTTTGCAATCTTCCCATCAGAGATTACAGATCAGAATGATCTCTTACTTCACAGCATAAATCATTATGGAGTAGAACACTGCACAGTTTTTTGGCAAATTCTTTGAGGTATAAATTTCATCTCAGGGAGCTAGGGCAGCATATGAAAGTAAGTGCCAGCAGGTTTTTTGCCTTACTATTCTTCTGTGCTCCTGATTACTGCAGGGTGCAGCTCTTTACCCTTGTTTCCTGAATATGGGTAAATGAACTTAAAAACGATTACATCTATAGAGTTTGTTATAGAAAAAAATCAAAAAACGTATGGAATAGAATGGCAGAACATAAAAATCAGACTGACCTTTTTGAAATGTCCTGTAGAAGGGCTATAGTATACTAAGTTCAACAGGAATTACTAAAATAATGAACAGATTAAAATTTGGCAACTTTCCAAATGAATGACCTCAGGACTTGGAGATGAACTCTATTGTACACATTTCTCCTTGGATACATCTTGGTTGTCAACATTCTGTTCTATAGCACTTGTCTTGGGTGTCAAGAATGACTTCAGGTGCCTTTGAATGATAGGAAATCTGTTCCGTGCCACATTTTGCATACAGAGTTGGTGAGTTTGGAGCCTTTGGGCCATCTTGATAAAAAGGAATTGGAAGTACATCCTAAATGCTTTTTTAAAAGATGCTTATTTAGCATATGTTCTTCATCCATCACATTCTTGCAAAATTAGCTTTGAAAATGGTATTTGATATGAAACACTGATAGATGTCCATTGCTTGGATCAACGAGAATGAATAAATGGTCTTCATTCACAGGAGCTGTCTCAGAGCAACCAGATGCTCTGTGATTGACACTCACTATTTAAAATGCATGTTTTTGAAGAATTTCCATTAAACTTAGCTCTCTTTTCTTCATTTTATGTAAGGTAGGAAAACAGACAATGACAGCAGTTTTTCTCCCTCCCTGAAACCTATTCAGAAGTACAATAGACCATAATTCAGTTCAGGCTTATGTGACTACATTAAAGATGTTATTGCATGGGAACTGATCTTTGTGGGAGATGACTGCTGCACAAACATCATGTGTGGTTTCAGCAGTGGAGATCTATTGAGCCATAGTTTTCTGAAAGTGCTCAGCAAAGTTCATAACAAAATGTCTCTGTCAGATGATATCCTTGAGATTAGAGTATCAGGGAGCAGAGAAATTAACGAAATCTGAAGTTTCATGTCCATAGGTTCTCTCCAGAAGTCAAAGCAGAAAGAGGCTTCAGCTTGACATTATTTTGAACAGGAACCCATCTGCAGGTGCTCTAAGCCTTGCTCTAGAGGAGCCTGTCTCCTCTGACTATAAAAGAAGTCTAGAAAGATTTAGGCTGCAGACATCATGTTTCACTTCAATTGAAGTGAAGTTCTTACTAAATTCTAAGTGACTTGTAGGATCTAGGGAGGATCCTGCTTTCCCCAGCAGGAAGAGGAAACAGTGAAGAACATCCCCATAGACTGAGACATCCCTGTAGACACTTGCTAATAAAAGAATAATGTTCTGGAACTTCACCATGTAAAGCTGGGATTCAGTCTTCTAAAATACATTTGACAAAGCAGCAACTAACAGAGAACACTAATACAGCATTTTACAGCACATCTGCTCAAGTCTGTAGCAGTCACCTTCTACTCATTTCTGGTTTTGTGTTTCCTTTCACACCAGTTCCTATACCTTGTGGTAGCTGGAGTGGACAGCTGAGCTCTGGTAATGTCAGCAGTGCTTAGGGAACAGTGCAAGTATGTAAATGAGCATCTAAGGTGATGTCTAAGGAATGTGGAGCATCAGAAATCAGTCAGCGGTATCTGAAAAACTACTTGTCAAAACTACACATGAAGACACAATGTATGCCCTAGTTCTGTGGCTATAGCACAACATCCGTGTAGTGAAACGTGGTTTGAATTGAATTATTTCATTTGTTGGGGCTGTGTACATAGCTGACTGAACACACAGAGCTCGTTTCCGGAAGGTTTGAAGTGCTCAAAGCACCTGAAGTAACCTGTTTCAAGCACACTTCAGATAGCAGAATTAATTGATAAACAAATTTTAAAAGTGGGAGATGGAAACATTTTCTATAAGGTTTTATGTTATAACCTGTGGTAGACTCCTCTGTGAATCTTTCCAGTTTGCTGTATGCAACTGCTTGTACTTTTTAAAGTCACAACAGAAGCAACTTTACATGAAGTTTTAAGTTACAATGATGAAGTAGAAAGTCATTATTTTGATGGCTTTTCAAATTTTGGAGTTTCAGTTTCTTGGGAGATGTGAAAGGGGCAGTAGGGATGTGATGGTTGAACCTATTGGGTAGAGATAAAGAGAGAACAGGGCAGAAGAGTGAGATGTTGGGTGTAAAATATCTAACTTGTTGTTGAAACGGTATTTCATGAAGCGATTCCCTTGTGTTTTTCATAATTCATAACAAAAAATACTGCTGTTGATACTTAGTACTCTCTCAAAAGAATTTTCTATAAATATAGTTTGCTTAGTATTTCAGTATAAAAAATTGCAGGAGTGTTATTAACTATTGCAAGGAAAGTAAAAAAGTCAGAAATTTTGAATTAGCAGAAATAAATATGAATTATTTCTTTGTACAGGTATGATGATGCTATCCAGTTATATGACAGGATTTTACAAGAAGATTCAACTAATACAGTAAGTTCAAAAGATAATTCTAAACTGCAGTGATGTGTTATTTGAAATTGTGACTGTATTTTCTATTTCATTGTGGAGAAATATGTCTGTGTTACTGCATTTGTTTCCTTTAGTCTTCTGCTGTAATAACCAATGTTACCTGCATTTCATGATGGGAAGGTGTGATGTGATACCTGCTTAAACAGGAGAGAGATTACAACTAACAATCTTTCCAGAAGTCTTAGAGTTGGGCATTTCAACTCTTAAATACTGAATATTCAGGGAAATGAAAAAGACTAATACAGTCTGCCACGTGTCTTCTGTGTTCCTAATGTGCAATCTTACTTAAGGATTAACTATTAATACATTAAGATGCTTGAATGGCAGTTATTTTGATTTATGTCTGGGACACTTTACTAGCTCTTGAATCAAAATGCATGAAGCATGCCAGTATAAAACAAAGTCTGAGACAGACTGTACTGTTCTTCTGAGCATTTTTTGAATACTGTTTCTAAAAGCCACTGTGAACTATTAGCTGCCAAAATAAAAGTCTAGAGAAACTTGTAGCAATATATTTTCATTTATATTTTTTCCCACAAGGATAAAACTTGAAATATGAGGAAACTATGGAGTTTCAGATTTTTGTATGACATAGATATTTATTGAAAAGTAAAAAAATTACTATTAATCATTGAAGGTATAAGTGTCACTTGGTTTTGAGGAACTGTCTATTGGGTAAACTTCTGTGTAAATGTAATACTTGGGCTATTGCAGATGTTTTGGCAATCTCACATAAATCTTCCTAGGTGTGTGTTGAACCTCTATCTTTCCTTGGCCAGCTTATTTGATGTGGTCTGCTATTCAGGAGGGGAAACCCCACAGAAACACAGATAACTGGGATTAACTAGGGTATGCCAGAGCTGGATGTAGGTCATGTGCCATCCCTTAAACTAAGTTAAAAACCCCCACAAAACAGATAAAAAAGCAAGCAGCAACAGTAAAAAACACCCCAAACCACCACAAAGTTGTTTTCGAGGCAACACATCTGGAAACAATACCAAGTTAAGCACTTGGACAACAGTGTAGGTTAAAGTCTGTCTGTTAGCAGTCATAGAACTCACAGATTTTGTGCAAGGGTAAAAGGAACTGGTTTAATTCTTCACTCTTCTTTTTCACTCTCCCAAGTAGTAGAAGCTTGAGCTCAAGAAGTTTTGAACACAAGATGCATAGGTGTCCACAGTAAATTGTGGATTTTATCAGTGCATGACCCAAAGAGCTTCAGGGACACTAAGTCTTCAGAGTCATGTTGAACTAATATGGAATCCATTTGAAATGAAATCACAGAATTGGTCACCATGGTGCATGTTTTATGACCTTCTGCTGACAGCAGTGGAAGATAGAACACCATATTACAGTGACTTTTATGGACCACAGATCTTCAAAGTATGCAGTTTTGGCAGTTTTACTTTTCAGCTATCTCAACATAGCTAACATCATCTGAGTGCTTTGTTGGATGGCTTTACAAAACAAAATTATATATTTAGATAAGTAAACTGCATGGTTATTTCTTTATTCTGATTTCCTCTGTAATGAAATCATAAGGATCCATAAACTTGTTATATTCAGAAGCGTAAGTTGTAAATATTAGAACAGTTGTGTGGTTGGATTTCTTAAGTTCTGATAATGGAATTGGAGAATGTTAAATGTAAAGTTCCTTGTTGTATAACTAGAATTGGTTGTGTAAGGCTTGCATGTCAAGAGTGAAAGTTAAGTAAAAAGCTTTGATAAGTTGTCATCTGTAGATTTCTTTGTCATTTACCTGTTAATTATTTACATGCACACGTGTGGCTGCTGTAGGAAAATATTTCAAGATTTTAGAAAAGCAACTGTTGCTGAGTTTGTCTTGGCATTCACCTAACTATATATAATTTTTTTCTGGTCTGCTGACACAAGGAGTTGCATTAAATGTTTTGGCAAGTACTTTAAGTAAAACATAGACATTTGTTCACACAAATCATATAAAAATCATACCTTGCATTGACTGATCAAAAAGTAGTATGGAAAAAGATTTTTCAAAAAAAATACTTCTTTTAGATACATAACAGAATTTTCCGTTATAAAAAGTAAAGTTTGAACTCAAATTATGTAATGGACATTTACATTTTCATATGAGGTTTTGTTGCTGAAATTAAGATAACAGTAATTACTTAATTTCTTAGGATAGAATTCAAACTAGTGTTTATTTTTAAAATAAGATCATCTCTAAGTTTTATCTCACTATGCACTTCCTGAAAAAGATGACTTATTTGACAATGGAACAGTGTTAATGTCACCTCAGATATTTTGTTTCATTTTTCAAAGCATGTAGATGTTGAGTAATAGTCTCTTTTCTAAAGGCTGGAATGAATGAAATGTAACTCTTGTGAAATGCATAACTTGCATATGTTTCAATAGGGTAAGAATTAGAATCTTTTCTATTCTTGTCTATTTTGGTTGTAATGATGGCATGTTAGAAGTGAAGCTGACATTCCTCTTATTAAGGATGCACAGTATTTTCTATCACAGGGCTCTTGTTATTAATTAAAATTTCACGTGGTGTCCAACTGAAAATGTTTTTAGCGATGCTGAACAGTGACTGAGTTGTTTGTAGATTTTTAGATAAAATGCTTATTCTCTTTCTCAGAACAAAATAAAAGAGAGTTTTTTGGGTTTTTTTAGTAGTGTTGGTAGAAAGGGCTTTTTTGTTTTTTGTTTGTTTTTGCTCTTAAATCCTTATCCTGCTCTGCTTTGGAGGAAGACTTTTTAGTTAGACAGCTAAATATTTCTGTCAGTTGAGCTCTTCTTGAGGTGGTTTGTTCAGCAGAGCAGAGAAGCTTGTTGATGAGGAAGGAAATTGGGTTCATGTATTCAAGACTTAGATTGGTGTCTAACCCACTCCACTGTCATCCTAGTGCACCTGAAGTTTCTCCTGATTATTCAGCTCAAGTGTCCAAAAGATTGCAGAATGCTTGATCAACACCAGGAGAGAGTGAGATAAAGCACAAAGTTCTGCCTTAATTCTAATCCATAGAAGATCTGAAGTCTTTATTAGGATAATTCTTCAGTTATGTTTCTTGCCACATTTTCAACCAAGCTTTTCATGCAAGACACTCTGTATGCTTCCTTAGCTTAGTCTCATTACCATCGTGGGTTTAGTAATGTAATTGTGTGAATGGAGAATTTAAGATTTTTGTAGTAAGATGGTGTTCTCATCAACCCTATTGTTTATAGAAGTGGGCAGAACAAGCATATGATCACATGAAGTAAGTAAGTTGCTCTTACTATGAGATTCTTTTTGTAGATGAGCTGGACATATTTCATAAGAGGCACAGGAAGTGGTTGAAGAACTCTGGGAATCCAGAATGCTAGAAACATTCATAGCAAAATCTTAGTACTTAGTATCATGTAAATAGGCAGCAGTTATATACCGTATAACTTTCATTAACTATCATAACATTTCATAACTATTCATAACTTGAATATCTTTCATCTCTTTTTGTGCTCTACTGCCATCTTGATTGTATAGGTAGCCTTTCTTTTCCTACCTCCTTGTCTCCACTAAATAAGATGAGGATAATGAGCACTGAATTTGAGCACTGGATATCTGTGTATCATCTGATCTGATCTGTGATAATTCCTTAAAACTGCTGCAGGAGCTGTGAATTCATTTTTAACAGAGACCTCCTTTGAAGATCTTGCAGCTTTGTACCTTTATGTACATGATCCTCTGAGTTGCAAAAGGGAAAACTGCTCAGTAAATGAAGCATCTACTAATGGGGAGAATTTTCTGAGGCGACATGTATGTTTCCTTAAATGTATTTGCCATGCTGCCAGGAAAGACAGAACTAGACCTAAGCATAGGTGTGTGCAGTGGTAGTTTTAAAGGGAATCAAAAAGGATAGCATGGCACTGTCTGATACAGGATAGAGTTGATGAGAGTTGTGAAGAATGGCAGCTGCTACTTCATTCAGTTCCCAGTGAGAACTGATGGGTAAGCTGGCACCATGCGGTCCTAAAAAATGGGATTTTTTGCTTTTGACAGAGCATCATTTACCATTTCAGGGTGTTTCTGCTTCTTGTTCAGTCATGATTGGTGAAGTGAGAGAGCAGAGTGCATTCCACCATTTTTCCCATGTTTTGTGCATATAGCACTTGAAATGTAGATGGAGATTTTGTCTCTTGAAATTAAGTATCTGAGAACAGAAGAGCAGCTGTACTGCAGTTGTGGCAAAAGTCCATTTTACTTGTCCTATATCTGGCTTCGACTTACTGCAGATACCAGAAGTGTATGAGAGCAGGGCAATTACAGTATGCTGTAACTGTTCTGCCAGTTTCTATTCATTTTCATGTTGCAGTTTTTCTGTGCCAGAAGTGATAACTCTGTTTTTAATGGCTCTTCATAAAATTTCTGCATAGATTTGTTTTTAAACTTGCTCAAGTTTGCCATGCCTACATCTACAACATAATTGAGAAATTAAATGTTATAATTTTCAGTGGATTGGGCAAATCTCCCGTTTGTGTTTTTTTTTATTTTTCCTACACCTTCAATCTAACAATTTTATTTAATGCCTCTGAATTTGTCTGTTACTGTCAACAGTTGTTTTCACTTTATTAATACTCATGACTTTAGAGATCTTTTGCACTTTTCTTCTCTCTAAGCTAGGAAGTCCTAATGTGCAGCTGTTCATGTTGCCATTCTGCGCCTTAAAACTCTGCTGCTGTTCTCCGTGTCATTTCTGTGCTTTTTCCTATATTTGGGTGAGAAATGAGAGGACTGAACAGCAGTCAGGATTAAAAATAAAAGAGCATTATAGACTTACAGAGTGATGCCACAGATGTGGTTCTTCTGTATTCTTCTGTGATAACTCCAGTATCACAGTATTTTCAATTTGGGGTTTGGGGATTTTTTTAAGATGGTTTTTGAACACTGAATTGATGTTTTATAGAACTGGTTATTGCAAGTCCAGTATCTCCCTCTTAACCAGACAAATTCAGACAGGTTTTTTGTGTACAATAAATTAGTATTGTTTGACTGTATATGCAGCCATTTGTGTAGATTGAATTTCACGATTTATTTTATTGTGCTGGTGAAAGTATTCATTATGATTCATTATTGTGAATGCTATTCTTTGCTGTTGTCTTTTTTTCTTTATACTTAAATAAGTCCTTATCAACATTTAACTTTACATCACTATTAATTCCCTGTTAGATCTCTTACCAAGAGTGCTGAGCAGTAGTTTTTAATACAGGTAATTCTGGGATTCCCAGTGCAGAGAACTCTTTTCTCAATTTATATCTTTTGACTTATTTATCCATGTGAAGACCTTCCCCTGTTAGACTGTGGTAACTTTGGCTTCCTTCAGAGCTTTCAGCTTCACTGTGAGGCATCTTGTTGAAATTATTTTTTAAGTCACAGATGACTTTTGCATGGATCTTTTAGAGACTCTGTGAAGAACTCCACTAGATAAGGAAAGCCTTACTTTCCTCTGTGTAAACTGTTCTGTTTGTTGGTGTATAACATTTTTCATGTTTACTGATTCCAAACTTTAGTTTTTCAGCCTGTACAGCTCCTACCAGTTTGCTCTATGCTGGTGTTAGACTTTATAGGTTGTTTATTGGATACAAAAAGTTACGTTTCACTTTGACGTTATCCCTAAAGGAGCAGCTTCAACCCATTAGCTCTGTGCCTGCATAGATTTGCAAAATTTAACTGTCTTGCATGACTAACTTTGAAAAAAGTCTGAATTCTGGTAAGAATAAATTCATTATTGTGATTGTTTTTGATTATGTGCTATTTTTGACATCTGTATTTTTTTCTGAGTATCTTAGTTGTAGGTGTTTACACTTCTGTTTTGATTTGCGTATTGCAGTTTGAAGGAAAATGTTTCAATGTATCAAACTGTTAGACCAAATACACATTTTTTAAAATGTTAAAAAGAAAGAAAAATTTCTTTTTAAGATGAAAAGTATCAGATGTTTAATGCTGTAGTAGTTACATAGATAAGAAATTCTTCCATTCCTAGGGGTCTCAATCCCTGAAAATTCTCCTACTAATGCTTTCTTTAGAGTCATGAAATTTAGAACAATGTTAGACTCTCTCATGGTATGTTTTACTAATGAAATGCAGAAGTTGATAAATATTCAAGTCCTCACTTCATTTTGAGTCTGCTTAATGCTAATTAAAAGGAATCATGACAAATGCGGGATTAGTTCTTATGCCAGATTGGGGATTATTAGTCTTTAAAAGAAATACCTTAGAAAGGTTCACTCCTGTATGAATTTGTACGTACTGAAGTAGCTTAGTCCATATGATACTGATTCTTTAAGTATTTCTTTAAGACACATATATCTTTCCATTAAGAATTATGGATTTACAGAATTAGCCAAAAACCATTCCAACGTTTTGCTTTAAACTCTGGAAAATTAAGGGGGAAATCTGTATCATAGTAGCTGCGTGGTCAAATCCTGCAGGTCTTGTTACAGCACTGGAGGTTTTGCCTTTTCCTTTTTACTTAAGGTGGAAGGAGAAAGAAGGTTGAGTTAATTTTTGTATGAGGCTCGTTCTAGAAAGTCTTAATATTGTGATGTGAAGACCTGAAATGTACCCCTTGAATGCTATTTTTTAAATCTTTATCAATGTAATTGTTCATGATTATTTTAGTAGGCTTCTTAGACTTCAAAATAATTTCAAGTCCCTATATTTAAAAAATAAGTTCTCAAGAATATTCTTGGTGGACTTGAAATTAATAATTGAACAGATTTGTACTCTGCATTTTGCAGTTTTTTAGTATCTTGCAATAGGTCCCCTAAAATGAGTTTGTATTTTGATATATGAGGTTTTTGGTAAAGAGGGCCTTTAACATACTAAAACATGAAATTGCCTGGTTTTCTTTTATCATCTGGTTGTAAGGCAGGTAATAAATTGGAAATATGATATAAATGCTAGGTAAAGCTTCTGTAGAATTGATGTGAGTGTGGCTTTACTGAACAAGTAACTATTTTTGTATGCTAAAATGGTTGTTGGTGTTGGCAGTGGTTCTGTGCAGTAAAGCATTGTGTTTAATTTGTATGGAAAGAAAGAAAAAATGATGCTATGCATGTAAATGGTTGTTAGTTATGCTGCTGTCCTCAGGATGCTCAGGAAACTGTGAGCCCAGCTCACGCAGCAGCACTGAAGCTGACTCACACAGTGAGCTCAGGGGCAATATAAATGAGAACAAGAATTAGAAGTTTACAGCACACAAAACCATGTTTTGGTTGTAATGCAGGCCTTTTTGTGTAAATTTTTCTTAACGGACTGATTACTGGAATTACTGAATTTTATTTTTATTTAAAAACTGATAGACTTTATGATTCAAAGGAAAAGTAGGAATAGGAAGTCAGATAGGAGAGTATTTTGTCAATACCATTAAAAGCAATCGTGGTTTGTTTTCATGTCTTTTTTTTACCTGTCATATTGCTCCTATGAATCACAGATCTACTGAACACCTCTGTGCATATCTCTTGGCTTTATGATTTTATTCATGTGATGGAAAAAGTTAGAATCGGCTTTAAAAAAAACCTGCATCCTCACTGAATTCTTTCCAGTGCTTTTGAAAAGACTTTCAGAAATTCTGTGCTGCTAGACAACATTTTGTTCTTCCTCAGGATGTCAGCACTGTTTTGAGTGGCTGAGCCTCTCTTTTATAAACTTAGAGTTCTCTGTAAGTAAACTTAGCTCCCAGCATTTTTGAGGGTGAAAAGAGTGCAGATTCCAAGCCCAGATGCTGCTGTATTTTTGGTGATGAGGAAGGTGGATAAAAAAGGGAAGTTTTGAAAGTTGTAAAAGTGTAATTTTGATGAAATTTTGTGGGTTTGGTGCAGCAGGGAGATTCTGTCAAATGCACATGTAACTCATGTAATTCCTAAGTGCTACCACCAGGATATGTTAATTATGTCTATTGCTTTTGTCCTTGTTATTTGATTGCATTAGATTGCATGCTTGCCATAGGTAAATGTCAGCTTCTATTTGTGACTAGAAATAGTTGAAGCTTTTCATTAATTAATATCTTGAGGCACCGGTGATTTATTTTACTTGGGAGTGCTGTGGTTAAGAAATAAAGCAGCCATGGAAAAAATCTGTTTCCAGACTCTTGGAGGACTGACTTGGATACAGTTGAAGGAGTTGCATTAGAAACAGAGAGGAGAGTGACTTACGTAGACTGTTCCTGTTTGCCATTGCAAATTAAGTTGTCATATGCGTTGATTGATTTTATATATTTAATAGATTATTTTAGTTCTCAAGGGTTTACTTTAATCAGGCTCTTGATTTCTTTAAATTTTGAAAATAACCCAGTTGCCCAGTTGTTAATCCAAGAACTACATTTAAAAAGCTACATTTATAAAGTTGATAGTCTGTTACCTGCAAAAACCCTTCTGTCTTCCTAGGCTGTAATTGCTGGATGCATTCCTGTGACTGTGCAGGCTGTTATCCCCACTTTCCCTCTTTTCATGTTTCAGGCTCAGTGGGCAGGTCACTGGGCTGTGCATAATGTCAGCTTTGGGTAGTGAGTTAACACTGCCCTGGTGTTCCCACCACAGAAGGGGGTGACCTGCTTTATGAGGACTCCATAAAATGTGACAGCAAACAGTTGAGGGGTTTTGATTGTTATTTTGGGGTTTTGTTTATTATAGCAGCATGATAAGCATGTGGGATTACTATTTTTGAATTTAAAGAAAATAAATTTAATTATGCAGTTATCTTTATTTTTAAAATAGCAAAAATAAAATAGGGAGTGTGTTATCATTACAGTGATAAATGTGTCAGCAGTTAAAATTTCCAGTTATGGCTTTTAGCCAGAAGTCTCTCAGTAAAAATAGAATGATGTATGTAACTTCACAGGTTGCAGTTTGACAAAGAAGCAGTGGAAACCACACTGCTTGTGTTCTTATTTGGCTCCTGATGAGTCTTCTCTCTGCCTGTGTTCTACGTTTAATCAGAAGGGTGAAATATTTTTTTCCTTACTTGAGTTGTTTTCACTGAATTTACATTAAATATGTGTTTGTGAGGAAGATAAAAGGGATGAATTAGAAAGAAAGAGTTCAGTGTCAAAAGCATTTCTAGCTTTTCTGTTTTGGTGCTTGAACTAATTTATCACTCTTGTTTTGGAAGCAATTGATCTGGATAAAAAATTATTTAGGAGAGTAGTTAAGTTTTAAATGCTGCAAATATATAAGAACTCTTGCTGGGTGTATGTGATGTGAACTTAGGGTACATCATGAAGAAATTGATTCCAGAGGTATGTGAAATTCAAAGATTAAAATTGTTAAGGATTTTGTTCGAGAGCTGTCCTATCAAGGCTTCTGAAAGGTGATACTCAGCTGTATAAACTCTTTATTAGATGTGAAATAGGATGAGAGCTATGAAGGGGATAAACAGTGGGACTTAATTACCAGAGAAGTGTGCTTTATATTTTTTGTCATTAATATTTTCTCATGGAGAAACGACATACCAGAGAGTGTGTGTACTTGTAGATGTCACAGACAACAGATCGTCTCTTGTCTCACATCTGACGACAGTGGTTGTGGTCACCCACAAGCACAGGGATTAGAGGCAAGGAAGGAGGCTGATAGCATTCCTTTTTTGAGTTATGTTGTTCTGGAATTGTATTTTCCTTCCATTCTGTCAGATTTCTGCCCTGATGGCTTTCAGGCTGTCTGAGATGTGCTGTTTGCTCCCATCTGGGAAGGTTCCTTTGTTTTGAATCACACCTCAAATGTATGCTGATATTCAGTTGGTTTGAGTGTGGTGCTGATAACACTAAGGACACAAGTTTGATCTCTGTATGGACCATTCTTTTAAAAGTTGGACTCGATGAGATCCTTGTGGATCCCTTCCAGCTCAGAATAATCTGTAAGACTGATAACACCTACAGGCCTGAAAACTGTAACCAGCATCATTCAGAAGCTGGAATATTGGATTAAAGTACAGAATAATCAGCTATTACAATCCTCTATACCTTTCCTCCTTCTGGTCTCTGACAACTTTTATGAACTCCAAAATTTAAGTACATTATAATTCTTGTAACTCGTTTCTATATTGTTTAAGTTGAAATACATTTTCTACCCATATCTCAAAGTACTACTCAGATTTTGCTATTGAAATGGCTATTTTGTATTCCTTTTACATTGCTAAGCCTACTTTGTGCTCCAAGAAGGATGAGAGACTTGTTTAGGAAAATTGGTGTGTATTTAGCATTAGTTAAAGGTGCTGTTCAGCACTCCAACAAAAATATTTTACAATAGCTGAAAGCCATGCTTATACAGAGACAACCAAGATGCATCTATGGGGTTCTCTAGGACTCAGTCACCATTTCTGCTCTACAGTCTTGGATCTTGTGAATGACAAGGTGGGGGTTGTTGGAATGGCTGAAGATTAGCATCCCCTGCTGTTTTGTAATTATCAGAATCTGGACAGTCATTTATTTGAATGAAATAATGCATACAGTTTGTGCCTCCAAAGAAAAGCATACATAATGTGATTGTAAGAAGAGGTTTTCAGTCTCTCAGTGGGATGTCATAGGGTATGTTTATAAACTTCAACTTAGCAGTGTCTCTGCAGTGGAATTCCACTGGTATTGAGATAATAATTTGCACAGTCAAATTGCTTTCCTTACAAAACCCCAGGGAATTATGAGGCCTAATCCTTTATTAATGTCAACCCATAGGCAGCAAGAAAGCGTAAGATTGCCATTCGAAAAGCCCAGGGGAAAAATCTCGAGGCCATCCGAGAGCTGAATGAGTATCTGGAACAGTGAGTGTCTTACAAGAATACGGATTGTGCTTTGCTATTCTGATAAATCTTTTTAATTAAAGTGGAATTTGCATTTAATTTACGCTTTTGCTTCAGTGCTTGTCATTTACAGAATCCCTTGCACATTCTTTCTTTTTTTCCTTTTCCTCTCTCTTGTATTCTCTATACAGATTTGTTGGTGACCAAGAAGCTTGGCATGAACTTGCAGAACTTTACATCAATGAACATGAGTAAGTTGTTTGCTAAGTTCACATAAAAATTGTTAATTTGAAACCCACTCTGTGTAAATCAAAAACCTCAGTGATTTTTTTAAGGACTAGTGTTACAAAGTATGCTGTCTCATTTCCAGTATACTAGGCCTCAACTGGAAATAATTACCAAGGTTGTTTGGCTATCAAATACTTTAAGAAGGCATTTGTTTTTCAAACAAGAAGAGTTGACTTAATTACCTGTATATTTCAGTAATTTTTAAAAACTTGATGTTTAAAAGGAATGGTTTGAGTGCAGCAGAGAACAGCTGCACTCTTACTTCCCATATTTTTCATTCAAGTTATGTATTTCACTTGTTAGAGATGTTAAATTCTTTACTTGTAAAATCAGTTCATCGCAGCAACCAATATTCCAATTTTTTTTTAGCTTACCTCTCCCAGAACTTGTAGTACCCTTTAAAAAAAAACCCCACAAAGCAAAACATGGATTCAGAGCTGGAGGCATTTGGTCGCCTGGGTACAAAACCCAAAGCGATCAAGAATGCTGAATGTTGTAGTAACTTGCTTATTGGATATTTAATGTTTTTGTTAGCTTTTTTATTGCTGTAGTGACAGGAGGAAATCCCAGTGTGAGAGGATTAGCTCAAAGCCTTAGTGCAAGTTTTCTAATATCACAGCATTAATTCAAACCTCCACCCAAAGGCGTATCTTTTTTTTCCCTCTTTCTTTGGTTCTTCAGCACAGCCTGAATTATATCACATTGTTTCCTTCTTTCCTTTTCAGAGGGTGGTAAAAGAATCAAATTGTCAAGGAAGAAATAGCCATGTTCACTGTGAGGAAAAAATTGTTCCCCAGTCACGTCTTCTTGCACACAATTCTCAAAGAAAATAGTTATTAAACTCTTTTAGATGATGAGTTCAGGAATAAACTAGAATTTTGATACCCAGATTTCCATTTCTTTAGGGAAATGTATCAGTCACTTGTCCAAGAAAATAGCTACTAAAACAAATTGGCTAGAAAGATATTTAAGCTTGTCAAATCTGTCAGTACAAAAGTGAATGATAGAGTGGTGCAAACATACATATTCCATTATTGGGTTGGGTTTTTTTGCTATAATCCGTATTATGAAATTGTGCAGTAAAACTCAAGAAAGAAATTGCTTTTGCTTGTATTTAAAAACAATGAAAAAGCAATATGTAGAATTTCAGTTCATTGAAAGAATTCACTGTCCTCACTATACTTCCTTGGGCAATTATTCTTATTTTGATAATACGGAAAAATTGGCTAAAAGCAACTAAAAGTTAAGTTCTAAAAAAGAAGGCTATTCATCAGCTTGTGTTTTATCAGGGTCACAAGTCACAGGGCTTATGAAATCACCACACTTTCATTGTTGTTCATAAACACACACAGATGTACAAGGTTTACACAGCCCTCAGTTCTACCTCGTTCTTCAATGAGAACTCTGGCTTCTGCTTTTGGAGAATGAAGTGGCTGCCTTTTTATCTCCAGATTAATAAATGATGCAGATACATGACTATCATAACATGCACTGGAGAAAACCACCACGTTATTTATTTTAGGATACAAGATTTTACAGATAATACAGTTTAATATAATTGCTAAACATAATTGCTAAATTGCTTTTACTGTGATATTAAATATCTACCCTCACTGTCATTATAAGCCTTGTATTTCTGAATTTTGGAACCCTATCACATAAACTGTGCAGTAGTGCTATCACAGATCTTTAGATGATGCAAATTCTGCAGACAATTCTATTATTTGAAAGATTACAAAGCTAAAATTCTTCTCGATAAACCTGCATTTTGAGCTTCACTTCTTAATTCTTCCTGTAAGCTTTCACTAGAAAACCTCAAGGACTAGCCTTTTCAAATGATAAGGATTTGCCTATTTGGGGAGGTCTGATGCTATTTTCATACATAGATTTGAACTGTTTGAATTTTGAAATTGTTCTGGTTTTTGTTGTTTTTTTGGTTGTTTTGGTTTTTTGGTTTTTTTTTTTTAATCTCAGTTCTGTGCTTGACTGTTGGTAAAGTTAATTGACAGTGTAAATGCTGTGATCAGTAGCTGCATTTATGAATCCTCAGGTAGCTGAATTTTCTTAGGAAAAAAAAAAGAATTATTTTGTAGTCTTAGTTCTGTGTTGTACAGTACCTAATACCTGTTTCTACTCTTAACTTTTGCTGATAAGAAATGGCACTTATTAATAAGAGGTAGATTTATTAAATGCTTTTCATGAGCTGTTCCATTTATACCTAGACCATTAGATTTTGTGTATTTTTCCCCTGTCTGTGATGTAAAAATAGCAACTTGATTCTAAACATTCTTTTAAAATTAAACATTTTTATTAATTGTGAATCATGTGATTTTGCGAGGGGAAAAGTAAGACTTTTATTGTGCTATAAAAAAACAAGCAAAGAGCTATGTACTTGTGTTTCATTTTATCACTGTTTTTTGTATTTGTCAGCTATGCAAAGGCAGCCTTCTGCTTAGAGGAGCTTATGATGACCAATCCACACAACCACTTATATTGTCAACAATATGCTGAAGTAGGTATTTCAGAAAAATCAATTGTTTGATTGCATTTTCTGATTTTATGTTGCAGAAGTGGTGAAAATGGTTCCTTTAATTTTTCCCTGGGAGATTTAAGAGTTCACAGAGAATGCTAACATCTCATAGAACTGAACATGTCGTGAAAACTGTTTTCTTACTCAGTGACTCAGTCACAGTGTGACTAAGCTAAATATAAGAGGGCAGGGATTGTTGAAGATAAAAGCTAATTTTAAATTAACTCTTGTTGAAGTTTTTAAGCACTTTTCAAATTAAGTGCATGAGAAGCTAAACTTTTCTACAACAATGCGGCCCAGGAGGTTATGATATATAGCCTGTTACTGTGGACTCAAATCTTGGAATCCACGTACCAAATTCTGCCTGAAGGAGCACTAGTGGAAGAGAGGTAAAAACTAGACGTAAAGTTAGAAGTTCTATCTCAAGGTTTTAGCCATTTGAATTCATCCTTTTTTCCAGATTATGTATTTCTTTCCTAAATTTTACTGTTAACTGCTTAGAATGGGTTTGATTTGTTTAGTTAACATGGGTAAAATTGACATTAAAACTTGAAAGCCTAAGTAGCTTTCTCATAGAAAGACTTCAAAGCGTATCTTCTAGTATTTGTCCCTCTTTTTGTTGATCTAATATCTGGAAAATGAATAGAAAAACAATGGAGTAATCCTCTAAACTTTGTGTGCTATTTTGAATGCATAATGAAAGGCATTGTGTAGTTTTGTGAACTGTTTTCATGCCTGCTGTGGGAACATAGTGTCAGTGTGAATTTCTAGTACTCAGAATTCAGATTTAAAGTTTGTGTACTTTTCATAACGGACAGTCCAAAGGTTTCAAGTATTTATAGGTGAAAACCAATCACTTTTTAATTTTGTAGCAATGCATTAATTAAATTAATGCTGTCATTTTTTCTCCTACAGTTAAGTATTTTTGAATGTATATATTGTGAAGAACTTGGATTGCTCCCAGGCCAGTATTTGGCCTTTGATAGGCATCACCTGATTTGAAATGTCATGTGAAACAAACTTGGAATGAATTTTTGTAATATCATTGCTTCAGAGTGAATGCCTGAGGTATGAATGACATGCAAGTTTCAGGACCTTACCATCTTTACAGGTTAAATACACTCAGGGGGGGCTTGAAAACCTTGAACTGTCAAGAAAGTATTTTGCACAAGCACTGAAGCTTAACAACAGAAATATGAGAGCTCTATTTGGACTTTACATGGTAAGCATGATTATAGATTTTCGTGTTATCATTCTGAATATGTTTATGCATGTGTATTGCCATTTGCTGTTTTGTTTTTTCCTCCAATTTTTAACTTAATAGCTCAGATTATTAACACTTTTACAATATGGAGTATTTTACATACACTTGGGATATTGATAATTTTGTGCTGGTAACTACTCCTTACTGAAGTGCTCTTAACCTTTAAGTCTTGTCTGTGTTTTCAAAAGAATTCTAGTTATTGGCACAGGAAGGTAACTCCTTGAAAAAGGATTTAAAGACATGCTCCTTTCTAGAGGATCGTGAACTGCTGAAAAACACCAGCTCAGTAACAGTGATTCCTTGCATAGTGGATTTATTTATATAAGTTAAAACCTCTCTTTGGTTCTTAAGCAATATTTTTTCCTGCTTTTACGTGAGGGTGGGCATATTTTTGTAGAATCTTACCTGCTTTTAAAATGTGTTTTCTGATGCTGCAGCTGAAAATGTCATGTTTTTTATGGCAGTTTGGACATACAAGTAATGTATTTGATATTGTCTGTGGGAACAAATTGAATGTGGAAAACTAATTCATAACTCTCACTTTAGGAAAAGCAAGTTGGATTAGCTGATCATGTCCAGGTTTGGTTCTGAACTCAGTACAGAACTGAACTGAAGTCTAATGTAGCTTTAAATAGAACAAACTGTAGTTTAAAAAGTCTAGCTAATTCTTATCTGGATGCTGTTTGCCAGTAACTTTAAAATTTTTTTTGGTTTTTTTTTCCACTATCACTGCACATGGGGCTTGGACTGTAAGGATGCTGAAAGTTCTCAACTTATTTCATGCACATAAATTTTATATTTACTCTGAGTTTTGTTTTTATTTTATTATATTCCTAGTCTGCCAGTCATATTGCTTCCAATCCAAAAGCAAGTGCAAAAATGAAAAAAGATAATATGAAATATGCCAGCTGGGCAGCAAACCAAATAAATAGAGCATACCAGGTTAGTACTTCATTGCTTTATGATATTCTTAACATGTTCTGTAGTTCTTTTCTGCACTTTTATCCACTGCTGTTCAAAAGGTTACAGCACATAAATCAACATAGACTGCTTGGATTTTTTACATTCTGCTTCTGTTTGATTTCCTGGAAGCCTTAATTAGTATAAGGTTGATACTTTACTGTTGTTAATTACTATCATTTACTTAATGGCTTTAAACAGATTCTTTCCTACTAACGCTAACTGAATGTACGTTACTGTAATATTGACCTTCAGGACTTGGTTCTACAGCTATTTTGGTAAAACTTGGTATGTCTTAATTCTTAGAGTGACTTTGTTATCCACTTCTATTTTACTAGAAAATGAATGAAAATTCTAGAATTTTTGTGTTCTTTGAGTTTACTCTAACCTTTCAAAATCATATTTAATTGTCTTAGTATTTGTGACTGAAGTTGGTTTTATGTAGTTTTGTAGAAAAAGGCTCACTGAGTTTTGAAAACAAAGACTTTGTAGGCCATAATCAAAGCTAGCTGAAGTCATTGGAAGTCTTTCCAACTTTCTGAAAAATTGTGTAAACTTTTATATTTCCTATTGTATTATAAGCCTGTATTTTTTCTATAACTATGAATGAAAACATGTTTTAGCTCATAGGCTCTGCTGTCTGTGTATCTCAAATATATTATGTCTATTTGACTCCCTTGCAGCTATTCCTAGTGATCTGCCAGTCAAAGTTTATATATAAGTAATCGTGGACATCAACATCATACTGTCCAGTTGTCCCCACAACTTTTTTTTTTTTTTGAGCAAAAATACTGATATTAAATGCAAAGACTTTGTGTACTTTGTATACTATGTAACACTTTCTCTCTGCAATATTTCAGCATTGGAACCCAATATTTATTTTCTTTCTTGTTGCTACTATTTCACAGTTAGTACTACCAAATAGCCTTTTTACAAGCACCATCTATTATGGAATTAAATTAGATTTCACTTTTACAGGCAGTGCAGTTTTCTTAATACATACTGCATTTCAGTTCCTTGCCAAGCGTGAAGCTTCTTGTGGCTGATGTGTTTTTGATATATTCCAACTTAGAGGTATTTTCCATTTCTCCTAATTGGCCCTGTAGCTTCTGACTGTGCAGGGAAGAGCATTGTATCCCTAGGGACATAATGAAGTATTTTCTACTTACGTGCCTAAAGTTTATTTCTCTTCTGCTCTTTAAATCCCTCTGCTTTTCATTAATAAACCATTTACCTGCTCATGGTAGTAAGGCTATGTGAATTAACTACTTTGGTGTTTTGTAAATAACCAGGGCTTCTTTTAACTTGAAGTATGCCTGACATTCCTGTAAGCACAGATGGAAAACTCAAGTATGGCAGAAATAAAACAAAACAAAAAAAAAACCCAACCCCCCGCCACAAAAAACAACAATGAAAAAAAATCCAACACAAAACCCACAAATCCAACTAAAATAACCAAACACTTAAAAAAAGGTCAAAAAATGGAATGCACCATGGATTAATAATTGACAGAACATAACAGGTTTGAAAATATATGTGTAATTTTAGTGAAAATCAGTGTTCTATGTTTTACATCTTAGCAAAATGAACTGCTTAGATTAGAGTGGATTTGCACATGTTTTAAGTAAATATTGTGACTGGAGTTCAAAGTACTGGTAGAGACTTGTTAGCACTTCTGGGAATCAGCCTCTTTCAGGATGCATCAGGGTGGAAATTTAAAACCCATGTTGGCTGTGGAATGGGCTAGAAGACATGGAAGTAGGCATCTCCTGGTTCTAATATAATAGATGTTTAATTATTACAGTTTGTAGTTAACTGATTCACATTCAGATAAACACACCTGTTTTGGTTTTGTTTCTTTTTTTTCTTCTTCTTCTTTTCTCCCCACATGGCTTTCTGTTGACATCATAATGTCTCTAATAAAACATGAATTTTATTGAGAGTGGTGTGATGCTGAAGGCATTTTTAAGTGCAGGGGGTTTAGTGGTTTGGGGGGGTGTTTCTTCTTGTTTGAAATTTTTTATTACTGTTTCTGTGGAGTTCTTTTGGATGCTACCTTAAGCATTTTTGGTTGATGCTTACCAGAACAGACCATGTTAACACAGCTAACATACATATGTACACACACACACACACACATATGTATGTACATACATATAGATGTGTATGTATGTATGTATATATGTGTGTTTGTGTGTGTATGTTTATATCCTACTTCAGCTGCTCTTGTTAGCTGTTTGGGATATGAAGTGAAGAACACTCTGTTTGATTAGAATCTTAGGGAAAATTCAGCTCTTGCAAAAATTGAAGTGCCAGGATCTGTTAAGCAAAGGGGTGAATACCCCCATTCCTCTTGCCAGAAGAACCACAAGAAGCTCTAGTGAGCACAGCTGGGCAGGATACCCCCAGCCCACCCCTCCTGACCTTGTTACAGGGTTGCAGAAGTGTTTGGCTGCTCCAGTCTCTGTGTCAGAGCCTCGGAACATCCAGCCAGTGGTGTTAGGTGATGCAGTCGGAGGCAGTTCCCCCTGTGAGTCAGTGTTGATTTGTTACTCCCTTGGTGAGCAGTTGGAAATTGTCTCCATTTGGACCTGAGGATGAAAATTTGGTCACTTGTGCCAGGGAAGCCCTTATAGTGTTCCTGCCTTTGTGGGAGGGTGTGCCTAGACATGTTTTTAGCTGGATATTTATATGATTTCTGTAAATGCTCCCCCCTTTCCCTGCATTATCCACCTGTAAAGTGCAGTAAGAGCCATAAAAGCTTTTTGGGTTTGACATTGACTTATTTTATTGGTTGGACATGCTCAGCTCATACTGCTAAATGAAATTTTTCTGGTGGTCATGTTCTAGAGAGCAAGATGAATTTAGAATCCTGCTTTGGATGTCTATACAAATTACATTAATTTGTGACTTTAAATTCCAAGTTATTAATGCAAAAAGTTACTTTAGAGCAATTGCCTTGCAGTGAGATCTTTCCCTATTTCCAGTTTGGATTTGAACTTAATTACCAGCAGTTTGCTCAGTAATTTTGAAAAACTGCCTTTATTTTTTCAAATGACTGCCTGTATTTGCTTTTTAATTTTTAAAAAATTTATTTTATATTTTATATGCAATTTACTTGAAATATTTTGACTGGTCTCCTTCTTTGAATTTATTCTGTCATTTAAGCAGTGTGCTTCAGCACTTGATTTTTGCTTTTCCTGTGCATTCCTCTATGAAATCAGAGGACCTTCTTAGTTTATTGTCATCTAAAGAAAGCAGTGTTTGAGTATAGAAAGAAAGCTTTATTTCACCAATGTTGGTTAGACTGTGCAGCTCTGTCTTCACAGGAAAACATGGTGATAAAGAATAGTTTAAAAATTTCTGAAATGCACAGATATTTCACACTCCAGCTAGTTAATATACTTATTTTGTTGTTATATATGTAACCATCTGTACTGATTAGTACTTCTCATCTGTGTCTAATCTAGGAGAAATGTAAACTTCTTCAGGAAGACAGAAAGGTTTTGTAGCTAGGGCTGCTGTAGGGAGCTGGAATTCCTGGCTGCTAACATATCCTCTGAAAAAAAAAAGTCATTATGCTCCAGGCTTCTTAAATTTAATTGACTGGGTGGAAAAAAGACCCAAATAAAATTTAATTTTAATCTTTTATTTCAGAAGTTAGTGAAGTACTCCTTATTCAAAGAATTAGTTTCATTATTATTATAAGCTTACTTTTGCCCTATGACTGGAAAACTGGATCATTCCATATGTGCAGACCCTGAGAAGAACTTCTGTCTGTTCTCACTGAGGACATGAGCCGCAGTTACTTTAACACAGAAACAAAATAAGGCTACCTGGAGCTCTTCAATTAGGTAATTGGTTTAGCATGTCCTCTGGTAGAAGCGTTTCAGCAGAGGCAGGCAAGTTTGATTAATGCTCAGAAAAATCTTTAATGTGATCCAACTCATAGTAATTTTCCAGATACATGCTTCTTGGGTACATTGCTAAACTCTTCTGTGTTAGCAATCTACATGTTATTTATGGCTGAAGAGAGGTGATTTTGTTACTACCCATTTGGGAAACCGAAAATTAAATCATGATTTAAGAAATGGATTCCAGCTCAATCAGTCAAATTGCTGTGTAATGGCTGAATAGACAAAATAATTGTTCGTCAGGGCAAATTTGAAGTGATTACATTTCCAAGTGTGCTTCTGGTTGTTATGACGCAGAGTTTGGTTTTATTTGTTCAGCTTAAACTACATGTCAGTATCATGAAGGCAACTGCTCTTGAAATTAGCAAGTAGTATTTTTTTAACTAATGACATATGTCAATTTTGCTTCTAGTGTCCATGACAAGAATGAGTAAAATTTTTCTTACTTTGAAGCTTTTCTCTGCATGCTTCCTGTGTGTCTTGCCAAGTGTGCTTTTTGACCGCAGTAGATTTAGACTTCTGTGCTTTTTATTTAAATTACTGGATGCTTTGAGTTTGAAACAATTTTTCACTTGAAACTTTTGATTTGTGTTTTTTAAACTTGCTTGTTTTTGTGAAAGGATTTGGAATTTCCAAGTGCATGTTTTATGTGAACAAAGAGAGGCTATTTTATTCAATCAGATATAAGCAAAAGTTGCTGCTTTCACCTTAGAATGTGTTAAGAAGTTTTGTATTTTCCTCTGAAGTTGACCATTGCATGTCACTATGGAAACTGCACAACCTGAAGAATGGGTTTATATGTACTACTAGAATCAAAACCTGGTGTACCAGTTAATCACCTGAAAATATAAAACATGAAAATACAGTGTTTTCAGTACATCTCTAAGCTGTAAAGTGTTGTCACAGTAACAAAATTTCTCCTAACTGTTTGATTGGAAATAGCTCATCATTTACTATGCCAAAACTATTTTTTAAAAAAACTCAGTACTGATTGGGAATTGCAATGCTAGATTGTAGCCTGGGGGTCAAAAGCAGGTTAACAGGTCCTGCAGCTTGTTGCTGGTGTGATATTACCTGAGTTTGATGACTTAATCTTTCTTAACAGGTCATGAAGTGTTTGCTAAATTAACTCAATTACAAGAGAGAAGGGACACGTTATAAATCAAGGACTAACTATGCAAGACACCAGTAGTATTTGAAATAAAAAAGTTCAAATTGAAAATTTATTGAGTGTTTAGATGTTAACATTTAAGTTGAGAATAGGCTGTTTTACTAGAAGCAAGTTTTAGTTACTGTTTCTGTAATTTCTTTAGCATCCTTCCCAACCTGAAATGCAAAACGTTTTAGTGCAGGTGTATTAAAAATGGTTAGGAGTTTCATTTGACTAAGGACCAACTTGCTCAATGAATCCCCTCTGTTAGATATGGCTGATGAGTGATGGGAATTGTCAGTATCATTAGAAAAACCCTTTTGAGTTCAACATGGGGTGGTCAACATTTCCTATCCTTCTACCCCTTCCTTTCTGAAGCCATTACTAGTATTTATTAAGCTGTGTCTTTCTTTCTTATCAAGACAGACTTTATTTCAAATGTTCACTGAAATTACTGTTTTAATAGTAGGCTACAATCAAGTACAACGTCATCCCTTGTAGTTACTTTGAGCCATAAAATATAATTACATATTGTCTGGATTATTTTATAGTAAATTTTGCTAAGTAGAATTTTTTCTTTCTTTCTTTAACAGAAATTATTTTTTCTTTGCTTCATAGAAGAAGGTGATATACCACAATATCTTACATTGTGGTAAAAATTCTGGGGTTTAGTTTTGTGCTTTGAAGTTTGTAGTAAATAGAGTTAATTATTGGTAGTTATATCGTGTATTTATGAATAACAGTCCATTCTTTCCTGTTTAGTTTGCAGGTCGCAGTAAGAAAGAAACTAAATACTCTTTGAAGGCAGTGGAAGACATGTTGGAGACCCTGCAAATCACTCAGTCTTAGCTCGGCACAGAGATCTAATACAAAATTTTACTAATACCACACTCAACCTGTAATGACCTGTGGGTTATGTTCCTCTAGTGCTGTTAAAAGTTAATTTTGTATTGATTACGTGCTATATAAAATAACATTTTATGAAAAGTAAAATGCCTATTTATTGCTGCTGTAAGAAATGTGATGAATACCCCTGAAATTAATAACTTATCCACATAAACAATGTAAAGAAATGACGTGCTGCACATCAGTCTCCTCAGATTTTTGTATGTACAGTACCTGCTTCTAAGCCATAATTTGTAGAAATAAACTTGTTAAATGATTAAAAAAATAGTGACTTATTGAACTTGCAAATGGAAATCACATAATTATATATGTAGATTAATAACATGCTAAATATTTTTCCTATTTGTATATTTAAGAGTGAAAACATGCTACAGAGGTACCCTTTCTGGAAAGTACATCAAGGAGTGATCAGGAGTACACTTTAGTAGAGAAGGAAGTTTGTTAAAGGTTTTCCTAATGAGTTGGTATCTAGTACTGTAGAAATAGAGAAAACTTACTTGTGGGCTTTGCTTCGGAGGTGCTGTTGTTCTGGCTTAAGGCCAAAGACATTTCTCTCTGTGGCTTTGTGGGCATATGCTTCCATGTCCACGTAATTCTCTGATCAGTGTATGCATATTCCATTTTTTTTCTTCCTTCTCGGTGTCCTTTCCTTGTACGTGTGTTCCACATGATGAATTTCAGCTGGGGCTCCATGCTGGTCTCTACTGTTCTGTGTCCCTGGTGTGGGCACCCCTTTGCTGTGGTGCTTTGGCTTCTCCACATGGAGCAAGGGGTACTGCCCTGAGAGGGTGACCTGAGAGCTTGTTCAGCTGCCTCGCACCCTGGGGGATAGTGTTTGTTACACCATCTGCATGAGGCATCCAGCACACTGTAAAACTGTGTTCTGTTTGTCTTTAGGTGCTTGTTCATTTACTCAGATAATGAGTTAAACACTCTAATTCAAGCATTTTGCACTTCTGATCATTCTGGATGTTGTTCAGGTGTGTCTGTGGCAATTCAGTTGCACAGCTCTCGTTTCATTTGCTACAGTTTCAGTAAGATTGCATAACAGCAGCAGCATACTCTTGGCAAATTCTAACACCAGTGTTGTTTTTGTGGCTGTTACAAGCATCCAAGATATTAGACTTTCAGATTTTATACTGCCTAATCCATATAGATGAGTAGGTTGAAGGTTGTATATTAAACTGTCTTTATTATGATCCTGGACTTGATGTAATAAAACACAGCTGAGTTCCTTCTTAAAAACAAATGAGCAACAAAAACTTCCTTCAAAGCCTGAGAATTTGTATAACTGAGCTGTTTTTCACATGAGATTGAGCCTTCAAGAAACATGTAGGATCTGACTCTTATCCATGGAGTAGGTTGAAGTGTGAGAGAATGGATGCCACGCCATGAGAATTAATTGTATGTGGAATCATAAAATAGCTTCATTCACTGCTGTTGAAATACAAAACTACTGCATAGTGTTATATTAAATCATCCAATTTTAACTTGGGGAAATAGTACATATCCTTTTATAATAATAATTCACAAACTGGCCTCAGAATAGTACATGTGGCTAGATTATATATGCTTTATGTGGAAAACATATCGTAATTGAAACATATCATAGTGGTTCTGTATATTTCTGTTGTAGTCTTTGATTGTATGAGTGTGCCATCTAGAGTTTTAAGCCCACATTAGTATTTTTTTTTTCTATTGCGCCTACGTCTTGTATAACTTGGTTGCATTTTAAAATTAAAAATTGTGGGAAGTTGTACTGAAGGTTAAAATTACTTAGTGCATAACATTTTACCTCTTAGGTATTAAAAACCAGCAGTGCAGTATTTTTGTGTAGTAGGAATCTGCTAAAATGTGTTGTATATAAAGCTTTGTTCTGAGGCAGCTTTTAATATAGCAATGTCAGACTTGGGTATTTAGTATATCAATTTCTCTGTAAGGAAATTTGTTCTGTTTCTTGTTTTCAGTTATTTGATGACAGTTTTCATGTCAGTTGGCTGCTTAGCACCTTCTCATTTTCATTACTGCTTAGCATCTCTTTGAAATTACTATTTAGCGCTCTGATTTGTGCTTGTATTTTGGCAAAATTTCCACATAGTAGAGCTTACAAGTTAACCTTGCAAATATTTCTGACAAATTTGTGTTTACTTCAAAGGTTAACTAAATTACTCCTATGAAAATGCTTGGGCAGTCTCCGACAGAACTATTGAGTTGCAGCAATTGAAATCGAGACTATTTTCTATATTAAAATTTAAAAATAAAGTTTAAAAATCCTCTGCAGGGGAAGTAACTGCATGAAATGCCCTGCACTCTCAGCAAGAAAGGACTTGCAGAGAAGAGAAGCTGTCATATAATACGATCTTTGTAAAAGTAATTTTCCAGTTCTAGTAAATGATTTTGTGATGTTATGGATGCTGTGTTGCATTAAAGAATAGGTTTTCAGAGAATGGGTTACTTAATTAACAAATGAACTTCATTATGTTCTCTATTGTGCTCTGACAGTGACAAATGCTGCACAAAAATATTATCAAGCAGTCTCCTCTTTCCAAAATAAAAGGCCACATTTTCATATTGTTTCAGTGGACAGCAAAAGCTTGGGACCTTTGCAATGCCAAGCTATGACTTTGTCTTTGTTTTCTCAACCGTACTCTGGTAATAGGATTGACAGGGAGAGAGCTCAGTGTTACCTGATGAGGTAAAAGTCATTGAGGAGCCACCAAAACTTCCACTTCTGCCTTTGTGATAGAAATTATTGGTGACTGCTTCAAAACCTTTTGTCTAAATGTTACACAATTCATATTATGTAGCTGCAAAAACACATCTTGTTTAGAATATATCCCTAAATCTCTTAAGTTCAGTGCCCAGAATGTCTTGCAGTTGCTATTGGAAACTCTGTTATTAGTCAACGGAGGACTTCCTCTTGGCAGTGCTGTATTTGTAATGGCATCCATGTTTGCTAGTCACTGCATTTACAGTGGAACTTGTATTTAAGCCAGCTTTAGAAGGGAGGGGAAAAGGAAAGCAAATTAAACTTGACTTACTGGCATGAATTTGTTAGCTTCTTGTTACTTGCACCCTCATCTTCCAAGAACACCAACTGTAGCTGCAGTCAGGTTTGCAATAATAATTCTTGTAATTTAAGAGCTTCTATATATTCAACTCTAAACTCAAAGCTCTGTTATAATCTAAACCATAGAGATTCCAGTGAAACAGTGCTGTGTGATGTGCACATACCCCCATGTGCAGGAAAGGACTACACCCACCCTCCTTCAAGTTGGTGTCAGAGTAGAGAAGCATTAGTACAGTTTTTGACTGTGGTCTTGTCTAGAAAATTAATGTGGCTTAGTATTTCTCCAAATTGCTTAGTACTTGCTCAGTGTAGGAATAGAATATTAGGACTATTGCTTAACTACAGCAAATAGTCTACTGTACAGCTGTCTATGTAATACAACAGACTACTTGAGTCTACCCAGAGACTAGTAACCAGGAATAAATGGGTCATTAAACTGCCTCTTAAAAATAAACTAGAAAAAAAACCAAAAAAAACAAAAAAAACCCCAAACCCAAACAACAAAACCTAACCCCTCCCTAAAAACACACACACAAAAAAAAAACCCAACCCCCACCAAAACAACAAAAATTCAACCAACTGGGAAAGAAACCCTCCAAAAAACAAAGAAGTAAACAAAATCAACCCCACCAACATCATGTGGTAAAATTGTTTTTCAGCTGCTAGACATGAAATGAAAAATCTTTATCTGTGCACTTCATAGGTGAGTTTATTTTCCCCTGTGATGAGGAACTTCCCTGTACAAAGCAGTGCAATCCTTTCAATGCTTATCAGGAAGGAAAAAAGGCTGGAGAAGCACATAGGCCAATGCCATAGTAGGGTTTCCACTGGCATGCTGCAAAGAACATGTCATTCATCTGCACTCGGGATCCCAGAGCTGAGCAGCCATGGTGGAAAGGACTAAATAATCCTGGCCTGGCACAGCCCAGAGCGTGCAGAGTTGGTGCTCAGGGCCATGTGCTTGGAGACCCAGCGCAGCACCTGAGCTCTGCCCAGCTGCTGCTATGGCTGCCCTTTGCCATGAATCTTCCCACACGATCTTACTCATACTAAGGACTGTCCTGTCCTCTGCTTTACTTTTCTCCCCTTGGCATCTCCACAGTTGGAGACTCTTTCAGATTTGTTTTTGCTGGGGACTAGTGGAGGTGAGGGTAGAGATGATCATTTTGCTGGAGTGATCCTGGCTCTGTGGAGGTTTTGCACATTATTGGCTTCAGAGAGTGACCAGTGCACACCTAAAGGTCAGTGTGTAAACCTTTGCCTTGGACTGAGTCAAATCCTTTGTGGATGCTTGACAGAGAGTGTCTGAGGTTGGATGTGATCTGTGCTGAATGACCTGAGGTGGGAAGATCTGATGTGGTGATGTGGCAACTGCAGTTTGGGTCTCACAGTCCCTGGGCCATTTTTGTGCATGTGTGTGAAACAGCATGGGGTGAATCACTTCAGAAAACAGTTCCAGATGAGAAGCTCTTTATCCAAGTCAAAGGGGTGGCTGGAGGGAGGACGAGCCACCTTTTCAGCTTGAGTTAGTCAGCAGACATCCACTAGCTCTCTGCCCTGTAGACGGTGACAAAATCTGCTGCACTTTTGCATTGCCAAAAACAATGATAGGTGTTAGGTTGTGTTTAAAAAGAAAAAAAAATGTGCAAATCTGTTTCATCATTGCTGTGTATTATAACTGCTTTCAATGTTGATGTTATGGTTAATGTTCAATGTAGTTGATGTTATGGTTAATGTTCAATGTACTTGATGTTATGGTTCCTCATGATATTTGGGTGGCATATAGTCATCTACCTCAAGGCAGTGGAGAAAGACACAGTGATTGCTCACATGGGAAGTTTCTGGTAGGTTTCCATCGTGGCAGGCCACAACCTATTTGCACTGCTTGTCTCATAAATGAGGTTTGCTTAAATAGCACTCCTCTTAGGATCCAGGCTAATTTTCCCCAGAGAAGGAAGGATCTTTTCCCAAATTTATTCATTTTTTTTTCTCTAGCAAGCTTTTAGGTTTTGGACATGATGTTTGAAAGTGAAACTTTAAACCAGGGAGATGTAATCCTCCCAGGAAGAGACTGCAAAAATCAACAGTGAAGCAGTTTCAAAAAAGTGAGCAACAAGTAAAATTAACCATTGCCTCTGTTTATTTAGGTAATTGAGCTTGACACCGTGGTGTGTCTGACAAGTTGGTTTGTGTTTTTTATTCAATTAAGTACGGATACAACACTCATAGCTGTCACTGCCCATCTGAGAATGTTTGTTTCAGTTTAGACATTGGAAACCATGTAAATGTGGATAGATCACGAGGTGGGCAGCGGTATAAGAAAACTACCCAGTAGAACTGTCTCTCTTTCCCAGCTATTGCAGTTTATTCTGTTTAAGTTAGAATCAAGGATGAAAACCATAAAAAATTATTAATAGATCTATTAAAAGTCAATAGCTGCTGTCTGTTCAATTCTGAAATCAGTGTTGTTATTCCTTTTTAATTAAATTATTCTATGGGCTGCTTGGCCATTATTAGCAGGCTTTATTTTAAGCTGGAAATATGTTTGAAAGAGTCAAAGAGAGGATGAAAACTGAGAAATCTATAAATACCCTGGTATTTATGGAATTGAGATAAATTGTATATAAAATGAACACAGAATTTCTGTTTTAAACATATCAATACCATTTAGTGCCTTGTAACAATATTGTAATTGTAGTCATGCCAAGCTTTTTGATCAAAACTTCCCAGAAATGTGATGTCTATATGGAGCCAAAAGCTCTAATAAGCTTTTAAGTAAAATTTGATTTAGTTAAGTGTAGGCACCACCCAGACTTAGAGAGGAGCCTTTGCTAATACAGATGATTTGTTCCTCTTGGGAAGCTCCCATATTCAGGTAATTCTGAGCCTGATAGCCATATGAAAGAAACAGCTACAACTATTAGAGTAGTTTCAAAGAACATCAAGGCTTTTCCACACACAAACCATCTTCTCAGTAGAGATGTAGATGTGATCCTTTGAGAGCATCTTTGTGAGCAAATCAATACATGATACCATATTGGAATTGGGTGGAGAAGCCTAGCAAGAGACTTATATCTGATATTCTTTAGACCCGTTTTTTAATGTGAAGTTTGCTGAAGAAAAAGGAAGTTCAGTGTTTCAGCTAACTACATAACAGTGAATTTTGGGGGTATGAGCCTGACAGGCTGGTGGGTGGCTGGGGTCAGTGCAAGGAGCAGTGTCTTATGCTGCTTCTGGGTTGGTAACACCTGGGCTTTCCGTGCCAAGGCAGGAGGGCCTGGTACCCCACTCTAATGTGTGTGTGGAGGATGAGAACAGACTTTCTCGTGTCTTTTCAATGCCCAACAGTCATATTCAATCTTCTGAGTGCCTGTATAACATGGACAGTGCTTTTAAAAAAATTCCAGTGATTTCCCAGTTCAGAGGAGGTAAGTCATCCAATTTATTCCTTTCAGTTCTAGGCAGCATACATACAAATATTTTGCTCAAAATTAGATCCTGGTCCCTATTCCTGGATTCATATTTAGACAACACAATTAGGGATGGAATTCTCCAAGTCATCAGCTCCCAGTTGGCCTTGCTGGCACTTTCTTGATTCCAAATTTTTTTTTTTTTTTTTTTAAATCAGACCACATATTTAAATGCTTAAGTGCTTAGACATGGATTTTATTCTTAAGTTTAGGCACCTTTTTTTTTTACAATTTTATCTTGTGTCCTTCATTTGCCAGACTCCTAAGTGGAAGCAGAACAGATCGTTGTCTGAATCACCCTGGCTCTGTGTTTGTAAGCAGTTGAAGAGTAACTTTTTGTAGATGGCCAGCTGCACCTAAGGTAGAGAAAGAAAGCAATGAAAGTGATTGCTGACTAATGCAGTAAGATCAACATTTTAAACAAAATTAATGCAAAAAAGGCTATAGATGCAGGAAATTGTAGGAGTTAGTGAGGTTAGAGGTCTGCTTGAAATATAGAAGATGTAAAGAAGTCTGTGCACTGCTAGGTTCTGGATCAGCCCTATAGTCCTTTGTCTTCAAGTCTCCATGTCCATTCCCACAGTCTCTTGCCTGTTGCCTCTCATCAGTTACATCTTTTGTGGTGGCTCTTCAGAACAGGTTCCTGTCCACATGCTGTGGCCAACTGTGACACATATGAGGATGGAGGGATGACCTTTGGGTGGTGCTTTGTGTATTGTTTTTTCCTGTTTCCTTTTCAGTGGTGGGTGAGACCTTAGAGTGTGTTCTTTGACAGTGAACAATAAATACCAGAAGACTGCAATATATTGGCAGTGTTTACCTACCTCTGATCATTTCAGGTATGTGAGCCAGAGAAATCAAAAGTGTCTGAAGGATGTCTGTCTGCTGTTGCAACCCCAGTGGTCAGAAGAAATCTGTGGGATCAACGTTTCAGTGCTACCATGGGAGTAGGAGGGAGGTGAGGACAAACACCCTGAATGAAGACTAAATAGATGGGAAGTTATACTACTGAGGACTGGATAGCATGCAAGAATTTCATTTTACAACGAAATTGAGGTTTGACTGCTGCTTTTGTTCCATAACAGAAAAAAGAAAAAGTCAACGGAAACCTTTTCATCACTGAAAAAGCCATACCCACAAGGTTTACTCCACATTGGATTACCAGTAACCTGATGACTGAGTCATTTCCCTGTGTGGTAGGAGGTGAGGGTTTATGTTGTGTACCTGATTACAAGAGACTTTGAGCTTGTGGTGCTTGTATTCCCCACAAGTGACCTATCCATCATGTGTGGAGTCATGGCCCAGAGATGGTTGGAAAAAAGGGAGAACTTAGTATGAGACAGCTTCTCTTGGCAGCTTGAAAAGACAAACTTTGCCTTCCTTTCATGGTGAACTTCATGTATCAGCAAACTACTGAAATGTTAACTGAGCTTGAATAAAGTAAATTCTCTTTCAGACATACAGATGCATTTTCAAATGTTTTAAGATTAACACATTGCTTGGCTCAGACCTCAAGTGACATAACTGGTGCTGGCAAGGAAGGTGCATGCCATTGCAAAGACAGATCTTAAAACGTAACTTAATTTTTCTTACCTGCTAAAGTATGGTGAGTTTTCATTTTTTATAATATTTTAGCAGGTTTAAGTAGATAAATTTCCTTATTATGCTGATCTTCCTATAAAAGACACCTGTAAATGCTATTCTTTTTTACATTAGTAATGTCTTACCTCTTGAGTCATTCAGTCTGTGGGGTTATTTCTTTTTACCTTCCCTAGGTAGTTTAAAGCATCTCTGATGAAATCTGTATGCAGAAAATAGGTAACTTGACTGGAAATTATCTTTGATTAGTTATTTTGAGTGGGAGTTACTCAATCTTTTTAATGACAAAAATCTTGTGGGTAATGGTATAGTTCTGTAACCAGCATGAAGCAGCCTCCCACTTCCTGTGTTTTGTTACTGACTTGGCTCTGCAACATGGTTAAATTCAGTAATTTAGGGGTTTTGTCCTTCAGATTTCTCAAATCTAAAATACAATCAATGAAATCATTTGCTCCCCCCAAAAATCACTGCTCATAGATGTTGCTACGAAATTAGTACACTGCTTATCAGTTTTAAGTTTTATCCTGCTTAACTTCATAAATGTATTACTTCATAAATACATTATAAATGTTGGCTGATCAACAAGCTACATCTATCTGGGTAAAAAAGTAATTTCTCACAGGTAAGAAGAAATTTATATCGTATGAGTCATTCCAGTCAGTGCTTCGAGTGACAGGAGAGAGTACGGTAAATTTGGCAGAATTCATGTACATTTTATACTGGCTCCAGAAATTTTAAGCATTCTATGCATTCATTTTTAAAAACGGTCTTTTAATAGTTGAGGTGGTTATTAGTTTTTCTACTCAAACTGAACTTCAATATGAGTAGCTGAGGGATATAAATTAGTATGTCTTACTAACCTAAAACTTTTATAATTTATCTATGGTTTATTTTCTGTAGTTGTCAAGACCTTTTGATCCTGTAGTCTTCGTTGACAATATAAAAGATAATCTGCCCTTTATATTAGCAAGAGAAATATATTTGAAATATGTTGTATGCAGAATTCTTATATGATCAAGTGCAAAATGATAGATCACACAATAAAGGGATGTAGAATAAAGGTCTTGAAGAAAAAAATGAGAAGTGGTTCTGAATATTAGTGGGGTCACAGCTAATCCTGAAATTAATTATTCTGTATACTGAGAGTTTGATCAGCTCTGATTTAACTCAGTGGGAGTTTTTATTTTGATCTGAATATGAACTTGATGTTGTGAGTTTTAGGTCAAATATTATATTCCAGTAAAATACTAATTTTATATTTTGTAAATCATTTTTAGACCATTTTCATTTAAAATCATAGGTTTCTCTATATTGAAGGTGCTGCAGTGCGAAACACCTTATGGGACACATGACAAGTGTTTAAAGTACATGATAAAATAAGGAACTGATCAAAAAATTTCTTATTTTTAAAGTATTTTTCCATCAAAAGTCTGAAATGTAAGTGACTGATTTTTTTTTTTAATTGCCATTAAGCAGCTCTGGTATAGTTTATGTTAAGAGGTTTTGGCCTGTTTATGTGTGCTGAAATTTGCCAAAATTGGTAATGTGATATTCCATCTTTAGCAAGCCTATAGAGCAATAAATAATGACACATGACTGTATGTGAGTGTTGTTAGTTAATTTTTTGGTGGTGTTCATGAAATGCAACAATCTTCCAACCCAAATTCTGCAGCATTAGGCAGCAAGTTGTACCCTGAACTAAACCAGATGCTGATCAGCTCTGTTCCTATTATTGACTTGGGGCAGAGATGGTAACCAGACCTTATTTGTAATGTTAACATTTGGAACAGATTAACAGCAGTTAGGCTGAAATGAGAAACCTCCACTTCACTGAAAAGGTTCAAAACATGTAATGCTGTAAAAATCAGGACGTCTGTAGAATGTTAGATAGGAATAAATAAGTTAACTGTAAGCCACACTTTCTCCTTCACAGGATGCGTTGTTTCCAGTTTATGAGTGACTCTTTGAAAGCACATGTTTATGAGGTATAGTCAGGCTTAAGTCCTGATAAACCATCTACCTGATGAGGTAAAGTATATCCAAATTTGCTGTGCCTGTTCAATGTGAAAGGGCCCTCCCCAGAGCCAGGCTGTATGGCAGATTTTTGTCTGGGGGACAAATCCCGCAGGCATTCATGAAGTGCAAAGACTGGGGATACTTTTGACTGCCAGCCTTCTACTACATTGAAACCCAAAGGGGAATGTCCCCCATTGGGGTTCTGTCAGAGCATATGGTACACGTGGTGGCCCAGACATGGCATGGTGGGCTGGGGATTCTCTGTGCCTGCTTGTGATGTCTCAGAGGAGTCACTGGGAGCTGGAGGGGCTCAAAGGAGTATAGCACAGGCCTGATGCTTGTTAGGCTGAAATTGGGCTAAGCTTCACCACCTCTTTGTGGATGTTGTATAGATATTGCTGCAACCACCAGCTTCTACAATGCATTCTTTCTGGTGTTGTCTTACCCTCCTCCTCCTTTCCTGTGCTTTTTTCTTCGGAATATTGCTTTAGCAGCAATTGAATAGCAAGCTTCAATTCTAAGGAGAGTATTTCTGCAAAAGTCAGTCAGAGATGTTGCTGGGTTCTCATTGTGTTACCTGCTGCATGGTTTTTCCATGTGCCTGGTTTGAACACAGTGTTCAGGTTTGCAGAGAGTAAGAGCTTTTTGAACACTCACATGCAAGGCTTCTATTTAAATGTAGTTATTCAGCACTGTCAGTACAGATGTTGAGGGAGATGAAGTGAGGACATTATGTACCCTGGTAATCTGGTCAGGTTGTTCATGTAGCAGCCATGTCAGCCAAGGAAATCTCCAACCACAGCTGCACACACAGAGAGCTGAACTGGGGAAAGAATCATTAGCAAAGTGCTTCGTTCATGAGTGGAGGGGCCTGTATTGGTGGTGCTGAGCATTTGCTGGTAAGCTAAAGGGGACATCAAACCTGATCTGCTCTAATTGCATTGAGTAAACTATTGCATGGATTTCAATTCAGTTCATGTTGGCTTGGAATGGGTTTTGGTTAAGCGTACGGTGTGGCTGGAGGTACATGCTGGAGCAGTGGCTGTGCTTAGCTGTGACTTGTGTAACTTTCTACAGGTAAAGTTACAATTCCTCTGGTAGGAAGTAGCAACAGCCATCCCTGTCTTTTGGGAAGGAGCAAATCTGTAATGACAGTGGCCTCTGCTCTGGCCAGATCACCTTCTCCTTTGTGGGATGGGGAGAGGAACCAAGGTGTGGCCAGGTGGAGCAACAGCAGCACTGGGACAAGCACTGCAAGGAAAGACCTAGAAAAACACCGAGACATGGAAGCATTTACTCCATGCAAGCTGGTTAGAGATACGGTCTAAAACTTTTCTTACCATGGGCAGCAAATGAAGGGATGCTGAAAGCATGGGGCAAATGCCTGCCTGATGCTGTTTCTGTGTGTGGTGGGTACATGCTGGTGTACACTTAGACCCACGCTACTCAGGGTTTTGCTCCTGGCATTCAGTCATTAAAAAAAAAAAAAAAAGTTGCCTCCTACCTTGTGTCCACTCAGCATGGATGTGAGGCAAGTTCAGGTGGGTTCAGACAGCCTTGGACCTAGGCTGCAGAGGTCTGCTGATTTTCCCTCCAGTAGTCCACAGTGGTATCACATAGTTCCTGAGTGAATGAATCCACCTATAGGTCACCCAGGGATGTGGGTGTAGGTAAACTTCCAAAATTTACTATAAAAAGTATGTTTGCCTTTTTCTTGACCTTCTAGGTATTTGGGCCTTATGAAAATTGATCAAGCAGTTATTGAATTACAGGTCAGTGTGAAGCCATCCCTGGCCATGGTGTTACTTAGAAGCTTGTCTGAATTTCAGTTTGCAGCTGGACCTCTTCTGTGCTCTGTATTTTAAATCAGAAAGAATATTTTCAGACACAGAAGAAAAGCTGAGAGTACTTTGCAAGTAATAGTATTTTCCATGTAAAGGCGAAGAAGTAGTGAAATACTAAGCTGTTAGTATTTTAAAGCGTGACTTCTTTTAGATGGTATATAACTGGGGAGCATAAAGGAGGGAATAATTTTCCCCCTCAGGTTAGCAGCTATTTCCAAGGAGGCTTGGAGGGAAGTTATTTTATGGCACTGGCACTGCAGAAACAGGCACGTGGGTAACTCTGAAGCATGGTGGATGCTGCTGTCTCTGCTTAAAGACTGATCTGAGGCTGAATTTAGAGTTTCAAGCATAAGCACACAGTGCAAGGTGGTGAAGCAGGAGTAAAATTCCAACAAATAACTGCAGCTCAGCATGTCAGTACACACTGCTACATTTCTATGGTGTTAACATCTCCCACACTGAAATGGCTGCAAAACAGTTTATGAAGTGGAAGCAAGGTTCTGAGCAAGGCAGAGTTTTGAGAAGAAAACTTGAAGTGACACTGTTGGACAGAAGGTTTTGTGTGCCCATTCTTTCATATTTTCAGTCCTTCACCTCTTTGCATTTCTTCATCTCTCAGAGAGACAGTGGTTCTAAGGGTCTCTACTCAGCTGTCATTTCAGCATCCACAGGATGGGTAACCAGGTCTCATTTCTGATAGAAAAATTTTGCTCATCCTTTACCTTGGCCACCTGAAATGTTTTGCTTGGCAGTGGCATATTTGCATAGGCAACCCTCTGCTCTGAGGACAAAATCGTATTTCTAACTCTTGCACTCTAACTTCTCTCTACTTTACCTTTGCAATGAGCATTCCTATTGTAAAGAGTTCCTTAGCCCTTTAAGCCCTTTTTAATATAAACCATTGCTTTTAAAGGTGCATTTTTCCTGTTGTAAGAAATCTGACATATTGGAATTACTGATGGAATTTTAAATATGGAGGTGATATGCTGCAAAATTTCAGTTGCAGTTTGCATTAGGTTAAAATGAGCAAAAGTGTAATTGAGGGATAAAAATTGGCAATACTCATAGCCTAGGAATTATGTTTCAGACTTTGGAAGGAAAATCGTTTGGCTTATTTTTTTTCACTTTCAGGAACACTATTATTTTCTTACTTAATGGTTTCAGATGCTGCTAAATGAAAAAAAAAAAAAAATCTGGAGTTAAGTGAATTTTGCAGGTGCTTTGTCCTGGGGTGTCTCTTGGAGTTTTACAGTATGACCCTTTCTGAAAGCAACAGGTCACAAACTTTCATAAAGTGGCCTCCAGCCAGCCAGGAGTGGCAGCCAAAGTTGCTCTGTGACCAATCTGCCCAGCCCAGCATTTCATCATGCTGGGGGGGGGGCTGCAGTAGAGGACAGCACTCAGACATCCCTTTGGAAAAAATATGTTGTATTGCATACAAAGAAGAAGAAAACGGATTCAGATCTTATAGGCCCAAGGACTATTAATGGCTTGGCACATTGAACGTATGTGGCCCAATCTTATTGAAGTATTGACTGGACTTATTTACCACAACTGGAGCTTTGCTGGGGACCCAAACTAGTGAGAGAGGTTTGCTTTCAGCAGGAGCATGGACATCACATCTCACATATTTACTATTTATTTATGTATAACAATATATTATTCTTACTGTCTCAGGCATGCATTTGGGTTGGCTATGGGCTTCATTATAGAGAAAGAGCATTTTTTTTGGTGGTGATCCTTAGATGAAACTCCTATTTTTCCCTTTCCCTACAACTGAAGAAGTAGAGCCCTCCATGTGAACCACACTGCCCAACCTCTCCCTCCTCAAGAGCCCAATCCCATGCTGTGCTCACACCTCCAGTCACAGCAGCAGAGTGGCTGAAACTCTGGAAGTTGGTGGAGTGAGAGCTCATCCATTGAAGACCAGCACTGCTCTTACAGTCACTCCAAAGCAGCCAAGATCTCCATCCTGGCAGAGACAAGGCAAATTTGATCATTTGATCATAGACATTTCAGCTGCTTCTACTAAAAAAAAACCTGCAACCAACCATGTGGTCATGAGGTCTGAGGCTTCAGCACATGGAACTGGGATGCCAAAGTTATCTTGGAAAACTGAGGTTTAGGCTATCCCTTACAGCCTCAAATATCTTGTAGTGACTCCCAGGAGCAATCAGCTCTGCTTGGAGAATGGTAAAAATAATCTAAATATGTAATTGATTTTAAAGACAGCCTATGATTTTAGATGTATGATTGCTTTCCTTCCTTTTACTTGTTTCACTAAAGATCAATTACATTTTTTTCTGCCCAAATCTTCTTTTTTCCCTACAAAAATTTGCATGTCAAATGATAGAAAGATGTTTGTGGTGTTTTTGTTAAGATCATGAAGCATCATTTAGTTTTTCCTAAAAAAAAAAAAAATCCTGACTTGGACTCAAACATATTAATTCTTTAATTTCTTACATACATCTCTTTGGTTCCCTCCACCTCTTTTTAAATGGAGAAGCCTTTTTAGGCTTATGCCAGGTCAGATGCTCTTTCCCGCTTACACAGTGTCATTGCAGTAACACCCAGGGCACTGGATGGCTGAGGTACTTTCTGGAGAACTTCATACCCCAGTAGCAGTTTCTGAAGACATCTGCATGTTGTCTTTGTTGGTAACATCCTGAGGCTAGACCAGGCTCTTAGAAGTGTCTTGATTTTTATTTTCAACTTGTTAAACATCAAAGAGACGTAAGAGAAATGTTAGTCAAAGATGACGAGTTTACAAGTATTTCTCATTCACTTGATGTAAAATAAATTCTTTACAGCATAACTGGGATGTCTTTGCACATGTTCCAGGATGGTTGTACCCAGCTCTGAGAAGAGAGCAGTGCCTTTCCAAGTAACACACAGTTAGCTCTGCCAGCTTTACATGTAGCCTTTAGTCAGAGACGTATGTAATTTCTATTTTACAGCTGTCCAGACACACTTTTGAAAAACCTAAGCCATATACACCAGATGTTATTTAGTCCAGTGTGGTCTACCTTGGACCCATTCCAAACCTGCCTGCATATAATTTTCAGGTCCCAACAGCCCCGCAGTGCTAGAAGATAAAAAACTGACCATAATTGTACCCTTTTGTATTACTTAGAGCTCAATTTAATTATCTGAAACACTACCAGATATATAGTTCAGTCAGGAGAATTCCACCTTAACATTAATTACTACAATATCTTTTTTTTTCCTGATTTGAGACAAGTTTTGATTTACTAGCTCTGAATTATGCAAAGTTCAAATCAGTGTTTCATATAATTACCTAAAAAGGGGTTTTTTTCTTAAATTGTAAATAATGGAGTGTTTATATGGCATTATTGAGAAAGGCAGTCCATGAATTTATATGATTTTAGTTTATGTACATGTGGGTGGGGTATGTGTGTATGATTTGGACTTGATATTTAAAAAATGTGATTCACAGACCTGCTAAGCAACTGGCAGTGCTGATGAAATCCTCTCAAGAAAGTTTCTCAAATGTTTTGAGTCAGCCCTGTTTAAGCATTTTCTTCTAATCGAATGCTGAAGTGCTTCCCTGAGGATGTCAGTAACCCAAAGATGGTTTTAAATCAGGGCCTTTAGTGCCTGTAAAATTTCTTTCAGAGACCTAGTTCTGCCTGTAGCCTGACTCTGAAGAGCTATTTAGGTTTCTAGCCCTCTTTTATGGGATTTTTGTGCTTTGTAAACATCAGCCCTTGCCCTGGAAGTATAAAGATAAGAAATAAGTTGTGTGGAGAGCCCTACTTTCTTTAGACTTTTTTTAGTATTTTCCATGTATTGATTATTATCTCATATTACAACCATATTTTAATATGAAAAAATAGAAAGTTTTTGTAGTCATTGCTGATTTTCTTAATATTATATTTTATTGGTATGAATGTTGACTGTGATGAATTTATTTCATTTGTTTTTCCTGAATTTTTTGTCTTTCACAACTGCTCCTTTAGTTTTGGATCAGGAAAGAGTTCAGAGAAACAACAAACCAAGGAAAATATTAGTGAGAATTTGTAAAAAAGTGATGACTGATGCTCAAAATGTGTAATGGATGGAAACAGCAGCCCCTTGGTTATGAATTAAGTTTCAGCACACATAAGCAAGACCCATGTGATGAATTAGAATAAACAAACACATTTCATTTTGATATTAAGTATTAAGCATTAAGTATGTTCCTTTTATAAAGTAATTTATGTCTTGGCTGTTACTTCCCTGAATGATCCATTTCATTTCAAGTAGTGGTACTGCAGGGTAAAGCTAAATCAGATAAAAGTGGTTAATGAAGGAAGTAGATATTTCTGTCGCACTCTGTGAATAGCTTCTTTCCTTTAAGATTTTTAAATAGAAATAACAACAGTTATAAGAACTATTTCTAGCTAATATATGATCTTTTATAGATTTCTTATAACCTACATTAATTAGACTCCTTGCTTCACATTTCTCCTTTTTGATTCATATTATCTAATGTTTTAATTTTCTTTTCAACTTCAAATTTTGTGATCTCCTTCATGAGTCACAATTATGGAATACTGAAGATTTTAACCTCTTTTTTTCTTGCACTTTGAGAATGCATTAATTTCCCAAACTGCCTTCACATTTGTGACTACAGCTCCCTGCTCCACATTCTGAGTGCTCCATTTGAGCTCCTGCTAAAACTGAAAGCTTTGGGAAAAATAAATCTAAGATGTCAGTGACTTAAAGCTCAGTGCTGTAAGTTTAAGATGTTTGCCTAATATCACATCACCGAAATGGAACAGATAAAGATGAAGTGTAAAGTATATGTAACGTGGCTTGCAGTTAAGTGCAGTAATTGGAGAATGCAGGCAGCAGATCTGGGAAGGTGATAAGGTAAGCAAAAGCTTCTTGGGAAAGGTAAACTGTCTGAAGAGCTGACAGTGATATGCACTGACTGGAAGGAACCCAAAATTGTTTTAGCCTTTAAGCATCCAACAGACATTGAAGTAATTGAGTAATCATACACTCTGGGTCCAGTATTCCTGTCACTGATACCCCATGCGTCTCAGTTATTGGTGTAATTTAAATCTGATAGCCACATAATGGACCAAATTCTCTCCTCTACTTTTCATAAGTTGTCCTATTGGATTCAAAATGAAGAATGTTTGCTTAAGTGCAGTGAGCAGGACTTGTGTCATGAGGCTTATTTTGCTTTTCAAAAGTGATATTCCCTGCTGTATGTACTATATAACACCACAGAAGACAAAATACCTATTCTAGAGGAAAATACCCTGAAGCACCACAGATAAATTTAAATTCTCAAAAAGGTGTGAACTGTTCTGTTTCTTCCAATGTTTAGGCACTTTTTCTTAATTTTTATGCCAAAAATTGTCCCCAAGTCTCCCTTTTGGTGCCAGCGTTTTGAAAGCGTGTCAGATTCTGCACCATAAAAGATGACGCCTGCCCCTATGTATTTCTTGGAATGACAGCTTCTACCTTTCAAAGGTCATTTGGGTCAGAAATTTTCATTAAAAAATATTTGAGTACATGCCACATACCTTGTCTGCTTATTCAATCTTAATATTCAACAAAACATTTCAATATTGCTAAGCAGCCGGATTGGAATAAGCTCGTTGGAGCATGGGAACATCTTTTAGTGCTGATTTTGTATATAGCACCTCATATGCTGAGGCTGGGAGTGCACAGGCTGTATTGTGGTGCAGATGATAAATACTAATCACCAGGAGAGTTTTAAGGTGGGATCCATGCAATGAGCAGCTTTGCAGAACAAGCCAGCCCTAATTTGTCCAGTAAAATGGGTGATGGGCTTGCACGTGTCTCCCTGGTACTGAGGTGATTGATTAATATGCATGAAGTGTTATAGGACAGATTAAAAGGATCTGGTCAACCCCCCAGTCTGCAGTGGGTGGAAAAGACCCAGGCCCACAACTTAATGCAGAAGCTTGGCTATTGTAGAATTTTCCCAACTAGGAGTACATATGCCATGGGGGAACTTTCTCTTTAGATTATGTGAGTTAGTTAATCTTGGGATTTGTTCAGCAGGTTTCTTTTGCAAACTCCCACCTCTACACGTTTCCTTCCATCCTCTCCACTCTCCCCAGCAACAGGGCTGCTTTCAGGCTGGCTCTAGCACAGTATCACTAGTCTGGCAAACTAAATTAGTCTGAACAACTCCCAGTAAATGAAACAAGACACAGCACTGCTGTGTAACTGGTAACATATTTTGTAGCCAGACCTGGGCTGTGACAACCATCGTTTCTACATGGAACTAAGTCCATGAAAAGGACATCCCCAATAGATTGGGGAACAGGGCAGCCAATGAACTGTTCCAAAACCTAGAAGAGATGACAGCATCCTCTTGGAGGAGAGAGGGGCAGGGTACAGCTGCATTGACATGAGCTGTGCTGTGCAAAGTCAGAAAACACTCTGGCACATTGTATGCAATAAAATAAGCAACAGATATGTCTGCATTTGGGGACAAAAAATTGTCCTCTGGTTGCAACCCGATTCTGTTAATTGAGACTCTATATTTATCTGAGATATCTTGTCCCCTTTATATTATAAAGCAGCCTGCCAGGCTCTGAGACTCCCTTCCATCGTCACTTCTGCAGACAGTGGCACCTCATGGCTGTCACCCATGGAACAGACACATCGCCTCTCCAGATCTTTCAAAGTTTTTACTCCTGGAAAGAGGACTGAGTTTTCAGAGAGAAAGAAGGGTTGAAGATGCCTAGCCTCTCTAAGACATAGCTGGTCCTATCTAACTGCATGGCTAAAGCTCACCCTGTAGCTTTCAACACCTCACGTCTTGGTATCTGGACGCTTTTTCTGGGTATGATGAATGCAGCCTTGCTCTTTGCTTCTATCAAACATATTTCTGCATGAGTCATCCTTCAGCCTTGTTGCTTTGACCATGACACTCCTCTCTGTAATCCTTCCCTGGTCCCTCTTTATCATTTAAAAAATAAGCTCCTTTCTCTCAGTTCATAGAACCTTTCCAAACTTAATCTTCATCCTGTCCATTGTTCAGTAAAAAGGATCAATTCCACCTTCCATTACCCCTGTGAGAGGTTCTCAGCCAGAGACTGCCAAGCTCTCTCCTTTGCTGTCCTGCAGCATGGGCAGGGCTCTATCCACATCCCCATTCCTTACAGTCATATGCACATCTTCATTTTACCTGCTGCCTGTGGAAAACTAGATGAATGTGAAATGTCACTGGCTATCTATACCTCGTAGTTATACTGTCTTGCCAATCTACATCAAGCCATTGCCTTTGGCTTTAAATTTGATTAAAAAACAAGGTTTGCAAATATGTTTGTTAGTCAGAACTATAAATTTTAATATGAAGCTCAATGTTTTCTTCTGAATTTGGGTTTAAATTCTTCTAGAAGAAGGTTGGTATATTATTTAAGTCAGGCAAGTCTAGGAATAAACTCTAAGGTGTTGTAGCACAGAGTATTTTTACAAATAATAGTATTTGGAAAAATACGTGACCCTACTTCGTTCTGCAGGAAATATACCTCATCTTCTGCTGCCTCACAGTGTTGGTCTGTTTTTGTATGTACTGCTACACTTTTTTTGGTCTGGAATAGAAGCACTTGACTACTATTTCTGATTTCAAAGTAGGTGTTGATTCCAGCAATTTCCCAAGGTGTCCTTTTTAAAGTTAAAATCAAAACAGAATCTGGTTCAAAGATATGACTGAGAGGAAATGGTACATATTTTCTCTTGTTTAATCCTGAATGCTGATAGAAAAAAAAAATCTAGAGTCTGTCTACCCAAAAAATTTCTTTTAGAAAAAGTTACTTTAAAAAAGGTGATTTTTGTGGCAAATGGATTTCTTGCTGCTTGCTTCCTTCTTTTGCAATTACAATTAATTTCTTCAAGGCAAATAATGAACCACAAATCATACAATATGTATGATTTTTTGCTAAAAATTGAACCAGTTGCCTTAGAGATTTGTAGATGTTGGAATAATATATGAGATCGTCTTTCCCAGTGCCCTGTAAAGCTTAGATTTTTCCATTGAGAGATGTCAGCTAAGGTGATTATGCTGTGAGCAGACTAAGCCTTGGGATTTCACAGCAGATCTCAAATGTATTTAGCAAGACTAATCAGCTCATTTTAAACTGGACTTTGGTATTTTTTTAAAAGAAGAGCACATTTATATTTTTTATAGTATTTCTATAGGACCAGTTCAAGGTAATTAAATAGAAAAACAACATAATAAATTCTTGGAAACAATCCCCTATAAATATTGGTTTATCATTTGGCATTCTCCTCTCATTTCCACCGGATACCAGTGGGATTTGTATATCCGCTTCCTTTATGTTTCTAATTAAGAAACAACGTCAGATTTGTGGAAAACCTACACAATCTGTCACTTTGACTGCTGAGGAATGGGCATGCTTCCCTGACCCCTATCCCCATCAATCTGAATAGATCCAATTTCTTTGATTTATATCAAATAGAATTTCATTGGTGGCTACTGCATAAATCTATAAAGACTTTCACATTCTGTTTCACCTAAACAATGATTTTGTGGAATGTGTCTGTTTAAAAGTGACCTTGCTCCAATATTTGAACTTTGGCTTATAACAGGGGAGAAAAAGGTTTTAGTTGTTTTTACTCCCAAAGACTAAAAAAATTCATCATTGAGTTTTTCGAGGTATTTGGTTCATTTAAAATTCTTCACTTGAAATTCGACATTCTGTCATGCTTAAAATACAATTTATTCAGAAAATGACCTTAATAAATGTAAGAAGACTAATTAGGATATGTAAAAACCACGTTTCTTTGTAAAAGCATGCCTTTTGCATACACTACACAACTGACAAAGCCACGCTGAAGTGCTTTAAAAATTTGAAGACATTTGATTGGTTTCCTTATAAATGTTGAGAACAGCATTTTCTCTTCCCCGGAGTGGGCTTGCAAGAGGCTCAGGGCCTGGAGGCAGCAGGGCTGTTACACTGCCTTGCACTCACATTCACACAACACATTCATAAACCAAAGCCCAAGGGCAGACACCAGGCCCAGGCTGTGCTCAGGCAGACTCTTTTCATGCCCCACACTCCTACCTGCCAGGACAAGTCCTTGTCTCCACAGTGTGACCCGATGTTGCCTGGGCGAGTGCTGCATGGGATGGGAGCATCCCAACAGCTGAACAACATGGACAGCTGCCTGCTGGAGCTCCAGCCTGGCTCCTAGCCCAGCTTCATTCCCCCAAACAGAGTGTTTGCCTTGGGTCCCACAGAGACAGGGCTTGGGGCTGAGGAGGGAACAGAAGGGGTGAAATTCTCCTCTCTGCTGCTCTTTGGCTGGCCCCATGTCTTCTGACACTCACATTTTGAAATGATACTTTACATCCCTTAGTCATATTGCACTTGTTGACTTAGACAAAACATAAGGGCACCCAGATTGCGGTGTGAGCCCTGATGTGATGCTGCCTTAAATCCTGCCTTTGTTTGCCCTGATCCCAGGTATGTCTGCGAGGGAACTGACTGGTGAGCAAGGATGGTTTGGCTGCCCAGCACTGATTACCTGTGTGCACATCACTGCCACCTGCAAAGGGGAACCACACTGTGTTTTGGAGCAGCATATTGTGTCTACAGGTATCTCTATGCAAGTGAAATAGACTATAGCTAGGGCCCTCCCTGCCTCAGAAAATTTTGGAGGGCCCCTTCAGCTGATGCAGGAGATGTCACAGGCTGGATACCACCCCCAGTGCACAGCCCAGAATAAGACGGTGCAGGTGGAACTGCCTCATTGCCAGAGAGCACACCCAGGCACATTTGCATCATTAGCCATCACATCATATCCAGTATTCACAGATAGTCAGACAGCAAAACAATTGGAAAGATTCAATTTTTCTACCTTAGAGTTTTAGCTACTAATTACCTCACCCCAGGGACCACATTTACCATCCACAACAAGAATTAGGGTTTTTCTTCCACTTTTGGCACCAAAACCCATGCTCATTTATTCTAGCTCACCCTACAATTGCAGAAGGAGTTGGGGTATCTGCAGAGACAACCTGCTGAACCCCAAAACCAGTCGAATCAAACTACAGCTCAGTTTAGCTTAACAACAATTTAGGCTCCTCTGTACTTATTTGAATCACACAGTCAAAGCCAACTTGTCATGAGGCATTTTTTGAAGTCTTCCAAAGCACTTCTTTTTGCTTCTAAAAGAGAATATTTAGGTAAATCTTTGGTATTTCCGAAGATTGCTTTTTTTTCCTTGGTGGTTTATTCAAATAAAGTGGTTTTGCATACTCAAATGCTTTTCTTCTGGTCAGTGCAGTGCTAACTCCCATTCCAAAGCACTGACAAATACGATTTTTGCTAGTGCAGGGTGTGCTGCAGGAAGAATTTTCCTAGTGCAAGATTTCATTACAAGAATCTGGAAAAGTTAAAGCATTTCTCTTGTTTTCAAAGTGCGTAGAAGATGGATCACCACTGGGTTCCTCAGGTTCCACAGACAAGCTTCTCTGCCAGAGGTTACTTATCTGGTATTTAGCATCCTATCACTCTCCTTAATTATGGGTACTGCAAAATTCCTCATCTAGATTACCCCATTACATGTAATTACTTACCATTCTGGAGTTCTGCATCATAAACTGCTCAATTTAGATGTCTGAGATGATACATAAAAATTTTTATTCCAGAGCTGTAAGTAATATCTCCAGCCAATAAATTGGAATGTTATTTTAACCCTTATGTTTCTTTGACTCTAATAAATCCCTTAGTGTCCTTCTACATTGGTCATATGTCTTCTCTGTCATATGTCATCTCTGATGCTGCTTTGCAAACATACACATTATTGAATTTTGACCAGCAGCAGACCACAAGCTTTACCAAGTGGCTGCATGATCATGCCTTGATTATAAATTATAATTTCTGTATTTCAATCTTTGCATCCTTTACTCTTTGGCATCAGACAAAAAGAGGACAGAAGCAGTAAAAATGAGATGTAGATGTTTCTTTGAGTAGGCTTTGTCTCCAAACACCTGTGGAAAGACCCTGAGCAGCCCACCTAGGGTGATACAGCAACAGCCAGGAATGGCACAGAAGCTCTTGCAGATGCTTGGGAATGGTGTTTGAAGTTGTTCAGGAATGTGCCATGTGTGCAATCTGCCTGACAGACACTCAGCTGCCATCTGTGCCTGAGGAGACGCTAACGAGAGTAAGGCAGGGAGAGGAGCAGAAACACAAGCACGAGATAGACCCTGTGTACCACCATTCCTGTACCTTTGCCTTGGCACCTCCTGCCACTGCCTGGCGTCACCTTGGAGCCACTTGATGAACCAGTGGTGCAACCTCCTGACAGTTTAGGGCTTTGTGCTACACTGCCCAACCCTCCTGCATGGGTGGTGTGTCACAGGCCTGGGGGCAAACATGACAGGACGGAATATATCCTGCTCCAAGGGGCTGTAGGGTGCAGGTGTCCCCCTGTCCCCCCAAGCTGATACCTGATTCTTAGTCTCAGCCACAGGGACAATGTTCCAAGTGGAAGTTTGCAAATGGCTGGAGAGAATCCAGGGAAAGCTCAATAAATGCTCTGCCATTTTAGGTACAGATGGAACTTTTGTTAATGCCTTGGGGCTGGATGATGGGAGCTGTGAAGATTTACTCTTTGTTTGCTGACAGAGCTCTGAAATACTTGGATAAGCATGGAGATTACTTCTATCAGGCTGAAAAGTCCAGGATTGTGTAATATGTTAGTACTCCTGAGACTGAGGAATTATCTGACACTTTAGAGGGGAAGAAATCATATATTCAGGACAGTGCAAATGTTATGCTGGAGACTTACATTTAAATGCGTGTAACAGTGGTTAAATAGCAAAGCCTATATCAAGAACACCAAAATTCTGTGTATGTAGTCTCTATGTAAATAATGAAAAGGGGTTTCCAGTTTACCTGTGGCCAGAGGGAGAGGTGCACCTAAAAACCACTGCGCCGTTTGCCCACTACAGAGAACAGTGACATTTGACCTCGGAATCATAATGTTCCCAACTTCTACATTTATCAAACATATGCCGGCAGGCCACAATCAGAAAATGGAAAGTCTGACCATGAAAACTGTGCCTCGAAGCCAACCAGATGCAAAGTAGTGCCTTTGATTTCTCTGGTTGCTGGAGAATAACCCAAATCAGGGAAGCGAACATTGCCACTAGGGCCTATACCCTCACCTGGCTGTGCTGCCTGGATGCCCAGCTGGGAGTGCTTGTAGCCAGCTCCAGGTGGCTGTGCTGGAGCAGCAGCTAACTCAGGGGCCCTTCTGAGGCCCTTTCCCAGCCCAGCTGCTCTGTGAAGGGATGGCCATGCTCTGGAGGACAGCAAGCAGAGTGTGGGGTGCACGGGGCCCAGGCTGTCCGCCCCTTCCCCTGAGGCGCAGGCAAGGCCGCAGCTGGGGCTGCGGCTGCCGGCCGGGGTCGCAGCAGGCCCTGGGTGGGTGGCAGAGAGGGTCTGACCAGACTCTTGGGATCACTGCAGCACAAATAACACCTCGCTACTTCTGCAGTTCCCTGTGCCTGTAAATTACAGATAGCAGCAACACAGGAAACAGCAAGTATTGCATTCATTACTTGGTCTTAAACTGAAGAGAGGCTGGGTAGCTGTGCGGGGCAGGGCAGCAGTGCATGGAAGCTCATTCTCCCTGTGGGTTAGGTTGGGTGCTGTGTGTTCTTACCGAGGTCGAAGAGCTGGGCAGTTTGTGGATCAGACCAGGTTTCTGTGGTGGCCACCATAGCAGCTATGATGGATTTTCTTCTCCTATGAAGTTTATTTGCTACCCCTTTCCATCTCAGGAGGAAATCTTCCTTACTGAAAGTTTAGTGGAAGGCTTCAATGCACCTCTGTACATTAACATAAATACTTCACAAAGATTTTTGGGGAGAATCATACATCTTTTTGTTCAAAGGTGTTTTGACTACATATTTTTCAATACAGAATAATTGAGAATAATTTTAAGTTTTAATCACAAAGGCTGGGCTTCTACCAAATAATTTGTTATTAATTACCTCTAGGCCTGTGAGATTCAAGTAAAGCACCAGAATAATGTCACCTGTGAGAAAACAGATCATGCAGCTGGGAGAATGAGAATTAGGCCATTACAGCATGCAAAATACATCAACAGAGAATCACAGAGTCATTAAGGTTGGGAAAGACCTACAAAATCATTGAATCCAACCATTAACCTAATGCAGACAAGTCCACTACTAAACCATGTCCCTAAGCACCACATCTCCATGCTTTTTGAACATTTTCAGCGATGATGATTCTACTACTTCCTTGGGCAGCCTGACCACTCTTTCAGTGAAGAAATCTTTCTCAGTATCCAATATCTCCTCTGGTTCAACTCGAGGCTGTTTCCTCTTTTCCTGTCACTTACTACTTGGGAGAAGAGACTGACCTTCAACTCATGTTCCCCAATGTATAATCCCTGCTCTGAGGAAGAGTTTGGATAAGGTGACTGTCATAGGTCTTTCCAATTTTTTTTAGGGCTGAGCAGTAATCAGTAGCTGTGGATTAGAAACGGAGAAACAAGATTTTATTACTTATTTCTTTTAGATAAAGTGGTTTTGTTTAATATTCAGTATTTTCATTTAAAGTCTCTATACATACCTTCTGAGAAGCGCATCCACCTTTGTTTCCTCTTTTTCTTGACCGATGCATACATACTTTCAATTGCTCTGCTGTTTGCAGCTTTTCCCATGTTTCTCACTTCAACCACTGATTTCCTGTTGAAGACACAGGGACTAACATCTTCCCATTCACTCATAGGAATAAAGGCCATGTGTGTATTCATTATGATACCTACAGTGCTCTGTAGCATTTTGGTGAGGAAGGCTGAAAATGGCCTGTTAGAGAAGATGCTGCTTCTGATTCACCCAGGAGCTGCAATGTCCACAACCTTAAGAAGGCTTAGAAAAAAGTGGCGTTCAAGAGGATCTCATCATCTGCACAGCTAAACATTAGTCTTTCAGTTGTTTTATCTCAAAAAGTGGAGTTGCAAAGGATTCAGAGAGTCTCAGATGTTTCTCAGCCTCACCTTGTCAATACTTTGGGAAATTGAGCAAGCTCAGTGCTTGGTGTGACGTCATGGCCAAAGAAGAAGTGCAGAAGCAGAGCATGTAGTTCCTCTCCAGTAGCAATCCACAACCAGCTGACCTTGGCCTCAGGTCAGAGGCACTCAGCAGGATCTGCTATTGCTGAAGTCCCCATTTGTCCTGCAGCCTATTCCACCCTGCAGTGAAGAGACTGGGTGTCTGAGAAGCAATAGACCATGGGACAGCTGCATGACTAGGTCCAGGCATGGAATCTGGCAGCAAGTCAGCCCCTCATCAGGGTAAGACCCAAGCATGTACCTGTGCCTCTCCTGCACCAGCTCTGCTAGAAGGAAAGAAAACTGTGGCCTGGAAAGAAGATATGGTACATCTAGATCCTACTTGTAGTGAGACCCCAAAGTGGGCTCTATGGTGTTCAGCCCCCAGTGATTAGCATGTTGTTTGAGCTGCCCTGTAGCTCAGAACAGTTTAGGTCTCCAAGGCCTGCAAAGTAGAGGTAATGGAGATGGTCATTTATGACACTGCAGGGTCAGAAGACTGTTCTGCTCAGGTGCAATAGTGCAATCCAGGAGTGATGAAAGGCTTTAGCTGGTGGTTCATTCCACAGACCTGATAAGAGGAGTGTTAATGGTAGGGTCAGCACGCAGTGTGAGTTAGACTGATCAGGGTACCAGCACAGATGAAACACTGTGCCTCAGCCTGGTGGAGCAGTAGGGCATGTGACACTTCACTGCAGAGCAGCTTTGCAAGAGATCCAAAGGACTTTACAAGTCTATGGGTCTCTGGATGAGATCCTGGCCATATCTCAGGCTCATGCCAGAGATTAGATTGACAGTGTTGGAAAAAAATCCCAACAACATATGGCATGTTAGTGATGTTCACAAAATAAAAAATTACCTCTGCCTTTTCCTTGATGGCTTCAGCTCTGTATCTCCCTGCACACAGTATTGCAGGAGAGCCTGTAATTACAGCATCCTTCAGCATAAATGCTACCACTTCTTTCTGGATGTCACTAGGCAATTGAAAGAGCTACTAAAATAAAACCCACACACTGTTCAATAATTTAAAATAACAGTGGTTAGACTCAAGTATTTATATAAAATAGGAACTTAATGTTTGATTGAAAATCTTGTATGTTCTTCTAATTTTATTTACAAACTAAAGGTACCAAACTTCTGATATCAGCCTTTGTGCTTAATTACTGATGCACACTTTACTCCTGATGCACATTTGTAACGTTTCAAAAGCAATTTTTTGTAAAAAATATTTTCTTTAAAAATTCTCTTAAGGAATATTGTGCACAGAAATATTGTACACCAGTCCAAGAACTTGATCTGATGCAAATTTTTCCAGGTCCACTGACTTCAGCAGATGATTGACACCAGATGGCCCACCATGTTTGATATTATTACATTAAGGTATTAGCATATGTATAATTTTCTTTGTACTTTTCTTTATCAGTAGTATATTTTTTCTATCAGCTTCAGTTGACTTTTGCAACCTTTATTCAGGGGGATGAAATATATTCCATGTGAGTAACCATGTTCTGTGATGGATAAATATCAAACTGCTACCTACTAATATAGACAGAACTTGTTTGGTGAAGGATTTTTTTAGTTTTAAACCATATTATGAAAATATTTTTTATAGGAGGAAGTTGTGAGTCTGATAGTGAAATATTCTTCGTGTAAGAATATTGTGGTTTTCTCTTTTATAAAAAATGTGTCTAATTTGAAATTAACAGCTCTATAGTAAATCCAGGCTATGCAAAATTGTACATTTCACCTACTTTTCTCTTGGGCATGAGCCCTTTCTTCATTAATAGACATAGAATCATAACTAGGTAATTTCAGACTATAGATAAGGAATTCTGTCTCTTATAGTAAAGACAAATACTGTTAAAGTACCTTCATAAATAGCCTACAGCTTTCCAAAGATGGGTTTTTGGTTTGGCATATTGACTTTGCATTTATGAGGCAAATGTAAGAGAACATCTGGTTTGTTTTATCATTAATTCTGGGAATGTCCATTAATAATGCATTTTTGGGAATTGTTTTTGTTATTCCTGGAGAGCACTGTAATGAACAATCCTATGCTTGTTCTGCCGAGAGACACATTTCAGTTTAGAAGTTGTTTTGCAGTCTTAATTATATCAGTTGCTATCTCCCTTTTTACTGCCAAAAAGTGTGTACTATTAAAATGAATTGAGAAAGATGCCAGTGGACATTGTGGAAAACTAAACTTCATAGTAGTTTAAAAAATAGGCATTTTGCCCTTTTTTTTTTCCCTCAAAATTAAGTTAAAATATTTTTTCTGTAATTCTGGCCTACATTCATACAACCTTAGGAAAAACACAGTATTAGTAACACACACCTTTTTTTTTTTTTTTTTTCCCAGTTATCAGCCTAGCTATGAAACAATTATGAGTGGATAAATTGTTCTTGGTGTTGGCAGGAAAATGAGACATCGAACACCTCAACTTTCTTCTAGAATTCCTAGTTCTAGTGTAGCCGGATCACATAACTCCACAAATTGAAGCAAGATTTTCCCAGGTCAGTTAGGCAAGCAGTGGTATATGTTGGGTTGTGATTGAAGGCCCCACCTATGACAGCTTGGCATGGTTAAGGAAAATCTGGAGCTCCCATCAAATCACTGGGTGAAGGAGCTATGGGACTCAGCATCGGAAAAACAGGATTGTCTGGTGGTTCAGAGTACAGTCAGGAAACATAGATTCTATTCCCCATTTTGGTCTGACATCTGATCCATACAAAATGTCTCTGTTTATAGCATTGCAGTTATGGATCTGGTGTGGAGCTAATTAAAATAACGTGAGATTCTTTCCCTTAACTTCCTGGGTGTCAGATCCAACCCCCACACTCTGGGGATTTCTACTTCGTGTCTGTTGTGGGGTGCAACACCAAGCCTTCATCCTCTTTTCTTGATGATTTCATTCTGTTTATTTACCTGAGAAAGAACCTTTTCCATAGGTACCAAAAGAGCAGCTGGGGGCAGGGGTGGCCTTGTCTGTAAGCACAGAAGATCTGTGTGCACTTGTGGGAAACAACAACACAATACGCAGCTGAACTCCAGTGGTCACGCCTGGGCTCAGAAACAGTGTGAAAGCCACATCCAGACAACTCAAACATCAATTTTTTAAAGAAACAGGGATTATTTTTTTACACTGTCTGTTTAAAACCAGACTCAAATCAATAGCCCTCTCTTCACTGCATTTTTCCTAGAAAAAGGGGAAAGTTTCTTCAACTGTTTATGCATTCTACCAATCCAGCAATGTATATGGCATCACTTACTGTACTGATTTTCTAATTTTCCAGGACCAAGTATAGCAGCCTCTGAAGAGATCACCAGCTGGGGAGCATTTTGGATATCCAAATTCCTAATGACCCCAGAGTAGTATTCCCAAACCTCTTGGCAGTTCCAAATTTCATGCCAAAAGTTGCAGGCATCTGTCTTACATTTTGAACATTTGTCATCAATATTCTTACTTAATTTAAACATCCGCTTAGGGGGGTCATGTATTCTCAATGAATAAAATTAGCTGCATGTAACCAGTCTGTGAATTTGAGTTTAATCATAGAGCTCCGGTCTGGTTACAGATGTCTTTGTCCAAGGACTGTAGTTTACTACTGAATGCCTTCCCCATTAGCTCGGGGATTATCAAGCAAGGATTTATACCGTGTAGAAACCTTTTTCCTTTCTAAATACATAACTGAATGCTCTCACTGGGGGGATTAAATTCAGGCTCTCTGAAAGACCTACAGCTGGTTATCTCCTTTAGCACTGACTTTGCAATCCACACTAAGGTGAGGGGCAGGGCATGGTCTCACTGCCTTGGGAGCATAGCAGAGATCAAATTGCCAATGAAAGTCACAATTCAGTTCCTGCTCCCTCCTGTTCCTGGGGGAGGAACAAGGTTGCCACCACCTATTTTTCTGGGTCAGTTTACTGCCTGCTCCCACCCTCTCAGCTGCATTGGCTGAAGCTTTGAGGATACTCAGTCAAAGCTCTGCTACCTCTTACTCCTTTGCTTCAGCCTTTGCTGCTCCCTTTGCTTGTGGCACCCACTCACTGCCCAGTGCGGGTGCAGTAAGGGGTGAATGGCTCAGCCTGTGGAAAAGGACTTCGTTGCCCCTTTCTACAATCATCATTATGATGTTGTAATTCATCACAAACACCTCAAATCCTTCTTTGTATCATAAGCATTCTGCACAGATGTGATTTCCAGTTTCTCACATAGTACAATTTAATGAATTAATCCATTTTAGCAGAGTTGTATCTTTGATGTGACGGCAAGGGCAGTGTGCTAGCAGTGCATAAACTACAAACATTTTAATTAATGTTCTTATTTTCATCATATCAACATAACCAAGGAAAAAGCAGAAACAAGATCTGAGACTCAGCCTCTGCACTTCATCCTGGTCGAAACAGTGCCTATTTCCATGATATTTAGCTTGTAGCACATGTAAGCCATTGTGAATGATGACCTATTCAGCAGATGAAGCTGCAGTCCATAAGCTAGACTCTACCATCTAAATCATTAAATCTAGAACCAACCCTCCTTAAGGAAGAAATAATTCATATGAGTTTTGGAGCTGAAGGGTTTGATTCTGATCCTCACATCCTCACATCTCCAGAGTCCAGGAATAGGTCCATTCAACTACATCTAAAACCATCTGATTTTAATCTTGAATTAGTAAAAAGTAAGGATTAAATTAATCTGTTTCTTTGCTGTGATGATATATACAGGTTTTCTTTCCCCAAAAGACATTGGATTCCTTGTTCAATACTCAGTTTCCCTGTGAAGCAGCACAGCCTCATTTCTCTTCAAGCATTAGAAAGCATGATGGCCTCAGACAGCTCTGAGCTGCACTGTGAAGGCCAAATGCACCAAACTGAATCCAAAAGACACAGAGAATACTTGCTGTATATTTTTCCTGAAAATATTTTTCCTGTATATTTTTCTTTCTATATAAAAACAATACAAAGCTTTTAAAGAGTTTTGAAAAACTGAAAAGGATGCAAATATTTGAATTCCTGTTTTAGGGGTTGCTTTGGATAATGCCTGGTATTAATTATTCTGTTGTAATAATAAGTCCTTACAGAAAGTAGAAATCAAGGGTCATGAAGAATACTTTGCTAAGAGATCCACAAGAAGCTAAATGATTGATGTGTGTGAGCTGTGTAAAGAACTAATCCTTCTTCAGGTAATCCTGAGATGTCTTCCAAGACACATAGTCTTCAGCCATTCATTAAGATCACCAGACCACATTCTTGAAGTTTTTTTTTACTCATTATGGTGGATTTAATCTAGTTCTGGCTTTTGCACTGTCTGTATTAAAAAATCTCTCAGGAGCTGAACAAAGCTTGCTTGAAGCAGCACACAGGCTCTTGGAGGCCAGAGGAGTACACATTGTATTTACCTTTCTCAGTCATCTATATCTGACAGAAGAGTACAGAGATGTAATATTGGATATGGGATGGAAGCCTCCACCAGCACTCAGGTGGGCCAGTGGGAGTGGTTTTATCTTGTGCATCTTTTCACACAAATTCTTCTAAGATGAACTGAAACTGTAACTGTGGATGATACCTTTCTACACCCTCAGGCCAGAGTGTAGTTCACAGCAGCTGCTTCAAACCTGAAGCCCAACATACATTTGCTTTAATTCTGCCTTGGAGTTGTTTGAACTCGCCCTGCCGGCAGTGCCTCTCATGCTCCAGACTGCACATTTCCTTTCCTCTCCACAACTCCCTATTGCCTGGTCACGTGCTGCTGAGAGCACCTAATTCTCTTCCACCCGTGAAATTTTTCCCTCTTGTCTCAGCCACTGCAGCTGGGACATTCCATCTTCTGGGACATGGGGCTCTGGTTGGCATCTGTGGCTGTTCCACTGAACATGGCTCAAAGTTTCCTACCTCAGAACTCTGTTTCCATTGTTCCAGTTTCTATCAGTTTGCTAAATAGTCATTAGCATAGCCTGGACACTGATGGCTTTTTTTATTCCCCTAGCAGTTTTTCTAATGAGATTAAAGCCAGTCCTACTTTTTTTCTTCTTTGCCTCCTCCAGCTTCATCACACTATGACTAATACAAATAAAATTAGAAGATTAATTTGGTATTCTCCTTGATTTCAGGGTGAAAACACCAGCAACTCTAGTACTGCATATAAAACAGACACGTCTCCTCTCATTCCTCACTACTCTCCTCGGGAAAGAAAGGAAACATCTCAAGAATCACTCTTACTCATTCTGTGGCTCCACAGAAGAGATGGATGTCACCCTGAAATTTTTCTGAGGGATGAAAACTAGTCTACACCCTTCTCTTCTACCTTTTCTGTTATATTAAGCATATTGGATCTGGGAATTGAAGGTTAATGCCAAGACACCTGAATTGGATCCATTTGCTGCTGAGGGCAGTATGGATGACAGGTCAGAGAAGGGACACCAGCACCAGGCAGGAGCCACCAAGAACACAATCATGCCTGTTGGCCCTGGGTCTCTGTATCTGTGACAAGGGACACAGGTCACCCGGAGCAAAAGTGACAGTGACCAGGGGCTGCAGTTATCAGGAGTACCAGGGACCATGTTCTGCCCCATCAGAACTACATATGTGCAAAGTCATCTGGTTGCCAGAGGGTCTGTAACAGGAGCAGCAGGGGCTTGTGTTGTCTTTGCCTCTCCCAAGCTATTTTACAGGTGCGCATTCTGCTCAGACGAGAAGCAGAAACTGGTGAAACAGCAAGCTAAACCCTCTTCCACCTCAGCCTGTTTTGGGCCAGCAGTGTTTAATCAGAGGGAAGCTAAGTGAGAGCTCTCCTAACATGAGAGCGGATTTGAGCCACTGTTTTGCCATGCCACCAGAGCCAGGGGTAAGGATTCTGACTACCAACTGCCCCCAGGCAGTGCTGGAAGGGAGGAACAGGATGCCTGTAGCTGGGATCTAGAGGTTCAGCAAGGAGCACTGAGGGTGTCTGCATCAAAGGAAGGTTCCAGAGGCTCCTGAAGGAAAGGAGCTGTGAACAGAGTGGAGATGACATAAGCTAGCATGGCTCAGGAAACTTCTGGAGCACAGGGCTGGAGAACCTATCTCATCCTGCAAGGACCCCAAGGAGCTTTGCTTTAAAACTTTTTACTTGAGCGATCTCATCCAGACATTCTGAGTTTTCTCCTATTTACTAATTTTAATGTTTGGCTTGTTATTTTGTTCTGTAATAAAAAAATGCTTTAGGGATTGGAGGTCTTCTGGTATGCTGGCTTCACAGAATGTCTGGAGCAGCTTCAATTCAACCTCTTGCCAGTTCAAGTCCCATCACAGCATTCAATGGGGAATTGAAGAACTGGATATGATTCTCCTGTCTCCAAGCTTAACTCACTGTCTGGATTTATGTCAGTTCAGAGAAGCTGGAATAATTTAAAAATCTGGAAATTTAAAAAGCTGGAAAATAATGTCAGCTGTTTTAAAAGAGCCCAGTGGACCGGGAGATCAGTACATGTGGGGTTTGTGGTCTGGACACGGTCTGTATCTGCTCTCTTTAATGTCATTCTCATGGTTGTTAGGACAGTGGCGAACTTACAGAGACTTTTCAGACAATCTCAGTAGTCTTCCCAGTCTTGCCAAAAACTAGTCTCAAAATTAATATATTTTGTCTCTCAGCTGTCAACTTTCCTTTTAAAGCTCCTAGACCAAAAATATATCTATTTTTGTTAGCTCTAATAGTGACTTGGACAAGCAAACTCCAAGTGCAGTTTGGGTGCCCCTGGCTAAAAACGGTATTTGGCTCTGTATGGATTTTGCAATATTTTTGAATCTAATTATTTTTGCACTAATCTCCTCTAAAGACCTCATAGCTACAGGACTGTAATAGCATCTCCAAATCATACTAACACCCCCAAATCAAATCTCTAGATTCTCCTCCAAAGCATGGAATGAGGACAGGCATCCCCAAAGTGGACAGCACTGCCTTGGGCAGACCCCTCTCTCTGTGAGTGGAATATGCTCAGGGCAAGGACAAGTCCCAGATCACTCACCTCACTCTGTAGTGTGAAAACTGTTCTCCCTCCTGCAGAGGGCTTCCAGCTCTCCTCTGAAAATCAGTGCCAGCAAATCATCTGGAAATCCGCCTGTGGTCATTCCCTTCTTTCAAAATATGGCTGCTCCTTTGGCTGAATCCAGTTGATGTGTTAAGAAGTTGTGCTCCAGTCTCCTGCATCCTGACAGAGGGAGTGCCTTCTCCTGCTGGTGGGATGAGACAATGAAATGGTTAGAGAGAGGCTACAGGCACTGCCAGTCCTGCTCTGCAGGTCCTGGTGTACTGTGGACTGAGCAAATGGCCTCACTACTCCTCAGAAGGGCCATGCAGCCACTCTCATCAAACCTTTAGCCATGTGAAAACTGTAGCAGATATCAAATGTCAGTGCCTCCTGGAACACATAGTAGCTGAATTTCAGCTTTGGCCTTGGGTATTTAGTCTTGGATTGAAGCAGAATTTGTCCCTCTCTTTGTGTGATGCTGTTCTCCAAGATTAATTTTAACCTCTCTGGTTGGCTTTTCCTGTTTTTTTTTTCTTGTCTGAAACCAGTAGCCATAACTAATCCTTCAGTTTCTGATCTGCAGGAACTTCAGGCTCCATGAAATGTGAGTGTGACATTATGCCTACAGTAATAGAAATGCTTTACACAAAGGCCGCCCTTTTTTGATTAACTGTTGTAAAAAGTGAGGTGCAAAAATCTGACATACTACAAAATGATGTAGTTTTCACACTGGGATCTCTTGTACAAAACAAGACATGAGTTTCCATGACAGAGATTAAGTTATTAGTAGATAAACTAATCCATTAAGTAAGTGGAAACATTAATTGTGTGAGAGGACTGAGGGAAAGGTTGCAGCCAAGGTTTGTGTGATTTGTCTTGTTGCTCCTCATGTATTTAGTCAGCTACAAGTACTTTAGTTGCCTGTTTGAAGCTGTTTGAGAATAAGCTTTGAGGAGAATCTCCACAGATGACATATGAACAGGGGGAGATAACTTACAGTCAGACAGAGCTTCTTCACTTGAGAGTGGGTGGCAGGGGAGAAAACTGCCTTGGAGGTTCCATGTCTGCATAATAGAGCCCAAAGGGGCCTGGAGAACAGGCAATTGTTATGAGAAAAGGATCATGGTCAGTTAAGGGAGAGTGTCAGGTGAGTTGGAGATGATGAAGAGCATCAGGTCAGAGGTTTCACCGAGGCAGGGGCAGCCAGGGCAGATGGTACACTTGGAGCACTTACCACAAAATTTGAAAAAATATCCAGACACTGGCTGCAAACAGGGATGCCAGTGCACTTTGGGAGGAATTGTGATGATGAATGAAGAATAAAGTGAAATCAATGAGCTGTTCTTTAAAAGCAGAGAGATTAACTCCCACTTTATTTTGAGGGGAGAGAAGAAAGTGAAAATACAAAAAAATTTTTTTTTTTTTCTATTTTAAGGGAACACTCGAGAACTCCATTAAAATCTCCCCCTGAGCTTCTATTTTGTCTTCATGGCCCAACTCCCTGCTTTGGGCTGATTTAAGCCTGCCAAATCCAAAGCAGCTCCTGGTTATGCTCAGCTTTTTCAGAGTGACTCACTGGAAACCCTGCTGCAGCTACTTCTGGTGTGTTTTTCCTTTACAGTGTAAGAGCTCCTCGCAAATTAAAAGGCTTTCTGGTGAAGATATAATCTCATTGCATCTTGGTCTCCACTGAATTAAATAAATTTTTCTATATTATTAATATCATATAAGTGATATTTCTTTTCCAAAACTGATGGTGGCTGATCTAGGAAGGGGCTTGTCGGGCCATTCATATCTTTTCTTTTAGATCAGATTCTTGCTTATAAAGAAAGAGATAATGTCTCTTATTATCCATTAAAGTACTCAGATGATTTTATTTAGTCACATCAATCAATGATTATTTCAAGTTGTCAAGACTTTTCTCCAGATGGCTAGAAAGAGTTTAAAGCAGATATGCTATTATTGGGTTTTCATTAGGAGAGCAAGGCTGTAAAACCCAGAATTTTTAATGGATAATTGGTGGAGGTTTAAGGAAACATTCCAAGTGGATTTTATGATCAGGTGCTTCTTTATAGCCTTTATACTCACTGAGAGTAACAGATTCAATCTGAAGGGAGATGTGAAGGTCAAGGCAATGCTGAACCACTCTGGAATGAAGGATTGACATAAATGTTCAGCTGTAAAATGGTACCTCCAACCTGCTTTAATTCCTTTAGGCAGTATAGTTTACTAAGACCTGTGAACAGAGTATATCCATGGCTTGACATGGCTAAAAGCTGTATCCTAGGGAAAGGTTATGAAAGGTAACTAAGATTTTTATTTTGATATTTTCTGCTCCTACTTTAGAAACTTTTGAGGTAATCATAATTATCTGACCTAATGAAAGCTGAATAGTGTTCAGTCTTTGAGATCTGAAGTTTGCTTTGCACACCACATAGTTCATTAAAGATTGCCTGACAGGTCTCCTGGAACTGTCTCCTCAGCTGGTGGAAATGTGGGTAGATCCACAGGCTTCAAAGGATCTGTCTTTCCTTTTTCCTCTTATGTTTAAACAGCCTCTTAAACTAATGAACCGAGATCTCAGGTTCATGACACAGTTAGAAAGGGAAAGCAGATAAGATGAACTCGTGCAACATTCACATCTTGAGTCTTGGTTGTTTTATTATTTAGTAATCAGAAACAGAACTTGAGCACTTAGTATGGGCTAAGGATAGGTTTGGATGGGACAGGCAGTGGATTTCACACACAAAGAGGAACACAATATCTAGCAATTTGTGTTATGTACCCTGCAGCTAAATCTGTGCATCTGAAGAGGCATTTATAAGCCATAAATTATCAGGGGCTGGAGAGTAAAATGGGAGATGCCTGAATAAATCTAGGAGTCACTTCAAAATTTCTGAGTTATGGAATGAGCCAGAGCCCAAAGTGTTTCTGCAGCAGATTACACACTCTACACAGGGAAGCTCCTCTCCTGTGAAACCCTCACTCCTCAAGCATCTTCTTGTGCTACTCCTGTTTTGTTCAGGTCTCAGTGCAGCACCCATCACTTCTACCTGAGCCAACAGTGACCTGACACTTGTCCCTTCCTTGTCCCTGAGAGCTTCTCCCTGGGGACAGTCTGCCCCACCTCCAGGGTCCCTGCAGGGATGGCAGCAGTGCCTGCAGTGCCATCCCACATCCATAAGGGCTTTGAAGGGTAGCAGCAGAATGGTCCTGGTGTACTTAGACTATGTCTATGATGGAAAGCTGGACAAGGATGGCTTATAAATGGTTTTGCATTTACTAGATTTGATATCCATGAAGTTTAACTGGTTAGCAAATGTACTTACATGCCAATTTACTGAGAGTCAGAAACCAGAAACAAATAATTCTGCATGTTACATACAGCAATTAATAACCTTTTAATAGTCTTCTGTGATGGTTTGCAGGAAATAAACTTGTACTATTAACATTCCTGTAAAACCATTAGTCCTAAATGCATGTAATTGATGGGAGTACTAATGTTTGTAAAATGAACTGAGACTGATTTATAAGTCTGATAATAAAATAGTTCAGTAAAGGGCTTTGATCTAATAGCTGTGAAAGCAGTACACACACCTTAATGATTATCCTTGCAGATACCCATCCTCCTTTCAACTTTTACTAGCTTTAGTCATGACAATTTGGAAAGGAAAAAGCCCCGCTAAATGTAGCCTGATAGAGAAAACCATTGATCAGTTACACTCTGTTCTCCTTCCAGATACGAGCATCCAGCAGACTTCTTCGGACTATTACCAGTCTTTATTTGAGTATTGCTATTGACTGAGATTAAAGAAAATAAACACCTTGCCTTCTTCCTGAAATGATCAAAAATTTGCCCTATCCTACATGTACACTGAAGGCTAATAAACTAGCCTCTCCAGCAGAGTCTTTCTTCTGCAAAAGTATTTATGCATATAATGTCAGCTATGGTAAATCCCAAGTTGCTTTGGTCCATTGGATCCACTCACTTTGCTAGTTTTTCTTCCCTTTTCCTCCTTCCTGATATAAATTGTAGTTTAAAAATCAAATCAAATCAATCAATATTCATTCAGTTTTCCCATAGTATTGAAACAGTTAATTTTGCTCACTAAAGGAATACATCCAACTAACTTCTAGGCACATTTAATAAACTCAAAAGATTGCATTCATTATGCTAGTGAGAAGTAATCTTCCCATAGATGCCTCAGTATTTATGGTGCATGTCTAAGAGTCTCTCCTCTGTTTCCTAGGATTAGGACTTGATACTGTACCACAAGGTTTTACAGGCTGATTGTCTTAATGCTTTAAGATGAAGATATTGTCCTTCACACAAATAATTCAGCAGTTTTATAGCTGTTTAGTGTGTTGACTCTCTCAGCTTCTTCCTCCATCACTATCTATCACAGCTTTTTTTTCCCTCAGGCAATGTGCAAGCAGTTTAGGGTGGAAAAGGCTGAGAAGAGCAGCTCCTCCTCTGCATACCTCCAAGTCTAGCAGGTAGGACACCCTCATGGAGAGTGTGAGACCTCACATCAACCCCTCTGTGTTGAAGCAGACAGCAGGAGAACAGGAGCCTGTGTCTATCACAACCCACATGCATATTATTTACTGACAGGAGGGACCAAGCAGAGGGAAGGAGGAAGCTGGCAGCATTGGAGGTTTCATCTGTTCCTGTATTCAGTTTCTGAAATCAATAAAGCTGGTTTAGACAAGTTGCTATCAACACCTCTCCTCTCCTCTCCTCTCCTCTCCTCTCCTCTCCTCTCCTCTCCTCTCCTCTCCGAACCTCTCCGAACCTCTCCCCTCCTCTCTGAACCTCTCCCTCCTCCTCCCTTCCCGCCCCTTCCCTCCCCTTTTCTCCTTCTTGCCTTGCTTTTCTTCCCTTACATATGTGTATATAATTTTAATTTTTAAAAATATGCACATCCAAGAAAGTTCTGATTTCTGTAGAAAATTACCAATTATTAACCAAACCCCACAACTCATTTTCCTTATATGTGGACAATTTTATTTAGATTGGTAACTTTGCTGACAAGCTAAAATTTGCCTGTCTGGAACATTACTCAAAAACCGGAATGGAATTACTTCATCTTCATAACATAATTTTAAAGGTATGTGGTGTGGTATCAACCCTGAGAATTCATGTAGGTAACAGACATATATCACATTACAGGTTATATTTACTTCTGATTGCTTTCTGCTGCTCAGAATGAAAGTATTTCTAACAGGAATCCAAATGTATTTCCCTGCTCAGTGAAACTGCCATTCATAATGCAAAAATACACAAAAATTCCCTTCCAAAAACCCTTTGGATTTGTCATCACTCTTTGAGCGATGGTACTGGGAAGAATGCTTCATGGTCGAAGTGACTCCAGCCAGGAGGAGGGCTAAGTCACCTCTGTGGGCCACTCGCAACTGGATATTTGTACCGCACACGGCTGCACCACAGTCATTAATGAGGTCTCTGGGCAGGGCTGGCTCCCCCGGCCGTGTAACCATGCTGGAGATGGATGTCCCCGTGTTGCAGATAGAGGGATGTCCCCGTGTTGCAAATGGATGGATGTCCCCATGCTGCAGATGGATGTCCCCGTGCTGCAGATGGATGTCCCCGTGTTGCAGATAGAGGGATGTCTCCGTGTTGCAGATGGATGGATGTCCCCATGCTGCAGATGGATGTCCCCGTGCTGCAGATGGATGTCCCCGTGTCGCCTCCCCGGGCTGGGCGCTGCCTATGCCCGGGCTGCGCGCCGGCTCTGGCCGCCCGCCCTCGGGGGAGCCGCGGGGGCTGGCACCGGCCCCTATCGCTGTCCTTATCTGATCCGGCCGGGATCTGCCGGGACCAGCTCACCCTGTTAGAAAGGCTCGAACGCGTCTGTCAGCGAGCCGTGAGCCTGTGCTGGTTGAGCCCTTGGGCTGATGTGGCCCCGCCGGTTCGGGTCTCACCGGAGGTGCCGGAGCCCGGGGGTGCCGGGCTGTGCTGATCGGGGCGGCGTTGGGCCGGGCAGACACACCAGGCTGGGCTCGCACCGCACCCACAGGGAGGTGTGCCAGGCTCTGCCAGCTTTTACAGCTCCCTTCTCTCCCGGGAGAGCCAGAATGTCAACCTAAGTGGTATAAAGACATAGTCATCTAATTTGGAAGACCTTTGAGTCTTGAATTGCATAGAATGCAATCGTGCAAAAATAGGCAAAAATTCAACCGTATGGTTACAACTTGAAGCCAAATAAAAGGAAAACACCCACTTAAAGAAAAATCAAATAAATTTTGACTTAGTATCACTGACCTTGCCATCTCCTGTGTATTCTTAGTGACACCATGTAATGCCTTCCCATGAAGCATTTTAATTTTCTCTTCATTAGTTTCATCAGTAGGGAAGGACCGCTGCTCACAACATTTGCTTTTACATAAATCTGAGTGGTAAAATTCAACATTTTCTGCTGGAACCATTCTATATACAACCTGTCCATTAGTCACCTAATACATTTTTTATCACTTCATAGTTCATTTTCTTCCTTTGACCTTTGAGGATTCCCAAGGAATTCTAAAACCCATTAGTATCTATGAACACTCACAGTAAATCCATAAATGATTGCTTAATGGTCATTGCTAATCAGAATTAAGCAATCTTGGCATAGCTAAAGCTTTTATATATTTGAGGGGTTTTTTTCCTATGCGGTACGTGATTTGTTTTCTTTATTTACTTGCAATATTTATTTTAAGTATCAAATGATAAAATAAAAGTGTGTTTCTGGTTAAAAACTGATAAAATATTGTATGCATCAAGTGCTGAAGCCATAAATGCATTTAATGAGAGGCTGCATTTTTACAAATGATAGAGAGACTGTTTATGAGCATCACAGGGAGCTTACATAACTTTGATAGGGATGGATGCAGCATCTCAAAGCAACAGATAATGGCAGTTAGAGAAAGACAGATGAACTTCGAAAGATTGAATTTCATATAGATAAACCTCACAGTGTTCAGATGTTTATCTGCAGTTCATCTAATCTGGGTGACCTAGGGCTGTTGGAAGCTCACAAAGTCCCTGGTACCTCTGCTTTCAGGTAGGCTAGAAATGAAGTGAGACTATGCACACTCGCAGTATTCTGGCACTTTTGCTTTTGTTGCCTGCTGCAACCTTGAAGTGCAGAGGTGAGAGCAAGTTGAAACAAAGACCAAACACAGCCCCACCAGATCTCCCCTGTGCTGGATGCTGAACAAACATAAAGGCACTTACAGCTTTGTCTCCCTCAGTGAATTTACCTTCTACAAAGGAAACGAGGGAGTGCAGAACTGCACAGAGTGGAGAAGTGCTGATTTACAAATGTTCTGTAAATTCTGTTGTTCTTTGGTTTTGCCGTAAAGTGCAGCATTTCTTTATTGGGGGGTTTTATTAATTTTAAATATTAATTTTGAGCAGAAGGTATGAATGATGCAAAGCCCTAAGACAGTGAAAGATTCCTGGTGTTTTCAATGGACACTTCATTACCCCTTCTCTGGATGACAGCAAAGCTATATGTGTGGAACACATATGCTGAAACACCAAAACACTGAGTTGTTTCTGTGCAACCTGTTTCCAGTATGAGACTCCATGCTTGGTACCTGCTTAACCATGTGGAGTAGTGAAAAGACAATCTAAACTTGGAAGTGTATTGCTGGACTCAGAATTGCTGGTTGTCCCTTTAAAAGCCCTCTTCTCTGGCTTTAAAAGCCAAGTGAACAAGGGAGACTCGCAGCTGCATTTTAAAGAAGTAAATTTCCAGTTCTAATGACTAAAGAGGTATGAATGCCAAAATAAGAGAAATTAATAAAAACCCACAATTTTTATTGTTTTTTAAAAACTGAGTTATTATAGCCAAATGCATGTTTTCAAGGCTTGAATCATGATTTCGAATGTCTTGACACTGAAAACATTGGCCTAGTTATTTGTGATTCACAGGACAGTTACAAAGCTGTAAATAGATTTTGCTAAGTTTTGATTTATAGATAGTTGCATTTCCATTGAGTGCCAAATAATCTCTGCCTGTGCTTAATATAAACCTATTGGAACTCATAAATTGAGGTTATCTGTTGTTGGGTGTCTTGGAGGAAAGGCAACTGAATTCAGTGTAGGAAGTTCTTGAGCCAGAAGCAGATGTCACACTCTAAACATCTGAGGCTCATGATTTTTTGGCTGTCTCATTCTGTGCCTCTGTCACGCATTATGTTCCAGTCTTGCTTTGAGGGGAGCAGCAAGGGAACACCAGGGCTACTTGATGTCGTCGTGCATTGTCATGTTCCACCATCATTTATGGTCAGGATCCTCATCCAAAGCCCTATGAGGCCCAGCAAGAGCCTTGCCCTGATCTCCATGGTGTCAGAGCAGCCCCTGCCTGCCCAGTGTGTCTCTTCTGCCAGAGGGTACGTTCTGCTCTGCTTAGCCTTTCATGAAAAATAATTGCTTTCCTTTCCTCTAAGGAATATAACTTTGAAACCAGAATTTCCCAAATATTTTTATGTATATTTAATTTAATATTTCAAAAGACACATACTCCTAGAGGAATACCTACATTTGCTTAAGTTAATCGATTGTGTATTATGCATTTTAGCTGGATTGCTTTCACCTCTTACTATATCTCTTCTGATTTGGGAGGGTTTTTTGGGTTTGGTTTGTTGGGGGGTTTTTTTGGTTTTTTTTTGGTTTTTTGGGGGTTTTCTTGTTTGGTTTTTTTTTTTTTTGTGTTTCTTTTTTTTTTTTTTTTTAAAGTGATTAGAAAGGGCTCTTTGTTTCACTTTTATTTCTTGTTGGTTTCCTTTCCTAGTAACGATGCACTGCTGTGCCATTGTGCATGGTCTGGCGACACGAGCTGGCTGTGAGCAGAAGTCAGTGGTGTCCCTTGCAAGGCAGAAGTGGAGCACACAGGAAAAAGCCCTCAGTTAAGGTCGCGGTAGTCAAGGTACAAACTGGCTGGAGAAGTACAGCACCTTGAAGGCTTGGGCCCTTTGCAAGAAGCAGCAGGGGAAAATATTTTATTAGTTCTTTCGCTGACTGATTTTGTTTCAGGAGACCATAGCAGAAAAAAACAGAATAATTGAGGAAATTACAATAATAAACCCTTTTCTGAAATGGTATTTAATTACTGACAGCTGATGAAATGAGTCCAGAAGCATGCATAAAACAAGAAAGGAAGAAAAAGAAAAATATGTTCTTGTTCGTGGACGTTGAGCAACTTGGCCCAGACCAGTCTCCATTTGGCCTTATTTCAGCAAGAAATTTTTTGGTAAATCATAAATTCTTTCCCAAAATATACAATGCACTAGTTTAAAAACAATCAGTCATTCCATCGAAATTGAGGACGAGTTTGCAGCGGCGGCTGTCTCATTTTCAAGTAGCTGGTCAGAGATAGCAGCAGGATCCCTGCCTGCAGAGCCGCCGGGGAGCCGCCAGGCTGGGCACAGGCACCGTGGGCAAGGAGAGCCGTGGGCTGGACAGGCACACATTGCTGGTCACTGCTGCCAGGTCAGGGCTGGGGGACAGCCCCTGGCCTTGCCTTGGGGCACGTGGCCTGGCTGCAGATGCTCCTTTCCCCAGCTCCAGTGTATGCACTGACATTTCCATATGTGTCAGGTGGCCAAAGAGCTTTCAGCAAGCAGAGATTGGGTCCAGGCATCGCAGTAGGACACAAAAGAATGAGGCAGATTCTCTTGAGGTCAGGCAAGGAAGAACTCTGTTCATTATTTCAGACTACAGTATATATAGATTTTTAAAAAGGCCAAGAGATTGGATGATGAGGTTGCCACCTCTCCAACCTCGTTGGTGAAAATCACAGTCACTCATCCAACTCCTCCCAGAGGAGAAACATGGGAACACAGCCCTGCAGGTACACTTTGCAGAACACCCATGGATATGCACATGGCGTATGTCAGTGAGGTCAGGGCGATGGCTTCCAGGCACCAAGGGATGGCTGGTGTGGCTAAGAGATGCTAGAGAGGGGTCTGGGAACTGCTGTGACATCTTCAGAGTTTCTGGAAGAATAAGTGCTTATGTAACTGGTATTCCCTAGTGCAAAGGCAGCTGCCAGTCTGTGTCACTGCAAGCTGCCAAACTGGTCTCCATCTTTCCCACACATCCTGCTTTTTAAGAAGCCTTTATATTTGTTTGTCTACATTGTTTTTCACGTCTGATAATTGTGCTGGATTAATGATGAATGCTTTGATCTTCATATACAATAAAGTTTGTTATAAATCCATTGAGAAGGGTGTAACCAGAAAATAGAAAACTCCAAGTTATTTGGAATACTGAGACAGCAAAAGTGAAGAAGTAATAAAGATGGTCCTTTAAAAAGTAGAAAAAAATAAAACCCTTCCTATTTAATAAAATGAAACAATGTTTGACGCATATCCCACAAAGATCAAACAGAATTCTTATGTCAATATTGTTGAAAAAGGAGATCTCCCTTTTTTCCCCCGCCCCTGATATTAAGGTTTTGAACCCCAGGCTAGAAGGTTTTGGAATTATTTTGGATTTTCACCAGTCTAACAAGATCAGAATCTTGTCTTGTTTAAATAAATTATTTGAAACCATATTCCCCAATGGCCCAGCCTTCAGTAGATACTGCTGTTGAAAGGCTGGTCCCTTTGTTTGTTTGCCAGAAATATGACTATATGCATGTGCTTTGTTTTTGAAGTCTTTCTATTAGTGGACATGAGTCTGCTTGTCCTGTCAGGTCCTCAGCCAATACTGAACTTGAACTTTGTTCTTCTGTTTCAGATCTGGTGAAGCCTCTCCATTTTGTCCAGATGTATCTTGTGGCCCAGAAAGAGTATTTCCCGTCCCTCTAACCCCTGACATTTTCTTCCCCCAGCTCTATCAAAAGGTTTCTATAATTTCTCAAATAATCATGGGAGGAGAATCCTGGGGGTTTTTTCTTTGCTTGATGTAATCATAATATTGCCTTTTGGATCTCTTCTTTTACCTTCTTACCTCAAGTGTCTGTAGCTGTCTTCTCAAAGTGCATCTTCATCCCAGATGGGAAACTATGCTGTGACATCTGCAGCTGTGACGCTTGGGTTTGCAGATACAACAGTTGCGTATGAGGCTGCCCACAAAGTTTTCACAGATACCTTGAGCCGAATGTGTTTTTCCTGGTGCCCAGAGATCCCAAATTGGCTGGACCTTTTAATTGCACCTAATGGATGTACTTGCATATAATTTGAAATACTGGCCTTTTCCAGAATAATTTTATTAATTCCCTGGTGACAGTTTCTTACTTTTATTTGTTAAGAATGTACCTCTTGTAAGGAATTTTATAATGCTGGTTCCAGGAAAAATTATGCTCACATTGCACTAAGATGGACTTGCAGAGCAATAGGTCCAATACATTCATGTACAGGAATTATTAATAACAACATCAGTATTTTACTGACTGAGTTTTCTCTGAAGCTACAATTATATCTAACTATAATCTCTGCTGCAGTGATGCAAAGTCCATGAGAATGTTCCCCTACAGGCAAATAAACTTACATGGTGTGAAGAATCTCAAGCAGCAATCTTGGAGATGTGTGAGGTTTCTGAGTAACACTGGGTGAATGATGGCAACACAAATGACCTCAGAAATCCTATTTTGTTCTAGACTGACTCTGCTATCATGGTAGTCCTATTTAGGTACCATATTTTTCCCATTAAATTACTCCTTCTGTAGCAAAAGCACTAAGAAACAGTTGGAAGTTTTGGTTTTCAAATTTACTGCAGTTAAGCCATGCGGTTTTCTGAGTACAATTTCATAGGATTACAGAAGATTGTAAATCCTCAGAATGTTTTGCACAATTCTTTAATGTCAAAGACAGCATGTATTCTGAACTGCTGAATCTGCAGCTTAAAAGGAGGTAGGTTTTCTTCCAGACTTCCTACTAGGAATTCAGGCGGAATTTTTCCCTCTGATTTTCAAAACCCTTCTTTTAATTTTCGTTCAGAGTGCATTCATAGCAATTTTTGAGTTTTAATGTGAATGTTGCCTGGTATCTAAATACTGTTCCTTGCCTGTCCTTTCATTTCAAATAACTTCTAAACAACAACCATATCTCCAGAAATACGGCACTTTTTTTTTTTTACATTTATTCTGCTACAGCAAATTTGTGTTGTTTTCTTGGAAAGTTGATACACCATTTTCCTCACTAACTTATATGCTCTAGATAGACTGATCTTACATGAACATATATATATATATATATACACACATGTTGGATTGATCTTACATGAATATATACATCCTGCAGACACACCTGTTCTTTCCTGGGTTGCAAATTGTTAATGATCTTAGGGATCCATTGTCAATTATCACTACACAAGGTTCTATTTTCATTCTGGGTTGGTTTTTTTTCCAAATTTTTAAAAAATCCACTCAAATGTTCACAATTTAAAATACCAGATTTTGTTACTGGAAACCTTTCAATAAATTAGATGGAAAGTAAAATACGGGAAGTGTTGAGGATTTTTTGATCCTTTTTTCAGTTTGTTTTTAATAATTTTAACTTTTTAAAAACCTCAGGCAAACAGCACTTCTTGAAATGGTTAAATACTGACAAACATGAGAAGTGTGGATAGTATTTTCCTACAGCATTTTCTGTAATGGAGATCAGAAATATCTGAATGCTTCAACTAGTGCATTTAAAGAACTACACCAAAGTAACACTTTGCTGGGTTTAATCTAAGATTCCACAGAATATGGATGTTTATTAGTCAAAATAAATTGTAAGATGCAATATTTTTACATATTTTTTGGCTGAGGAAGAGGGCAAATATTGCATGGACTTGTGAATTATATGTCAGATAAAATATATTCAGAAGTATTCCAGTCTCTTAATTTGACTTTGCAAAATTCCTGTGACATGCATGTCAGACTTGAAAAACTCCACAAACGTATTTTAAAAGTATCCAGAGATCACAGAGACATCAATCTGTTGTGTGAACTGCAGCAAGGGAACATTTGGATTCTATATAGGCAACTCTTGTATTGCCACTGATGCTTAGCAGACACCATATATGATTTACTACCATTTTTATTAAAATAAAAAGCACACTTCAATAAATATCACATCAGACTAGGTATTATCCCAGACATATTTTATTTCTTAGTCTTTGCTGCCTCTTCAAATTTTGGCATAAAACAGGAGGATGTAACAGACTGTAAAGAAAAGGTTACAGACGGTCTTCAAGTTTGTGATGAGTGAAAAGGCTGCCTCAGTTATTAGTGCTACCTAGACATGCCATAATTGATAGGAATAATCTTATATCCAGGAAAGGTTTCTCACAGTGTTTGTGATAAAAGTTTATGTGCAAATTTTTCTTCCACTCCCTTAAACTTGATTTTTTCCAACTGATTGTTATTATTGAAACTTCATGGTGTTTTTTGAACTTTGAAATAATTTCTCATAGTGAAAAGGCTCCAATGCACAATGCTTTTGAGCAGTGCTGAATTTCATATCAAGTGTCCAGGAGACTGTGGGAGAAGAGAGACAGAAATCAAGCAGAAGTGAGTGATGCAGAAGCCTCTTTTGCATCTTATTTTGTTCACTTGTGAGGGGTCCTCATGCCATGACTGTCCTGCTTTCCTGTAGGGTTGCTCAGCTTTCTCTATGGGCTGTGTAGGAAATGCAGGCTGCTACTTTCATAAAGGGAGGAGTTGGCCAGGTGTCCACTAAAGCCACTCTATCACTCCTCCTTTGCAGCTGGGCAAGGGACAGAGAATATAACATAAGTCTAGTGGGTCGAGATAAGGACAGCAAGAGATCACTCTGCCATTACTGCCACAGGAAAAACAGACTTGACTTGCAGAAATTCATTCATTTTATTACCTATCAAAGCAGAGTAGAGTAATGGGAAATATAAACTAAATCTGAGAATGCCTTCTCCCCTCCACTTCCTTCTTCCTGGGCTTAACTTCACTCCTGTGTTCTCCGCTTCCTTCCGTCACCATTTATCACACATTGTCTCTACTGTTGCTTGTTCCTCAGGGGGAAGACTCCTCACACTATTCCCATGATCCAGCATGGGATCCCTCTCACCAGAGACAGCCTTCTGTAGCCTATTCAACACAAGTCCTTGCCACAGGCTGCAGTTCATCACAGATTCATTCAGCATGGGTCTCTTTCCATGGGGTGCAGTCCTTCAGGAACAGACTGCTCCAGTGTGGGTCCCCCATGGGCTCACAAGTCCTGCAAGCAAACCTGCTCCAGTGTGGGCTCTTCCTTCTGTGGGGCCATAGCTCCTGTGGGGCTATGAGCTCCTCATAGCTCCTGAGGTCACAGCCTCCTTGGAGTGCATGCCCCTACTCATTACGGAAGGCAGTTTTATATTTGCAATAAATTAAATTAATTTCCCCAAGTTCCAACACTTTTGCCCATGGTGGTAACTGGTGAGTGATCTCTCTCTGTCCTCACCTTGACTCATGAGCCTACATTTTCTCTCCCTTGTCCAGCTGAGGAGGGGAGTGATAGAGCAGCTTTGGTGGACATTTGGCATCCAGTCAGGGTCAGGATTTAAACATACCAATTTCTATAGTAGATCATGTCTTTAAATTTTAACCTATTTAATTTAATATTTAGCTTTAACAACAGAGTGAGCAGTAGCAGATACGCTGGAGAGCAGACCATCTATGAGATAATATGCAAGGAATTTCCTAGCTCATATGAGTAAATAGCTTGTACTGTGCTGTTGTTTTTTGCATGTAATTTAATGTAACTACCAGTCTGCTGTCTCTGTGATTTGACTTCTGAGAAGAGGTTATGTTCCTGCACCTAGTCTGGGACCTTTTCTAGTTTGATGTATTAACCCAAGTACATAATCTTAAACTGATTACTTGGTGCTGCTGTCTGGTAAAGTAAGTTGATACAGTTTATCATATTTATCATATTATCATGTGTTTGATGATTGCTGGTTTTCTCCTAATTTCAGCATTGGCAAAATAATTTTTTCTGGGATTATTTAAGAACATAAAAGCTCAGAAAATGTGTTGTTAAAATTTAATTTCTATTTTCTCTTTGCCTTGATGATACCTGTTGGCAAAGAACTCCACTGTGTGGGAAGAAAACATATCTCTTAATATCTTGAATCTTGCTCTTTGATTTTGCTGAAAGTCCAACATAAGTTGCTAAAGGACATGGGATATTTTTGTAAATTTGTGTTTATTACTTTGACTCTCCTCTCTCTTAAAACGACATTTGCTTTTAATAACTCTTGTCACAAATTTTCATATTTCTTTGAATATATCTGTATTTCTGTTGTTCAAAACAAGAATGGGTTTTATCCTCCTCTACAGCTACCTAGAAGGTAGTGCCTAGTCTGAGACAGTTATTCAGGATCTTTCAAAACGAAGACTGAAATCCAGGGTGAAACTCACTGCATTGGAAGATGAGTGTATGAAATAACTCAGACAATTCCCATCCTTAGGATTGGTCTTTTAATTACAGAGGAAAGTGTAGTATCTATTATGATACTGAACACTGACATTTTGGACAGCTGAAGTTAGGTGAGATCAATCCTGCACACATAATCATACCTGAATCACTATTGTGGATTCACTATCACCCAATATTTTCAGTATCATATACCATACCATTAAAAAAAATTCACTTTCTTTTTTTTTTTTTCCCCCTGTTTCCCCCCCCACAACCATTGCACAGAGTCATAGAATAATTTAGATTATATGAGATGTCTGGAGATCATCTAACACAACCTTCTACTCAAAGCAGACCCAACTTAGGTTAAATTGCTCAGAGCCTGTCTCAGTTGAATGTTGAATATCTCCAAGAATGGATAATCTTCAGCCCCTCTAGACAGCCCTTTCCAGTGTCATTACGAAGATTTTTTCCTTATAACTATTTTGTATTTCCCTTGCTTTTATTTGAGTCTCCTGTGTCTCATTCATCCACTGTGCACCACTGAGTCTGGCTCAATTTCTCTATATCCTTTCATTAGTAGTTGTAAACAGCAATAATATTTTCTCTTAGCCTTCCTAAGACTGAAAAATCCCACTTCTCTCAGCCTCTTCTTGAACGTCCCTCCTTGCCCTCGCTCCTTAATCGCCTCCATAGCCCTCTGTTGGACTTCCTCCAGTTTGTTGGTGTTGCTTGCACAGAGGAGTCCAGAGCAGGACACAGCACTTGAGATGAGCTTTGCGTCTTAAACCAAAGGGACTAAACACTTCCCTCAACCTGCTGGCTGTGCTTTTGCTAATGCAGCCCCATATGAGCTTGGCTTTCCAGACTGCAAGAGGTTTGCTGTGCACTTTTAGAGCTGAGTGATGTGAAGTGTGGGTCTTTTTCAGGGTGGGTGCAGTTACTGCAGAACTCATTTGATGTAATTCCAGTCGTGTCCTCCAGCGTGAAACATTTGACACCATCAGCATGAAATGCTAAGTGCCATTGCTCAGTCACTGGGAGTGGGATAATTTCATCCAAAAAATGTTAGGTGTGTCTGAGCTCAACATCTGCACTTGCTCTATGGGCAATGAGGAGAGAGAAATCTGCAGAGACTGATTCTTCTCACCTATTTTAGACCCTTGTTTTATGAGGAAATTATTCTTATTGTAAGGGTCTGGCACTTTTCCTTGGTTGCAGAATACGCCTGGAGAGTTGGCTTAAACTGAACTCCTAAATATTTGATAGATTTTCTTAGGTGAAGCAAATCTTACCCTTACTGCAGGGTTTTGCAGTCTTCCCTTGCACAGGCTAGGCAAAATGTATTTATAAGTAATCTGATGCCCAAATGTGCAATTTTTCTGCTGTTACCATTCTAAATGTTTTCTGCAAGTTTGACCTCCAGAGTAATCAGGTGTGGTGAGATAGATGAGCCTACTTAAAATTTTATTTTACCAAGCAAAACAGATAAAACTCATCTAATTGCTCTAATAGCCTCATTTATCACATGACCTTGGTGATCTGATGTTTTCCACTCTATTTCACTCTTGTAATTCTCGTAGAGGAATGGAAAACCAATGCCAAGTCTGTGCAAGAAAAGATCCCCTTCTGAGAAAGATGGAACTTTCCCAGAAGGAAAGATATTGACTTATTTTTCCTGCTTCTTGAAAAAAACAGTGGCCATTTGGTTGACCAGTGAAGATAGTGCATCAATATGAGAGCTGCCCAGAAGTGCCTGGTATCAGACAAGGAAATGCAAGTTGTAGTAGTGCGACTCTGGCTTTACATTCAAATATTTAAATTTAATCATCTGTTTGAAAGGATTTTTCTACTTTTATTTGTATCTTTACCAAAGGTATTTATAATGCTTCAATATTTGAAAGAAGTATTGAATATTTGTTAGCAGAAGCAAGTATAAGTTTTCAATTTACGTGAGCATCTTTCAAATTCAGAGTGCTGGCTTAGTCATTTGTGGATGAAGAAGGTGAGATGTTCTACATAAGATGGGCCTGTGCTGTCCTGCATCCTTCATACCACTGGCTGAAAATGGAAATACATCATCTCACTAATGAATCTGAACTTAGAAATGTTGTAGTCTGAATAGTCAATACTACCCTTTCTGAGGAAACCAAGATGCTTAACCATCTCCTCACCTGTTATCAGTCATTTTTAAACCAAAGCTTGCAGGTCTCTGCAAGTGGGACAGAACTTTTCTCACCAGAGGACCAGATGGTACTCCTGTAAAATTCACCACCAGCTTCAAAGGTTCACTGCTGTGCATCAACACTTTGTTCCCTCCCTTCCCATGCTCAGTGCTGAGAAACACAGCGAGGCCATTGGGCTGTGCTGTCTTTAACCTATGGATGGTGTACAGGTTTGAACTCTAGTGGGGCTCACCTGAGCATCATTCAAAATCCACAGCTGTCGTCAGACGTTTTCATTTGGTTGGTGCCACATCAGAGGGTATTGCACTGATCCTCTCTGACCCACAGAATTTGTGTTTGTTCTTGATCTGAGAGATAAGTATGGTTTTGAAGCAAAAAGTCCCTCAGAGTGCAAATGTACAGGAATACATGGAAATGCTTACTTTGCTGTAATTCAATCCGGCCTTGAAATAGTTTGAATAATTTATTCAAATACCGAATAGGTTCATACAGTCTATGGGCAGAGCCTCTATCAGCCAAACGGGGCTGAACAAAAAAGTTCCTTCTAGCTAAAATCTTGGGGATGTACAACACTATTTACCTTGTGAAGCATAAAATAAGACAAATTAGGTGTGTCAACTGCTTGTTACTTTCACATCTTTATGTCTCCAATATATTATTTCAAATGTTGATTTAAAATGTATTTTAAAAAGATCCTTGACCAGTTACTGCTATTGTGAACTTTTGAAATGAGAAAACAAAAAGTACGCTTGAGCCCAGTGGAAAATACACAGTGAAAAGCATACCTTCTTTATTTGGAGTGGCAATCTCTTGGCTACTTGAGGTTAAAATGAGAATAAATACTGGGAAATTTAGGTCAGAGACTTGGGGACAACAAGGAGGTCAGAGGGCAATGTCAAGGAGTCAATAGGAAACAAAACTAATTTTTTACTATTATTTTAATGCCAATTAGTCAAAATAAATAAAATTATTAAAAATGCATCATTTAGTGTTGTAAAAATAGCAAGGCTTCAACTAAAGGCAAGAGTTCCATAGCCTGAGCACTGTCAAAACCAAATGAAATTTAAGGAAATGAAGAACAAGGAAAATCAAAATTTTTGTACGGTTTAAGTGCACAATACATCTACAGAGGAGTTAATGTAGTTCAGATGTCCCATCTCAAGAGGATGTAATACTGAAAATAAAGAATCACAGGAGGGCAGCAATCATGATCAAATATGTGGAAAAGCTTTAACATCAGGAACAAATGGTCTAGGATTCATCAGCTTGGAAAGGAGATCAATGAGTGTAGATAGGATGTATGTCTGCAAAGCAATGACTAAAGCAAGCAGGACATGGCTGGTCACTGCCTCTCCACATTACAAGTCGAAAACATCAAGTTGAATGACTGAGTGATAGTTTCAATTAAGGAGAAGATGAGAATTTTTTATCCCTTTCTAGAGAAGCTGTGGAACACACAGTTCTGTGTCAGTGGTGGATGCCAAAAGGTTTACATAGCTTCTAACTTGAGCAGCCAAACTTGTGGGAAAAGGAAAGAAATCCTGCAGGACTATTTAACACATAGATCCCTCTTCTGGAAAGGAGGTTGCTGAGCTGCAGACTGCTGTAGGCTGGAAGGGGAGGCTGGGGAATCATCACTGTATGCTTGACCTGCCCTTGGACTCTTCTCTTGGCCTCTGTTACTGGCTGTTGACAGAGTTTGGCCATCAGATCTTTTGTTTGACTCCTCACAGCTGTTCTTAAACCACCACACAGACTGGCAGTGCTGTTATACCTATCACTGTGGCCTCTGTAAAAGTCTTCAGCAGAAACACTTATGAGTGCGAACCTGTGTGTTCTCAAAGTAATCACAGTACTTCTGCACAGCAGATCATTACACTGAGAGTGATATCCATGAAATTATAGAAGCAGATTCATGGGCAACTCCAAGACTATCAGTTGTTTACTGAGGACTTTGAGGATCTAAAATTCTTAGTTAATGTTGGTCATGAAAATGTTCTAGGCACTATAACTCCCTCCAGTTTGTAGCTGAGTTAGAGCTGAGTGTCATTTGTTACACTTAATTCACCAGGGTGTTTAGGTGATTACTAAGTCATCATGCCAAAGCATTTTCTTTGGTAGTCCTTAGTTAATTTCAAATTGAACAATACCATTTGTCAGTCAAGAAATACAGTACCTCTTCTTTCCTCACATCCTGCACCTCCAGTAATTCTCCTAGTGATACTGTCAATAAAAAATGTTTGGCAGAGGCAGCTGCTTTTCAAGGTGAGAATTACACCTTTGGCTTTTACATTATTTCTTCCATCCATAAAGCAAATATGCAAGAGAAAAAAAAGCTCCCAGTGTTCCAGTAATCCCAGACTGCATGCATATTTCTACTTCATTTCCCAGCAACTTAAAATCCTAATATTTGCCTTGCAGACTATAGCAGACTTTAAATTCTGGGTGAAGGAGATCTGGGAGGACTGAAAATCCAATCAACTTTAGGATTGTGTCTTGGCAAATTGAGCTGGAATCAACTGTTGGGATGCAGGAAGGGCCAATATGAAACAGTTTTAGGGAGAATAATCATGAAATAGGTAAAAAAATAGGTGAAGAGAGGGAAATTGTTTCAATAGTAGTTTCACAGAGTGGGAGTAAGGCGTTAGTTGCTGAAGATAAATTAAACAGGGGTCAATGAAGACTGAGACACTGTCATAATAAATTGTTCCTACTGGAGGAGTAATTGAAATGGCTCTGTTAACTTCAGTGGGAATTGGATTAAGGTTTGTAAACTGCTGGAAGAATATTTAAGTTAGCTTTTCACATAAAGTCTTCATGGAGATAAAAATATTTTAAAAAGAAGATTCTAGAACTTCCACCATTGTAGACATTGATTTGAGTTAGTTTCAGGTTAATTGAATTAACACTGCTGAAATGTAGAAATATCTAAGCTCCTCTGAAAAACACTTCAGTTGTATTAAATATGTGAATTTCTCTATTTTTCTTCAGGTATCAAAGCCAAAACCAAAGAGTGCATTTTATTATATGAAAAAGATGCTTCACTTACAAATTGTGAAGCAATAATTATAAAATTGTTACATGAAATGAATATTCATTAAGTCCCAATCCTGGACCTGCACCCTTGGAAAAAGGTTGCCAATATTAGTGCAGCCATTTAGGTGCACAGTGTTGTTCTTATTAGCCTTGTATCTGCTGGCAAGGTCGTCTCCAATAGTTCTGACCAATTTCTATAAACGTCAAAGTGTTGCCAAATGCTTTTTCTGAGCAGCTGCTCTAGGGGCAGATGGGACAGGAAGGAAAGTACTGGCACAGAGCTGATGAGCATGACAGCACAAGTGTTAAGTTAGATAGATGAACAGTGGCAGCAGGAGAGATGTCTTAATCATTTGTAGACATTGGGCATCAATTGATTTTTTTTCCCCTCAGGCTTTAATAAGATTGTAAAGCCAGGGCCGGAGAAAGACAGGCACCAGGGTTACATTTTATCCAGCTACCATGTTTGAAAGGAGTTCCAGTTGACAAGGGGGGTTTGATTTTATCCCTTTGGATGCCTAGCTCACTGTTGAAACATCTGTTATTTCAACACCTCACTCACCCAGCTATACATTCTAAATAAGCCTTGTCAACTTGGTGTATTCAATCGAAGAAAAAAACAAGACACACTTCTGTTAAAAGGAAAAAAAAGATTGTGCTAGCAGATATTTAAAGTGCTGTGTTAGATGAGGACCAATGACTCTTAAAATCAAAGGTAAAACTCTTGTCCCTTTAAGAGAAAGCTAATAACTTACAGTAATTTCTTTTTGTTTGGATGAAACTGTGTCTACAAATGTTCTTTGTTAACAAAACAACACTGGATCACAAAAGGGATGTATACACAGAATAATGAGAAAATTTTAGTGGTGCCATTGCTAGCTGGAATATAACCAATACAAATGAAAGGCCACCCCATGTTTTCTGAACCCCTATGCCCCACAAAACCACTGTGCTGATTCTCTGTTCAGCTTCAGAGAAGGAGCCTGTGTGTTCACACAGCCTTCCTCGAAAGGATCGAGCAGAGTAGGTTAGATGCATGTTAAATTAAACAAAGGAAGTGGCACTGTGGCAAACCCCAGAGTTTTTCTGTGAGGCATCCCTGTCTTCCCAGAGGTGTGGAGCTGTGTCAGCTTAGATTCACCTGATGTGAAGGTGAAAATAGAGGACATATATAGAAAATCTGTGGATGAAATTTACTTGTAGGCACTCTCTCAATAAAAAGGTAATGGACTGTATGCTTTCACATGTTTGCAACAGGGGGACAGAGCTGAAAGACTCACAAAACTTCTCATCTAATAAAGATGAGAGATAAAAGACAGAGTGAACACTTAAAAAATACAGGGGAATTTGTTTTGTTGGGTTCTTTTTGGGGATGAGGGGTGGACTTGGGAGTCATAACAACATACAGAGTTCTTTTTTTAATTAATTTCTTTGGGTTTCCTATTCTTTTTTGGATGTTCTCTTCCAATTGTCCGCCCATATGATTTCAAACACAGGTATTATTGCACAACTGAATGAAAGAAAAAGAAAAAAGGAGAAAACCCTATGAATTTGCTGAAGAAACAAGTACTCAAGAAAACAGAATTTTTTTAAACCCATGGGTCTTTCAAAACTGTATCTAAACTCCTGAGGCAGCAAGTAACCTGGCATCATTTGGCATTCCAGCTGATTCTAGGAGGTGGAAACAGAGAGGTGTATGAATGTGAAAAGCACACTGATTTTTTTTATCCTCAAAACATTTCCATAGTGTTGAATTATGGTTCAGGCCAGTTTGTAAGTTATATGAGCCAGCTTGCTGATCCCTAGATATGAGACTCCAGGGGGATAAAGCCAGACTCCAAAACAATCATTCAAAAATCCAGTCAGAAGAAGGATGAATATGATACTTTTGGGGATGGTGGCCTGTGGAGGGAAGAAAAGGAATTTTAAATGGGAAATTGCTCAGAAGACCATAAAAATGAGTAAAGCAAAAAGGAAAAAAAAGACAACTTTTTGCATTATGGAAAAATATTTTCTGCTGTGAGACTTTGCAAAATAAAATGGTATAGTCTTTTTAGCTCATTCTTTCCTGAATTTCAGATGTCTCTGCCAGAGTGTGGCAGATCTAAATGCATCTGCTTCCTGCTAGTCACAAAGATCCTTGCTGTACTTGACAGTAGCAGTGTCACCAAGGATCTGTGTTAAAGGCTTGCTTCAGTAGTTCACCCAACACATACAGATTTGGTGGAAAATTAGCATATTTTGGTAGTAAAACAGGCAGAGTCATTGAAGATGTCTGCAAGGCTGCATCAAATGAATCTACAGATTTCCTTCATGACCTTAAAGCCTGAAGTTCATGAGTTCAGGGGTTACAAATACACATACTTTTTAATGCATATTGTGGTCAAGTAACAGCTGGATGTGGATTGAAGTGACCATTCATGTGCTTGGTCATCTCCACGAGTAGTTAGTGAAATTAAGAATTGTTTTCAGCAATATGCCTGCATTGTGCATTGCACATTTCTGCACTGAAAACATCTGAAAATTGGGCCCATGACCTCTTTGCCAATATTTCTGTTGGGAATTTGGTGAAATTGTTTCTTCAGTAAACACCCAGTGATATTGTAAAGTTAAATGAATTCCTTTGGACAGCACACTAAAATACTTGGAAGGAGAGCATAATGTAAGTACAAAGTACTTTTTTATATAGGCTGAGTCACGTTCTTCTGTTCAATGTGTACATCAGTCTTAATTAGGAAAAGACTGCAAAATATTCTACATGCTGTATGGTCTGATCATCACTGATGTAACAGCACTGGTGCTTGAGGTCCCTTGTGCTGAGTGCTTTCATAGGAAAAAATCCTCAAAAATGGGAACAGAACTGGAACACAGGTAATAATTTTATTTATGAATGTGTACATCTGCTACAGATACCTTGAACCTTGCAATAATGTAGATTCTTTTCACAGGGAAGAGGGATGTGAAAAATACTTGGTTGGTTGGTTGGGTTTTTGTTTGTTCGTTTGTTTGTTTAAAACAATTATTTATATTATCAAAAGGTACCAGTTAGGAAAGTGTCTGATGTTGGACAGAGGGCCTAAAGGAGCAGCCAGATAACTTCTCCCTGTAACTCCTGAAGCATTATCCATGGACTGGCATAAGAAATGAGCTGTGCTTTAGCTGGCTCCAGTGTGTCAGAGTGATGGTCTCCTCAAAGTAAAGCTGAAAATGGGAATGGGATTTTTGAGCTGTTAAGAGGAGAAGTCAGTTGAGGAGTCAACTTCTGTTGACCTCTCACTGAAAATTTCATTAATAGATGTGTGTACTTGGGTAACTGAATCCAATCTTGGCTGCATGTCAAATCCCCAGTTCTGGGCACCTCACTACCAGAAAGACACTGAGGTGTGGGAGCATGTACAGAGAAGGACAATGAAGCTGGGGAGGGAATGGAGCACAAGCAGCAGAGGGAGCTGGGGTGTTCAGCATGGAGAAAAGAAGGCTCAGGACAGAGCTTCTCACTCCTCACAACTGCTTGAAAGGAGGTTGTAGCAAGGTGGGGGTCGGTCTCTTCTCCCAAGTAACGAGCAACACAATCAGAGGAAATGGCCTCAAACTGTGCCAAGGGAGATTTGGACTGGATATCAGAAAAAATATCTCCACTGAAAGGAATGGCAGGCATCTGAATAAGTTGCCCAGAGAAGTGGTGGAATCACCACCCCTAGAAGTGTTAAAAAAATGTGGATGTGGCACATGGGGACACACTTTAGCATTGAACATCAGGAGTTAGGACAGGTTAGCATTGGACCTAATGATCTTATGTGTCCTTTCCAACATTAACAGCTCTATGATTCTATGATCCCTGTAAACCTGATTTTAAAAAATGCTGTATCAAATTCTGCATCTATGGAGGTTTGTATTTACTTAGCCTAAATGTTGTTATCATGAGCTAAACAGGGACATAAAAACCCAACTCATTTCTTATCTACATTAAAGCACCATAAACACATTTGACATGGTGTACTTTAAAAAAAATTAGAAAAATAGAGAAAACCACCCATCTAGAAGCCAAGCTTTCTGTGCAGGACTCTGTTTGGCTTCAGTGGGGCTACCTGCCAGGCTGATTCCAGATTTCAAGCAGTCTAGTGAATTGTGACAGACTGGCGTCAGTCTTGTATTCCTATCTTATGAAACATTTCCAATGGAATATTTTAATTAAGATCAGCTTTGCTGGCATCAGAAAACTCACAACCTTCCCACAATCAAATATCAGCTAGAGAAAGCAGTAAGCAGTTGACCACAGAGCTGTTTAACTTCAAACCAAGGTGGGAACCTGCTCTGGTTTGTCAGACAGTGTCTAGTTGCTGTCCTGCTCCTCAGGCTCAGCTTTGACTCCTCAGTAAGAAAACAGTAATGCAGAAAACCACCCATGTATCTTTTCCACAAATATTCAACTCACTCCCTGGATTCAGATGGATTTTCTGATATTAAACAAGTAAATTTGTAATGGAATAGGGAAGTAAAATTAATCAAAAACAGAGCTGTTCAAGAAATTCAGTGTCTGCACTGATTTGTTGTTATTGTTTTCCCCATGGATTTCAGTCACTAAGCACTATGTCCAGATTGCCATGTCATCAGCAGTCACTGGATCCCTGCACAGGCTGTCTGAGGAAACCTGGTCATTTTTAAAAAAAGATGCAGACTGTGGTCATTTAATTTTTTTCAGCTTATAGGTTTCAGGGTACTTAAAGTTTCCTTGAAATGGAGCAGTTGTTCAGACAGATACAGTGGCCAATCACCACTTCTCCTGTTAATTTGCATATAATGAGTCTATTGTTCATAAGGGATTAGCATCCAGAGACTTCTGGCTGCTCAGGCTGCTCTTTGACAGATTACTTGGACCTGTCATGACTCTTTAAGGATCCCTGCTAAGAGGCAGAGTAAATTACCCTCTGCTGAGCTCTGTGCTGCTGTGGCTAGGCTGTGGTTTATTCAAATCGAGTTCAGCCATTACCACACCACACGGCAGCATGTGCTGCAAGCAAAGAGAAGTTTTGTGCAGCTGGGGCAGTGGGGCTCCCAGGGCTCCTCAAGGCTGCTGGCTTGGCTCCTGCACGGCAGGCAGACCCAGAGGGGCTGCTCATGGTCACAGGCATGGTGGCTTCCCTGGGGGAAATCAGTGTCCTTGGCTGTCCTTTTCTTAGTGTCTGGTCATGGCCAGGAGGGACAACTATGAAGGATCAGCTAAGTGTCTTTAGCATACTGAGACCAATGGTGGGGAGTGGTGGGGAGCTATCAAGAGCAGTAGGTGGGTACATTTTGACTCCTCTCCTTGTGTAATAATAGGAACTATCAAATGAAGCTAGCGTGTGATGGGTCCAGGACAAAGGGTGGCAGCTCCTTGCTCAGGGTGTGAGGGAGCTGGGGCAGTCCTTACCACCAGAGATCAAGAATATATTTCCCATGAGTTCAAGGAGAAAATGGATTTATTCTTCAAGAAAAAAAAAAAAAATGAAGATACAGAGTCATTGACTCTTCCTGAGAAAGGTCCCCAGCTATCAGATGGTGAAGGCTGTGAGAATGTTTGAGCATGTAAAACTAGATCCTTGTGCTGCTCCTATGCTCTTCCTCAGAAATCTGCAAAATCTCCATCTGTGACTGATGGAGACAAGGCACTGGGCTGGACTTGGCATCCACCCAGAATGATTATTCCCCCATTTGTCACAGATGTGCCTCTTGCTCCCACCCACTTTCAAGCCACATGCTAGCCTACTACAGGCCTCTCAGTTACTTTAGGTATTTGTACATGTTTTCCACATTACAAACCAAGAGAGAGATTTACCAAGGTACATTGGTCACTTCATAATACCAGTGTTGCAGAGTTGCTGCCATTTAAGAATTATTGGCTGACGCTTTTTAGAGAATCTTCTGTACCAACAGATCTACTTCTCAAAGCAGAACTATAAAAGGAATTTAATACTAAGTCTACCAGTTTCAAACTAGTCAAAATACACAGTTGGTACTGGCTTTGGGCTTCTCATACAGAGAACATATATGCAGTTTAATTATTCTAAAATGTCGTAAGTGATGCCAGTGAACAAAGCTACATTAATCTGGAATTACTGCTAAAAGGATAAAGCACTTTGAGGAGAAAAAAAAAGTTACAGGAATATTGCTATTATCTTAGAAACAAACCTTATGAATCTAGGACATGAAAGTTAAATTTAGACAAATTAATCTTATACTTAAAAAAATTAATCTAGGCGCATAAGGACAAGCAAATACATACTAAAGACAACTGAATGTTCATAACAATCTTACTAAAACAAACCTTTAGCCCCAATTGGAAAAGAAAAAGTGTGATTAAACAAAAGTCATTGTGTCTATAAAAATTAATTTAATCTAATTTGTGACTATGTGCATTCTGACTGCAGGGAAGGCCAAGGTACTAGAAAGTTATATAACATTTTAGCTAGAGATAGGATGAAACTTGCTGTTATCTTAACTCAGGGGTTGAAAGCCTGAGGTGCCAGTGGCACACCTGGAGAGTCCCAGGATCCTGAAGAGAATCACACAAGCACATGGGGTTCTGTCTCTCTTGTAATCCAGCCTGAGGTTTAAAGCCAGTTTGGGTATTGGCTACAGACTGCAGCAGTTACCTCAGTCTGCATGGATGGATTCACTCACTCTGTGACTGCACCACTGAGACACAGCTGATCTCAGGGGACAGCAGCAGGAGGCTGCTCTGCAGAGCTGGAGCAGAAGGAGAGGCAGGAAGGCAGCAATAACACAAGTGCTGTCAGTGAGGTATATGGTTTTTATTAATAGAAATTTGCTTAGGTAGTGAACAGGATTTTTTTACTAGTTTTCAATACTAAAATATTCCCTTTTGTACTTGTTCGCAGCCTGACTATCTCTGTGGAAGACTGATTTCAAAAAGCTGTGACATTCTGAGACTGTGCATTTGAAATTGCTGACATATCATGGTAAGAAACGTGTTTAGAAGAGAAATTTTAAAACTGAACGCTTTCAAAACAGACAGTAGCCTAGATGCTATATATATAACAATATGATATATTTTTACAGTTGTGATAATATTACAAAAGCATTATTAGTGAGAGCTTAATCTGAGTTTCCAGTACCTGAAGTAATAATTCTGAGTCAGGGATAACACTGAAATTTTTGATGAAAATTTTTCCTTAAATGGGAATGTTTTGATCCAGCTCATCTGCTGGCATTGCCTCAGAGCCTCCAACTTCCCCAGCCCTAAATACCAAGCTGTTCTTGCAAAGGCATCAGACTGATGAAGGGGATGAGCGAGGCCTTGAGCCAACTGTTTAACCTGCCCTTCCAGCTTCACCTCTCACACTGCTGGTTGTCCATCCATCTGCAAACATTGTTTCTTAAGCAAAGGATTTCTGTATTTCAGCTTGGGGCGCCTGGTCCTTTTGAGGCTGGAGCTTCTCCTTCACAAATGAATAAATGCTGCTCCCTGCTGGAAACTCTCGGTGCGCCGCAGTCTGCTGACATTTTCCTTGTGAAAAGAAGCTGGTGGGAAACGCAAATAGCTATTAAAAACCAGTCCTTCAGGGGGCAAACTCTCCAAGGATTAATGGTAGTGCAGTGCTGCTGGATCTCTTACTGTCTGTCCTGGGCTGCTCCTCAGCAGCGCTGGAGTCAGAGCCACAAGCACTGGGACACCATCACCAAGGATTTGGCATCACAAGACAGGAATGAGAGAAGCCATCCAGAGACCTGGCAGCTGCTCTTGTACCTCGGGTGAAATACAACAGGCCTGCACACCTGCAAAGGCAGATCTGTTCCTATTGACTTGGTGCATGGACAGCCACTTCACCTCGAGAATGGAGGAACTCTGCCCTGCCTGCCTTGCCTCAAGCTCATAAGTGCAGAGAAGCAGGCCAAGAGGAAGTGTTTCTTCTGTGACTGATGGACCTTGGCAGCAATTATGATCCTGGTCCCTAAACTATTCAAAGCACACCCATCCATGTCTGTGGAGGCCATGTGGTAGATCTCACTGAGAAGAGACCCAGCCATAGGAAGATAATAGATCTGGTTTGTAGGAGGTGAGCTAGCTTGACAAGCTGTCATGCAAATCCATTTTATGCAGGTTAATTTAAGTAGAAAATACATTCAAATGCTGTACTGGATTAGGCTAAATTCTGAGCATGTCTTCCAGCCCTCTTGACTAAACTTCAAATAAGGTGCTGGGAGCAGCAGTGTCTATTTCCTCATGGGAAGGTCCAGTGTACTAAGATACTTTCACAACAGAGACACCCTTATTAATCTGAATCTGAGCTCTCAGATCCTGGGAGATGTTACATCCCATTGCTCACAGTACTCTGATCTCACTCCTCCAGGGTTGTTTCTTTGCCCAAGAGCTGTGGTGCCAGTGTGTTTGAATGAGTTCATACATCCAAACTGAAGAACTGAAAAGACTGGGAGAACTCTTCTTGAGCAGATTGTGTGAACTAAGGTGTTAATTTAGCAGGGTGTATATTGCAGCTGCAATAGGCAATATCAGCTAAGGACAAAGAAATTTGCAAAGGCAATAATGTTTCAAGGAATAAGAAGCACATCAGAGTACAACACCACACTTGAGCAGAAGGTGATACCAGACCAACTCCAATCTAACTTTTCTATCTTTCAATTTCCTTTTCATACCTACTTTGGTGTAACATCTGTATGTTTTCAGCCTTCACCTCTAGCAATCATTGCCTCAATCTTCGCCTCTACTCCTTCCTCAGTTGTGGTTTCTGAATTATTGAGACATCTTTCTTGCACCATCAAGGTACAATGGTTCCTTTATAAATACTGTATTTACTGAGGCCTTAAGCCAGTACTTGGTGACGTTGGTGGGATTCAGTCCACTGATTTCAGAGGACTTTGGAACACACTTTCTCTGTGAATTGAAATATTAGTTTCATTTCTTAACCCTTTTCCTAAGTGGTGGAATGTCAGCAGGGAGGCCGATATGTTCCCAGCTGTGAGCTTTGCCTTGTCGGTTCCCACAATAAAACCTGGAGAAGACGTACCCCATTGAAGGGAAGGCAGCCAAGGCAATATGGAAGGAAGCTGAGGTTCTGTTTTTCCAGTTTTGTGGGAAGCAAATGATAATTATTGTCAGTTTCAGGCCAGACCTACAGCTCCTGAGCTGGGTCTCAGTCCCTGGTTCCTCTGAGGTCGGTTTGGAAAGGATGAATCAGAGGTGAGAGCCAATGACGCATTAAGAGCTTTCCCAGCAAAAACAGATTTAGAGGAACAAGCAAAACCAAATCTACTCAGTTATTGTTCTTTCCTGAAGCCCAAGAAAAGCCCAGGACAAAAAATAAAGAGAAGTAAGTGCATCATTGCGCTACTGTACCCTGAAACTACAAAATACTGGGACTGAGCATGTGGCACTCCTTTCTCTCTTTCACCTTATCTTCTGATTCTCTCTTAATCTTATTTTTTGCCCTGTGCAACCCCTTCTGTGGGCATTCATGTGTTCTTCACTAGGCTGCCATTCCTCATGGGTGATGTCTGTAGTTCTCTCTTGTTCACACCACTTCTCTAATTTCTGTTCCCTTAACCATTGGCCAGCCAGTCCTGCTCTATCTAAGCTATTTTCTCCTGCTATATTATTCATCTTCTCATTCTCTGTCTAACTCCTGGTAACTTCTTTTCCACATGGGACCAGATATTCTCCAGAAAGTGGTATGAACCATACCCACAAATGGATTAAATTAGGCAGGTTCTACCTGCGACTTGAACATTAATTTTCCATTAGAGGGAGCAAAGTCTGTGGAATAGATAAGATTTCTGCATCTGGAAAGCAATTTCTTATGTCTTTAATGTCTCTGTCTCATTTTATTTGGGGTTTTGTCTTCACTTCTCAGTGCAACATTTGAGCATTTTAATCTTTTTCCTTCTTAATGTGCAACAGCATCTTTTTATTGGTAAAAGGTAAAATGATTGCTGATGGACTCAAACAGAATATAGACAAGAATGGGTTGTCTCCTTTTTCTTTTTTTTTAACTTGTAATTTAATTAATATTTTACAGAAGATTAATTGCAGATTTAATCAATTTTGAAAAATACAACATCAAATAAAATGTTAAAACTTCATTGTTAAATAAAATTACTCAAAAAGTCTTCAAGGAGAAATATATTTTTGGCTGATAGCTCTTAATATGACATCAATGCCACTCAGTCTGAGCTGTTTCCTGTTTCGTTTGTGGCAACTAAAACACATCAAAATAAAAAATAATGCAAAGAAAGTACAAGAACAGAGCTGTAGAGAAATTTTTTTTTAAGAACAGTTGGGTGGTGTGGAAATTGTGATGTTCCAGAACTAATGCTCACAGTAGGGAGAAGAGGAAGCTCACAAGCTTCAGTCGGTATTAAATGCTCCAGAAATGAGATATTAGAGGTGGTGGTATAGGACAGGACATTCTGAACATGACAATAAATCACTTTTATTGGGGTAAGGTTGTTGCTCCTGTGTTTTAGTAAGATTTGAGACAAGAGGAAAGCAGGTCTGTGCTGACAGCCATATTCATGCTTTTGGTGTTTTGAGTTCCACCACTGAACATCTAGACTCCTACATTCAACATCAGAATTATTTCTAAATGATATATTAACCCTACTTTTCTGTTCCAAATTAGAAGTTTAGCCTTGCTGTAGAGGTGGGACTTGGTGCCCATCAGAGAGGGCAAGATGATACTGATCCCTTTTCTGACTCTTCTTTTTCCCTGTGAAGTGCAGCAGCTCCTGCCAAGCTCAGAGGAGCAGCGAGCTGAACATCTCACAGCTGCTTTTGTGGATGCTTTGGCTTCCACAGAGCTGCTCTGTAGTAAAGAGGGGCTCTCAATAATGGGGTGATCAGACAGGAGGCAGACAGAGGGACAGAGGCAGCTCTCACAAGTTGAAACATAGTATATTGTGGTTATATAAGTAAGGAAAAACACTCTCCATATGTGGTCCAGTGGTCAAACACTGGAAGCAGCTGGGTATGTTATTCTTCAGAACTCAGCTGGACATGATCCTGAGTAGCCTAATCTAACTGTGAAGTCAATTTTTTCAGGAAGATCTTAGCCAAAAAACCTCAAGAGATCCCTGCTAACACAAATTCTGTAACTTCATTATTATGTCATATATCCTGTATAACCCAGGCATCCACTCTGAATACCTCAACATGATCTACCAGTCACAGGTAATAGTAAGGAGGAAACAAACCAGATTAAAGTACAAAATGAAGGAAGCAACACAGACACAGCTTTGGTTCTGAAATGTTTTTCATTGATTTTTCAGAAGAAATTGTGAACTGACTTCAGGATAAGACATTCTACAACAGTGCAAATACTTAGTGACCATGTAATCATGAATTATGGCAAAGGACGACTTCAAATATTGAGCTGTTTTCTCTCACAGTAGCATTGGTGAAGGGACAGAAGAAAGACATTTTGTTCCTGAAGTGAAACATATCTCAGAGGAGAATATATCCAAAGTAAAACCTCAAGATAAGGACCATAAATTCTTGTGTGATATCTATTAATATGATTCAAACACAGGGTACTGCCTGCATGTGTTGATGAAAGTAGTTGATGAAATAAATTATTTTGGCTTGGATGATAGGAAAGACCAGGAAACTCCCTCTAAGAGAAAGTCTGTGAAACAACTGAGAATATCATTAAAAAGGGATTGGACCTAACATCAGCAAAAGTATTGAAGAGATTCATCCTACATTTTTGAGGAGATTAGTGGAAAAATCTAAGATGTTTGCTGTATTATTAAAGCAAGAAGTGATTGGTCAAAGCTGAAGAACAGCCTTCAGAAATGTGTGAGCACATATGTGTATCACATAAATTATGAACTGCATTCTGTGGCTTAATATAAGCTGTGCAGAAAACTAAAAAGTTGGGGAAAAAAGTTGCTCACACGGATATCCTTTTTTGCATGTTGTTACATACTTTTTATTCCTTTTTTTTTTTTAATCCCTCACACTGCCAGGATCACTGTTTTCTTAATACATATTTAGGTGATTTCCTTTTGTAGCACTTCAAGAACACTATTTTGCTGCATGCTCAATGTTTAAACTGCAAGACTGCAGTTCATTATGTCCCTGTGTCATTATGTCATTATTCCTAACTTCATACAAAGGCAAGAGTAATGAATGTAGATATGAGATTTAATTTTTCATGTTTATTAACACTTTATTGGCATGGTTTTTTTGGTCAGTTCTGTTACAGTGATTGTGCTGAGATTGGATTATAATTAACTAGGCACAGTAAAAAACCCAAACTCCAACAGTCCAGTATGAGTTAGAGTAGTTAAATTTATTAAAATTTTTTAATAGCAGATGCTACATATATATATATGGTGATGAGTAGGGATATAACTCCCTGCTCACCATCATCACTTCTTTCCATCACACAGGTATTTACTCCTTGTAGGAGTTTGCATTTTTGTTTTTCTTTTAGAAGTGTTTATCTTAAGGCTGTCTGTGATTCTCTGTCTACTTGCATCTCACAAACAGTATAGCAGGGTTATAAGGGCTTTGTCATGTAATTGGCCAGTGCAGTATTGTAAATAAGTGTAACTAATTATCTGGACAAATAGATGTTGTATAGCATTAGATGCACTTCACTGCAAATAAAGAATTGGATTATATTTCTCCCTCCTGCCTGTGAAAAACAGTTCCCTGAAGTCTTTTATTTAATATCATATGGCTTAAGTGCTGAGGTTCCTGGTAATTGCCTTGCAGGACTGTTCCTCATCTAAGAGACATCTGCAACCCGTGACTCACCAGCAGTCTACTGAGAATTCCTTTACACTAATTTCCATCTCCAGCTCTGATTTTTGTCTCTCAAGCTACTCTAAGCAGTATCTTTTAACTTTTCATTTCTCCAAGGAAATTCATCAACTATACTCATATACAAGGGTAGGAACTAGCCTACTGCTCAGAGAAAGACATCTCAGAGGCCACTTTTGATGTTTCTCCATGATCCTTTGCTGAGAAATCACTGTTACTTGAAGCAGTACTTGGGCTGTGCTGTAGGTGCCAGCTTAGGTGTGGATGCATTTGCAGCATGGCAGAAAGGGGCTATAGCAGGACAAGTCTCATATAAAAAGTTGTGAGATATTCAGCATAAGCCTCTGCCTCTCTGCACTTGTTTGGAAGAATGTAGCATAGGTTAGTACTCTAGGTTTGTGACTGGATCATCTCTTTGTCAAGTAAGAGATTAATCCAAGGAGCTTCTGTTCATTCTTTCTGCATTTCTTACTAGGCACAGTGAGGAAACATCCAGTTTGTGTTTGGCATTTGCAAACTAATGCTTGTGCAGAAGAATTAGGAAGGCTGGAAGGAGTTCTCTGCTGCCTGTGGCTCTCATTTCTATTGCATTGCTTCAAGAGGTGCAGAAATTGCTAATCACTTAAGTGAACTGAGAAAAAATAAGTAAGTAATGTTATGTATTAGCTATGCTTAATAAAATGAAAGGCATCTGTCTGTTCTGCATTTCTCAAGAAATTGAGGAATAACTAATATGAAACTGCAGCAGAGGCAGTACAGAAGTCCTGTTACTCTTGACAAAGATGTCTGTATTAAAAGCATTTTTTTCTGAGCAGACATTAGGCTAATTCCCTCCTGCCCGTTCCTAATAGATTGAATGCGAGGAGTCAAATGCCACTTGACCTTGTAAAAAATTGGATCACCCATTTGAAGAAAACAAAATCTAACAATGCAGACTCTTTCTGATATAAGTAAATAAGGTTCTGATATAAGCAAATAAGTAGACTACCCGTTCCTGCTAAACTGATGTTCATTCCATGGTGCTGCTTTATAGAAATACGGAGGCAGCCTTTCCTGTAACAATCATTTAACCTAAAAGAGTGCAAGATGGTCAGAGCACTCAACAGCAGCCTCTGCTTCTGCCTGTTCTCAGGGGTTTGAACAGAAGCAATTTGTTTTATGAGACATGGCATCTCTGCTGCCCTGCTCATGCAAAGAATTGGCCTTTTGTAGGGCCCCTCTGTGTGTGCTCAGTGCCAGCAGATTGCCTCTCTTGGCACACACGGGCGTTTCAGAGGGAATGTGCACGTCTCTGTTTCACTGACAGACGTTTTATTCATGTAGGGCTGATCTGCCTCATTAGCCATCAGTCCAAGAAAGTGTGATACATCAGAGTCCTGGCTCCAAGTTAACCTAGGGACACTGCTATCCAGAGGCAGCTTCTTGGGAAATATCCTCTTGGCCTCTTTTCCTCTGGAGAACAAGGAAATGCATGTTGTACTTCTCCCTGCAGACAGAAGGCCTTACTCCACTCCTTGTGCCCAGCAGCTCATTTGGCTGGTGTACAGGAGCTAAGATGCACAGGCTGCTCCTTCCACAGCCTTGCTCTCTGAGGCAGGGTTATAAAGGCAAGGACAACAGTATGTGTTGAGAATTGAAGCAGAGTGGTTATGGTACATGACCTGCATGCGATGACTCCATGGCTCTGACACAGGCCAGCAACACATGCTAAGGCTTCAAAGAAGAGTAATCAACTACTGCATCTAAGGTCACAGGAGACTGTAATTACCTCTCTGATCTCCTGTATTATACAGAGCACAGGCCATCTATTATGATTATAATAATTATTATAGTTGTTAATGCTATTATTTTAGAAAAGACATCCATCTTCATTTCGAAACTTCCAGGCACGCAAAAGCCTTGGTAAAGCATTCACTTGGTACTTACTCCAGCTTGCTTAATTACCAGTCCCAGTCAGGGTGTAAATTTATCTGCTAAATGTGGTAACCCTCTACTATCAATTTCTGATCTGCAGCAGGTATTGATAGAGTTGGGCAAGAACATCCTGTATGTTTGTGTATGTCTACCTGTGGTTAAACAATGCAGAGGACAGGTCTTCACTCTGTCATGACAAAGGGCTTGAGTTGATAGAGCTCTGCTGATAAGGTTCTGCTTGAAAATGCCAGGTCATGACCTTCCTTTTGTCCTTTGCTTGGTAAAGGCCAGTGTATCATTTTCTGTTGAATTGCAGTTAACAGTATACCCTGCTTTCCTAATTCTGTACAGGATAATACAGAGATCCTCTCTGCATCTTTGTCCATGGGTGTATACAATTACTCTGGAAAAAGAACACAGAGGCAAAAGGCATTAATTAATGTGCCTATAAATTTCCCAGGAGGGACTAACATATAAAACCTGGTCTTCAAAGTGCCTTTGTTTTAGACCTTGTTTAATCTCTACTTTCTCCCAAGCTGCACTGATATAATTTTCATGGTTAATTACTATAGGAAAATAGACTTCCTCTCCATACAAATCAAATATTCTATCGGAATGGGAAATGCACATAAAAAACTAAGTTCTTATACATTAAAATTGCATTCATAACCAAGAATTGTTACTAAAATATTTTGGAAACCCAGAATTGTTAGAACTGTGAATGTAATGAAAGCACAAAACCATAAAAAAAAAAAATAAAAGAGTTTGTTCCAGTGATAGTGACTTCTCAGAAGGCCCCCTTCCACATAGGGAAATGAGGCTCTTTCACTTACTCTATATGTATATGTTCAAATGTATATTTCTGTTAGCAACTTTCCTTCCATGCATTTTGATCCTATTAACCAGTCTAACCAATCTGATTTTTCTGGGGTGCAGGCTGGGGGAAGATAAATGCTGTATATGCCATGACATTCAGTGAACATTAGCAACTGAACTGGAGACAGAGACCTCTAAGTTCTCCATCTGAGAGAACAGCGACAGCTCACACCTTATTAGACACCACACAATACAAAGAAGCAGAATCAGCAACCACATCTTTGGAAAAGCTTCAATTACCAGTGAGACATAAATCTGGAAGCGGCACTTGCTCCATCCTGGTGTTCAGAGGGCTGAGCACATCCCCTGGGGCTTTGCTGGAGGGACAGGAAACACAAAGTGCTCCCACTGCAGTGCAGATGCTGTCCTACAAGTTGGCCCTCCACATCAGTAAGATCAACTGAACCTGTAACATCAGATTTCATTAGTGCTATATTTATTTTCACAGCTATGGAAAAAAATCCTTCTTCCCTTTTGTGAATTTTGCAGACTGTGGGCCACAGCTGGTGTCAAAGCTCTCAGTGATTCATGACCAGAGAAGAAACCTCATCACATGCTGCTGTAGTTATTATGAGCTGTTTGCATTTTTAACTCATGCTAACAATTCAGTTAAAGGATATTTTTTATTATTATTTACTGATTTTTTTAAAATTTTAAGTCAAGAAAACACGTATTAATATGAAAGTGTCTGAACATCTCCTCTGGCAAAAAGAAAGATTGAAAAAAGAAATTGCAGAGGAGAAGGAGATTTTAACATGTAGTCACCTCCTGCACTGTAAAAAGTAAATAAGAAAGTGGATTACATAATTTATGACCTAAACAAGTGGCAAAATAATGAAGCGCCTTTGCTGATAGGAAGGAGAGTCAATATATACCTCAGATAATCTGACTCTGTTAATTTAAAAGTAGCTATCTTCAGCTGAAAAAAATGTTAAAATGCCCAGTGTCCACATTTTATATCTGGTGCCCATGAATCAAGCCCTCACAAAATTGAGGCGATCAAAATGCACCAGATAGAGAACTGAGATGGGGATGCTTAACAGTGTTGTGATGAGAAATAAAATTGTCAAAGATTGCAGTTCAGTAGTTTTATATGAACTATAGACAGGGAGAAACCCACAAAACAATAAAATTTCATTTTCACATTCTTCTGCAAAAGGCTCCAGCTTCTCATTTCATATATTTTAATTCCAAAGTGACATAAGCTAAGCTAAATATTCTGGTTTTGTTGGGAGGAGGCAAAAACTTTCCTACTAAAGTATCTTGTAGTGTGGATTGGGTTAAGGATAAATATCTTTCTTCTTTAGGAGACATCTGTCTTGAAACTGTCTTTTCCTTTTCATCTGTCAAGAGCCAGAGGTCTCTAAACCTAGCCAGAAGATGCTAAAAGTTGTAATTGCTGAAGGTCTGAGCTCCTCCATGTGTGGTGGCTTCAATGTTCAGTGCTCTGGTTTTATCACAGCAACTGCTCAGCCTGGAGAGCAGAAGGCTCAGAGAGATCTTAGCAAAGTGTATAAAAACCTGAGGTGGGGTTGGGGGCAAAAAGACAAAGCCAGAGACTTCTCAGTGCTGTGCACTGACAGGGCAAGAGGCAACGAATTCTGAAATACAGAAAATCCTGATAATTATCATAAAGACTTTTTTTTTACTATGCAGGTGGTCAAACACTGTAAAATGCTTCCCAGAGAGGCTGTGGAGTCTTCTTCACATATAGATATTCATGAGTCAACTGGATGAGCTATGGGCAGTCTTCTCCTGCTGACTTTGCTTGAGCAGGGGCTGCACCAGATGAGCTCAGAGATGTCCACCAGCCTCTACCACGCTTCTGTGAATTGGCTTCTTCTTTACCAGCACTTTTTATGAAATTCTGAAAGCAGTCTGACACACTGAGTGCCATCCAGTGATCAGCCCAAAGGAAAAAAATACTCATTTGGACAGGTTTCTGCACAAAAAAAAAAAACCAAAAACAAAAACAAAAACAAAACCCAAAAAACTTCTAAGCAATGTCTGTTTTGCCAAATTATTTATCTGTCAGCTTGAGAGATAAGATCAGACTATGCCTGTACTTCCCATATGTTTCTTTTGCTGCAGATCATTCAGTGCCAAAGTTTCCTGAATATCCAAATCTGACTTTTAGATTATTAATTTGAAACACTTGGGATAAAAACATATGAATCTCAAACTTTTCTGCCAGCACTATAAATTAGCTTCATTGCAGAAGAACAGAAGACATTCTGAAGGTTTTCTAGAGATTAATTTAATTAACTAATAAACAAATGGAATCCACTTATTTCATTGAGATAGCACAAATGCATTATCTTGAACAATAAACGCAGCATTTGTATGCAGCTCATGACAGCAAAGAGACAGTGAGTAATACAAGAGAGATAAATTTAACAGGAGAGGAGGTGCTGAACAAGGAGAGGGGTGAGGATACAAGCAGAGCTGGCAGAGCAGCAAGGACAATTGCCGTGATGATTAAGGACACAAGGATACAAAGACAATCGCCCTCCACTCAAGCTACCTTTGTCCAGACCTGGATGAAGCATGCAGGAGACACCTCCAGTCCATGAACCGCCCAGCTGTGCAATATGCTGAGAGGCACAGCAGAGTGCTCAGGCACTGTGCCCTCCCAGAGCAGCTCAGGGCTGCCTGGGACCAGAGCTGGCTGTGTCCAGGCAGCTCCAAAGCCTGGGTCTGGCTGCCCCCACGCACACGGGTGTGCCCCCAGCAGCAACTCCCAGCAGCATCTCAGTTTCTCCCCAAGGTGCTCTTGAGGCTCTAACTAGTTCTGAAACAAGATGAGAAAGGGAGATACATTGTAAAGCAAATGGGTCACATAAAATGGAAATAAATGATAAAAATTATGCTAATAATCATCAAGCAGTCTTCTGCTGGGGTTACCATTGGTTTATAATATAGGGGGCTGATGCACAAGGCAGAGAGAGACTGCAAGTCTGGGAGAGGTGGTGGGGAGTGAAAGTATAAAAATGGAGAAAAACAAAATTCCCCTTTTGATATATCGTAAGATGGCTGGATTTGTTCAGCAGTCCATGAAGACATTGCCTAAGGTTTTCAGGTGATTTGTGCCCTTAGGGAAACTTGAATATAGAGTGGTCTCAAATTAAATGCAAAGTCAACTTTTATTCTGAAAGACAACAGAATGATGTGAGAGAGAACTTAAGGTCTGGCCAAAGCAACTAAATTTTAAAAAGGCACTGGAAACATAATTGGTCTTATACAGTGTAGTGCAAAAACTCCTGGCATCTGACTATCCCTTCCATTAAAATAGACAAGAGATAAGAAAACACTGGATGTAACTAGAGGACATATTTTATGAAAATGAGTCATTGCTTTCAAAATCAAGGCTGTTTATTACTGCTGATAAATTGGCTTATTAGTATAAAAAATGATTAATCTGTAAGGGCTTGCATTTGGATTTTGGTTCTTTTTTTTGATTCCCAGCCTTGATTAGCCTCCTGTATTACAACAGCATCAATCAAGCTGACTACGATCAATTCAATATGAATTGTGAAATCTATTTCCACAATAATTATTGATTGTAGCTATGAGCATTATGAAATCCTTATTCCTACCTGCTTGCTGACAAGACCTTCACCTCCCTTCCATTTTGTTCTTTTTATTTCCACATACTTTCTCTGACAAAAAAAAAAAACAACAAAACAAAAAAACCCCAACAACAACAACAACAAAAAAACCCCAACTTTTCCCATTTTTTTCCCCTCTTCTCCTCACAGATGCACAGGTAACTGTAAGATAAAATCCTTTATTTCAAAGAGGAATTAAACTTAACATTGTCCTATATAAATGACAGTAAACATCATATGATCCTGTGTGGACACAGAAATTAACTTAGGGTTCCCACAAGAGCTCAAGGTAGAGAAAAATGGTATTTGTATGACAAATCCACCTCCTGAGGTGTTTGTATACAGACCTCCTTACTTGCAATGCATTGGCTCATCCTGTGTGTAAGTAAATGTAGTTATTTATGTAAGCTTATTGTTATGTATCCTGGAACTTATAATGGGATGTGGGGTAATTTCAGTGAAGGATTCTGAAAGTGTACAGATTTTCTATGTCTATCCTCCATGGCCTGCATTCTAGCCTTCACCTTGAAAAAAAAAGACACTAAAACCTGCTCTGTTTACTGTAGTTAAGACTGTGATTTTAAACCACAGACTTGAGCTATTACTGCTGTGCTGTGGAGCATCCCCAGGAGTTGTTTATCTCTCCAATTCACAACTACTTTCCTTTTTTCTTGCTGTGTGCAGGAGTAGTAACTTACTACTGGCCTCAAATTTTATCTCAGGCTACCTCAGCCACTCAGATGAAAGGTAAGCTTAATTCCATCTGAATTGAAGGAGAGGTATAAAAGAATTGCATATTGCATATGCCTATGCACTGGACATAAAACCAGATAATAGGTAGGGCAGTCAAAGAGGAGGAGCTGGTTCTTTGTTGGGCCACAGAGCTCACACACAGCATGTCCATTAACAGATTTGGGCTCTCAGATGGCAATGTATACATGGGGATTCCATGCATATTTAAATGATTATTTAAGACCCTCTACGAGAACAAGTATTCCATTTCCAAGGCTCACATGTGCACTCCTGGAAGTGCAGCAGTGCCATGTGTCACCAGGACACTGCCCACTGCCACCAAGCAGTGGGGTGGGAGTGGTTTTGTTTGCATTCGGGGCTGTGTGAGGCTGATGAAGAACTGCAGAGCTGGCATCACAGTGAAAAGCAAGAACAGCACAGGCAGAAATAATGCATGACCCTAAAGCACCCCAGACCTGAACACAAATGGGAGTTATCTGGATAGAGGAAGATTGACAGCTCTTTGAATCCAAGCACTAAATAAAGACATGCATTTGTGATGCTCCTAGAAAGACTCTGTTTCCAGAAATCAATGCAAAGATTTGTTCAGCACAGTGTGCAGCATTTTTCTCCCCTTCTCAGACAAACGAATTTTACCTAGAAACTTGTCGTCTGCATTGCATCTCCTCTTCACTTTTTCTGCAGATGATAAGGCATTGTCCAAAACTGACTTAATAACAGCAGTAAGAGCGATGGTTTGTCACTTTAGGTTACTCAGACAGTGGTTAAAGTTAATAAAGGTTCAGACTGCTTCTTTGTGCTACAAATGCTGTGCAACAGATTAGACTGCTGGGGAGCACAATTGTAGGTGCTGGTTCCCCAATCACTCCTCAGACACCATGATAGTGGCTAGAACATTCATTTCCTCATGAAGACATCTGACATTTGCTTCTCTCCATACTTCTCTATCCCTGCTGGAAAGCTGCAAGCATAACCTCAGCACAGTTAATTTTCTTCTCTCACACGCCAGGACAGTACCATTAGCGTGTGAATGATGTATGAGGTGTAGAGCTCCTGCACCCCTCCCTTTTTGTTCAGGGGTTGACCATGAGCTGTTGGTACTCTCTTTCCCTCCCACAGTCCATCATGGATCTAAAGCTTTGACCCTCACTCTTTGAATGTACTTCTCATATGCACAACTGCTTCCTAACATAGCTTGCAGAATTAGGCATAAGGCAGCAGCATATGAAAAATGATGCTTTTTTGTAGACTGTGCAGAGCTGGAGGTCAAGCACACTATTAATAATTCTCTGACTTTTTAAAAGCTGTGTTTCCTCCATTTGTTGGCAACATGATTTGAAAGGTCTGTACAAGCCACTTAAAACAGCAGCTGAACAGAGGCATTTCAGCATCATCCAATATTGATTTTAGCTTCTAACTCGCCTCTTTGCTAAGACTGGTTTCAATATCCTGTGAAGTTTAAGTGAAGACATTTCCCATCTCAATAGCCGTGCATTGTAATTCGATCCCACAGACAAGCCCGTAGGATTTTCCTTAGCAACATGGCTTGGCTCAAAGAGCAAGAGTAACACAAAATCTCCACCTTGGACCACTGCTGCCCACACTGAAGAAAGGGCGAGTGAGAAACGAATGGAGGTGGGCAGGAGTGGGGACCACAATCACCAGGCTGTTCACTGAGCTCAGCTGTACAAAAAAAAAACCCTACAACAGAGTATTTCTGCCTCATGGGAAGTGGTCCCAAGGAACAAGAAACTTCAGTAAATTCAAAGCACTAGTTAGTATGCTCCCACATGGCAGAAGTTTAAAAGAAAAAGAAACTTGGGAAAATGTAGCAAATTCTTAACCAAGATTAAGGAAACAAAATACGATACGTGAAACGTTAAAGAAAAATAACAATTGTAAACATGGATTTGGCTAACCACAACAGTGACATAAAATTTAAGAAATTTCCCCTCTAGGGAAATTAGAAGATATAAATAATAGTTTTCATTTCTTTGGGGGGGGTATGCAAGTGAAATCCTCATAGAAGAGAAAAAAAGGTCATGAGGAAGTGCTCTATATTTATACTAGAAAGAAGAAAAAAGACAAAGAAAGAACAGGTTTTCTTCTTGGTGGGGAGTGGGACAGGACACAATTGAAAATGATGTTGAGCAAGCTGAAGTGCTTCAATCTTTCTTTACCTCATTAAAAAAAATCTAAAAGTATTCAGACTATCTATAGACTTCAGAACCTAAGAACTTAGGCTGGTAGAGAGCAGAAGAGGCTGCATAGATACATAATGTATCTGCAAATCATGTGAGCCTTATAAAATTCACTCCAGAGTGCTCAGAGAATTGAGCAGCAATTTCACAGCCATGAGTAATCATCTTTGAGGACTAATGGAGGGTGAAAGTTCCAGAAGACTGGAAAATGACCTCTCAAGAGCTCTTCCAGCCATGGTTACCATTCCTGTAAGGAAGGAAAAACAAAGTTAAGGCCTTGATCTATTGATTCCTTCTTTAGGAAGCCACAGTGGCAAAAAACTAATTGGTATTGCCCCCACAGGCAGAGCACGAAGTTTTGAGAACACAGGGTCAGTCTGGATCAAATCAAAGGTCCATCTGTCACAAACCAGGCTCAGACAGTAGCCTGCAGCAGTTACAGCTTTATCTAAAACCAAGGGAAGGGCAAGCATACACCAGCACATTCTCTCAGCTCTTAGCAATCAGAAGCTTAGGGACTTACAGAGCTAGACTTGGCATCCTTCTGTTAATAGCCTTCCCTGACCTTTAATAGCCCTCAACAATTACTAATGAAGACATCTTTAAAGTGCCATCCTTACTACACAAAATCAGAATACACAGAAACTGAAAACAGTCACATACTTTCTACAGCTCTGCCTTTCAGCGAATATATTTTTGTTCCCAGCCTGGATATATTGTTATCACACATATATTCATTTAATGAACAGCTAATCCTAGAGAAAGGCGATACCAAAATGTCAGGATAGCTACTTGATATTATTTACATTCAAGCACAGTTACTCTGGCTAGCTTGTCGAAGCTGGTTCTTCATGTTGGAGTTCAACCAAATTTATTTAAAGCTATAAAGAGATAAGACAATACCATGTAGTGGATACATGGCAGTTAGAGAATAGTGATTACAGAACTTTATTTACATTTCTAGCTGATCAACATCTTTTAGATCCTTCTAATGGGAAGAATTGATTTTTTTCCTCTGCAAAAGGGACTTAATCAATTTTGCTTCTGGAAATGTTTTATTCAACAACAGCTAAATTTCCCTGCATACACATCTGTCAAAACAGAAACAATCACTGGAAAAGAGAAGCTTTTTGTGCTGATACAAAGATATCTGTTTTATTCTTTCAACAGATGCCTATTGATTTTTTTATGCCTTAAAAAAAAAAATACAATGTGCAAAACCTTACCCAAATACCTCCAAATACTAGCAAATTTAGTTTGGGTTGACTTTTTGAGATTTTTTTTAAAGATAATTTTGTACTTTAAATTAAATGTAAATGTCATCCTCCACAAAAAAAAAAAAAAAATCTGCGATCCTTTTCAGATTAATTTGTTCTAGTGGTTCTGTACCAATTTAGCTTTTTCTGCAGTGCTGGGCTGGGACTTAAGAAGCCTTGGTTCTCCAGCTCTCCAGGTGGTTCTCTTTGGTATCTGTGTGCAGAACACTTTTTGAGAACATTGTGTTTCCTGCTGCTCAGCATCTCATTTCTCGATGCAGATGGAAGAATTTTCAGTGGTCTATGGGTTACACACTGGGTGAAAGAGAACAAAAACCACACTTGTTAGGTTGTAATGCCCTCATTCAGAACAATGGCTGAATGCCCATGAGGTGCAGCTCAGTTAATGGCAATAGCTCAGCATCTTTTACCATTATGTAACAGTGGGCCAGTCTACACATAAATAAGCAGAGAACTCTTTATAAAAAAAAAAAAAAATCTAGTTAAAACGTGCATTATTCGTCTCATTGTCTACCATGGGCACTGCATTTACATTTACACAAACAAATACTAAACAGGTTAATTTCAAATGAGATCTTGTCTTGTTTGGTTTTATGCAGATTTATAACATCCACAATTTAATTTAAACTGATAAGAAAATCAGAGAAGTCTCATCTTCTTGCAGTCTGTAGGACTCTTGACCTTGCCAGAATTCATAAACACAGGGAAAAATGCCCCTGTGAATATAGTGCATGACACCGAACTCATCAAAATTTAAAATGGTAAGATTAAGGAGAGATCTGTAAAAAGAGTAAAAATGAATTTGTGTGTTTGCTTTCAGTTAGAAAGCCTCCCAGTTTTTTAAGCTGATGGATTGTCATATCTATAAATACATCTACTCTCTTAACCTCTTCCTAACCATCAGTTGCACACCATAGTCTGCATTTGGCTTCAGTGCAGTCACTACAATCAATTTAGCCACTTCTGGGACACCTTCATTACCCCTGTAGCAGTAACAGCCTGAAACCTGAATTGTGAATCGGGGCCTGTTGTTCTCTGTTCTGTGGTAACATGTAATATGAACAGACAGTCCCTGCTCCAGCCTGGATCCACACCCCACCACAGCACTCCCACCCACATAGTGATTCACATGACAGTGGCAGGGAAAGGTCTGATTCTGTCACACCAGAATGAAAAGTGACCTTACGGGGAATAACCTGTGTGGCACATCACCAAATCATGTTTGGGAGGGAGCACAAGTTGTCAAAAGTGCTTAAGGTGCTTAACTGACATACACCGGAGATCAGAGAAACAAAAAAAAAGCCAGGAGAAAACTGTGGCTCCCTGAAGGTCTTGCTTAGCTGCTGGTGGCAGTCGCTGCTGATCCCACACCAGCACCCTCCCACTGCTGCCCACTCTGACACAGCTCTTCTGGAGGGAGAGGTGGAGCTGACACTGAGGTGGCAATGCCCAGCCCATGGACCTCCAGGAGCACAGCTCCTGCATCTCCCTGCATGGCCCATCAGCTCCAGTGCTTTCTGGGAGCCCCATGCCCACCCACGACCACCATGGCTGGCACTGGCCCTGGCACTCTCTGCACTCCTGCCCTGGCCACGGCCAAACCAGGCCACGACGGGGATGTGATACTGAAGGGGTTGTGCACGGGGTGACGGTGAGGAGAGGCTCAACACCCACCTCCTGACACAGCACCTCCCCAGCTGCCTGCACACACAGCCCTGGCTGCTCCAATCTGCTTTTTCTCTTTTTTGTTCTGGTTGTGTGGAGTTGGGTGGGATGGGACACGAGTGCAGCAGGGTTTGAAACGGCATTGCTTGGCACTTCTCTCTGGGAAGGACCAGCAGCAGGGACACGATGGAGGGCTGAGCTGGCGATGGGCTTGGTGTGCCGGCACAGTTCAATCCAGCATCACTTCTGCCAGGTGGCCCCGCTGCCTACATGGGCTCCATGCTGCTGAGGACTGGGGACTGCACCCATGGCACGGAGGGAAGAACCAATCACTGGAATCAGCAAAAAGGCCCACAATGACAGTGCTCAGCTTCACAGACTTTTATTTTTGACTCTGTACAGAATGCGGCAGCGATTGTAATAAGGCATCAAATACACTATTGAACAGCTCATGATGGACTGTGATGTTTCACCCTGTTGTGAGTCAGAGTTTTACAAGATTAAACCAGTTGCTTTCTTAGTCAGTAAACTCTATATCCATCGCACTTTTAAAATTTTTAAAAGAATTACAAAGACTAAAAAATTGTAAACACATAAAAACCCAGTAACAACCCAGTGTAGCTTCCTAGGAGAGCCCTGGGCATTTCTGCCACGGGGCTGGCTTCAGGCTGGCGGGAGCAGGTGAGGCTGGTGGGACACGCTGGGCACGGGCAGCGTGGGGGCTGGGACCGTGCGGTGACAGCCTCTGCTCTGATGAGCACCCCCAGCAGAGGCCATGCAGCTCCCAAAGGCCAGCCTCTGCCTCAGCCACAGCCAGAAGAAGGAACAGGCCAGCAGGGAGCTGTTTGAGCAGCAGGGAGCCGGGCACCGGCAGCTGTTGCCTCCCTTCCCGCAGCTCAGGGAAGCATGGACACCTCCAGCTGGAAGGCAGAGGCCAGGGCTGGACCCAGCCGGCAGTCATGTCATGAGGTAGAGATTGGAAAAGTGTCCTATTTGGCAGCTGGGGCTGCTCAGAAATAAATTTATTAAGGGCACAAATCCTGCTCTGTTTCCAGGGTACTCAGAAATCTGTGTCATTATCCAGATATGTTTAGAGAGCACCTAAAACCCACTTGTTTTATGCCAAAATTTAGTTCCCCAAAAAAGGGGAAAGCTCTCCAATGAATCAAGTGATGACTCTAGCCCAGGCAATGAAAAAACCACCACCAACTTTTCTCCCATTTGTACCTTTAAAGTATTTAAATTTTGAGCAGGGGAAGTCGAATTGTGAGGGTGCATGAGAGGGCAATAAACGTGCCCCGGCCTCACCCTTTGGTACCATCTCATGTGAGGTGAATGGCGTGAAGGCCTGTCCACTGGCCAGTGGACATTCATACATAAATTTCCACCATCAGCCACCAGACAGCAAGTGCTTTGGTTTCTGTCTGTTTGGTTTCACAGCATGAGAACCTGAGAGTCCAGAGGTTTTATATTGCACCGCCAACTCACATCATGCTGCAGTTTCTGAAGGTGATCAGAGAAATGTCCTGAGCTTTTTTTTCTGCTAAATTCCTGTGCTCCGAAGGCCTTCCTTCACCTCTTTCATAGCACGGACTTACACCAAAATAAAGAAACTCTCTTAGTCCTGTTGTTTAAATTTTATTACTCCTCAAACTTCTGCAGTGTACATTTGGATTATTAGGTTGACTAATGTTTCCTTAAAATGTTCAGGGAAAATTTCAGGGTTCATTAAAGTATTGCAGGTTCATGATCTGTGACAGGCATTTTACAAAGTGTCAGAAAACTTCTCACTTGACAATAACATACTGACAGTCAGGGAAGCGTTCCTTTTTGTAGTGCTAATAATCAGCATTAAGGCATGTCATGGCTCCTACAAGAAATCTGTGATCCATACAGCTTAACTTGTCACCTTTCCACAATAATGGAATGTACTCCAATTTCATGCATATGTATAATTAAAAAATAAAAATAATAGCTATCAAAACCACCAGCCTCAGTTTTAGAGCTTCTGTCACGTAGGTGAGAACACAGGGCCCAAGCAGGTTGAAAGGGTATTCATCCCCTGAGATATCTGTCCCCTGCCCCACACCATCTTGCTAACTCCAGCTCAGCAACATATGCCCTCTCGCTTGGTGTCACTTTCCCTGGATCTGTGGAGGCCACAGCCAGCCCCTTCCCATCCTCAGGGCAGGAGGAGAGGAAGAGCTGTTCCCACCTCCCCACCTTGAGCTAAGTGTCAAGCTCTACAGGCAGTGTCCACATACCCCACCAGCCAGCCAAGGCCACCAAAAGAGGAACCTGCTCTGCATCCAGATTCTCAGGCTAGTTCCTTCCTCACTTGTACTGATCACAACAGGCTGAGGTAGCTCCCAGATAAAAGAAGACATTTCATGTATTTATCCTAGGGATTCAATCAGGAATCCCTGATGACACAGCCAGAAGGATGTAAGCTCTTCAAGGACAACTGTGGAGATGCTGGTCACTGCTGAGTTACTGCCTGTGAACATGCTGTGTGTACCATAACATAAACTGGGAGAATCATTTACTGGGCAGCAGCACCCTCTAATAAGGCAGCTCATTTAATTACACAGTAACACTGACCTAAAGCTGCAGCTAGAGCACAGAACATGTGAAGCAGGGTCTCTTTTGCAGGGCCAGCGTTAAAGCCCAGGTACCACACTATGGAATCTACCGACCAAAGGCATGAATCTGGAGCAGGGCAGCTCCTGGGGCCCTTGGTCACAGGCATCCGTGCCAGCACCTGCAGCCAGCAAGCACAAGGGACTCAACTGGTTGAGTCAGACTTGGGTGCTGCATTTGTCTCCTGACAAAAACAGCCAGAGAAGGGGAATGAAGAACCAAGCAGCAAAACAGTGTTTAGTCTCTCTGTGAGGAACCCACGTTTTCACCATCCACTTGTTATTCTGAACTTTGTGCTGCCACATATTACTGGGTAAAGGGAGTATAAAAGGAAATCTCCTCACCTCTTCCCAAGAGAACTCTTCTTCTATGTGTCACAGTGGGAAAAAAGTATAATTTTAAAAATAATGCATATTCCTGATTATTTAGGGTTAAATCGCAACTGAGAAGGCTGTCATAGTGAAGAACATGTTTTTTCTAAGACTGCAGTCAGAGACTGCATAGACAGAGCTCTTCACCCATGTCTGGTTTTGCCAGGGACACATACATTTATAACATACATATACATATTAATAAGACATATATATATGTATTAACCGTTGCTCAGTAAGAACTGACAGTGGTGCACTGAAGATTTTTTGTTGGTTTTCCCAGCACTGCAAGAACACATCAGTGTTCCCCAGAAACTGGCTGGTAACAAAGCAAACAGCATGAGTGGTACAAGCTTTTAGCTATAGTGCCACAGAACTGAGATTAATAGCAACATGTACGCTCTCCTATGTTAAGTGAGTCTCATGTCAGCCAGTAAACTGCCTGATACTTAACCTCTGTATTTCCTGCTGATTTATTCTTTACAAATAAATTGGGTTTTATTGAATGAGTCTCAGAGAGCTCCTTCCTGACCTTTTCTTGCTGGTTATGAGAAGGTTGACAGCCTAGTGACATAAAACTGGAGTTTCAAAAAGGACTAATAAGATGCAGACAGCTCCAGTATAAGCAAAGCCCTGCAGCTGAGCTTGAATTTCTTCCGGCATGTGTACTGAAGGAGAAGTGTCCAGTCCCAGCATCCCCATGCTTTTTCAGTTTTTGGGTCTTTTGAGGCTTCAAACAAGAGGTCTGTTGATTCATGTTATGGCAGTTTTCATGCAAAGACATCTGTCCACCAGGAACTAAACTTCTTTTATATGGGTCACTATAGCTATCAGAAGTTAATGACTATCAATCATTGCTAATCTGAACTGAAATGGAGCCACTGACCTCAAGCTGAAAGAGCCTTTTGTCTCCTACCAGTACCATGAGCCATATGGTTTCCTGCCCTTTGCCTCTTATTTTATATTTTAAATAATCACCACTAATTGTACAATTGTTTGAAAATATGGAAGGTTTGTGGCCAGTCACGACCAAGTGGTGTTCTTTTGTCCCACAGCTGTCACTTAATTGAAGAGAAGGGATCTGCTTAAAATTAAAGAATAAAAAAGCATCTCTTAAGGAAATATTAGCCCTACTATTTGATTATTGGTCCTGCTTCTTAACATTCTGTCAAGTAGACTGTTAATAACCCTGCAGGCTTCAAAAATTAACAGCTCCCAAAGTGTCAAGGTCATTCTTGTTCTATATGGGAGTAATAAGAAAATTATACAGGCAAGACACCAGTGGAATGTTTTATATTAGGATAAACGAATATCTGAGGAACCTACTTATCACAAATCTCTTTTTATTCAGTGGTTTTCGTTATTTTATATCATTTGCATTTCATCTGGCACAGTTCCTCTTTACAACAAGTACTCATATATTGCAAACATTTGATTATAGAGCTTAAGATAACATGATTTTTGTCAGACAAATAAACTGCATCACCAGCTATCTTTAGCTGCATCTGCTTTCTTAATTGAAACATATTTTCCTGTAGAAATGCTGCCTTAAAAATCATGACCACACTAATTATCTATGGCAAGCACATCTTCCTCAACTAACGACAGCTCAAGCATATTATCATTTGCACCAGACTTCATTCTAAAATTGAAAGATCCATACAGCTTTGCAGACTCCTTGGAGGATGCAAACCTGCTCCTCCGGTACAGCTCCCCTTTCCACATGGACATCATCAGCAGGCTGGAGAGCACCACGCCCCCCAGGGTTAAGAGACACAGCCCAGCGATCACACAGCGGTCCAAGTGAGCGCCGATCCTCGCGCTCTCCTTCTCCAGCCTCTCCATCTCCCGGGCAGCCACGGTGTTGGGATCCACAGTCACATCTCTGGGCACCACGTAGGAAATTATCACCAGCAAAATGCCACTAACCAGGAATAAAATGGCACTAATGAATCCATAGTCAACGGATTTCCCAGCTGCTGCCTCTGAGGCAGCATCGTCCTCCTCAGAGACCAAGGAAGGAGAATCGTGCACCCATTCAGGTGGCAGCGCCCTGCAGGAATGCTGCTGCAGGGGGGCATCCTGGCCACCTGCAGGAGTTGGGGGGCTTCTTGCATGCTCCAGATTTACATTTTCATCCACATAGGTGAACGACGTCTCGAGTTCCTGGGCACAGCAGCAGGCTTTCTTCCCTCCATCCCCTTCCCTAGGCAAGCACTCGGCCGGGTGGCAGGGCTGGGAGGTGCTGGAGGGTGCAGGGTGCTCCTGGGCCAAGGTGCTCAGGGAGGAAGGTTGGGGTGCCAGGGGGGGCTCAGCCACAGGGCCTCTCTGCAAGGGTTTGCAGTGTCGTTCACAGTGCAGGGCTGCCACGGCAGCGGCTGCTCTGGGGTCCACCTCACCCCCCTCACACTGCTGCTGCTCGTAGGGACGGGAGGGCAGGCTCCAGCCAGTAGCGGTGCCCAGGGGCACCTGTCTGCTCTCCTCGGCCAGGTAGAGAAGCTCCATGCAAGCCATCGACCTCGTCCCCACGAGCCTCACCTCCCGGGCTACGGCATCCTCCAACAACTGCTGCTCCTGACCTGCAGAAGCGGTTTGACAGTACTGCTGCTGCTGTATCCCAGAAATCTTCTACTTTTTCACCAACGCTTTCTTAGGGACACGGTTTGTGTCAGCTGTTAAATGATTAAACAAATCCTCTCTGACATTCATCTCTTTTCAGTCTGCAAATGAAATAGCAGAGAGGGGAAAAAACAACAACAACAAAACCGAACCCAACAACCTCACGATGATACATTAATAAAGCAAAGGGAAGATAACGCAAATGTAATACATCAGCCCTTCTCTCAACTGTTTGAGGGGAGACTGCAAACACGATTGTTTTAACCACGCATTTAAAACTGCAATCTTCTTGCAGATCCAAAATCTATTAGGGAATCTAATCAACCTTTGACACCACTATCCAATTAAGGCAATAAGTATCCACAGAGCACGGGATAACCAGAAAAACTGTATAAAATGTCAGAGAAAAGATATGTCCCTTTTTTTAGAAGCATATAACTCCCATCCCCCCCCCCCCCCCCCCAATAAAGAATTTTACACTCAGATTCACAGACTAATTAGAAAGAAACCCGCAAATCCCATGTAGCTCAATAATCCAGGATCTGTATTCTCCGGTGGAAATCTGATAATCCTATGGGAAAAGCAGTGCTTTCCTATATAAGATCTACCATCCATCTAAGAGCTTTTTGAATGAAATTACGGCTCAAAGACTGAAGACTCAAAGACGGATATTACTTCTCATCTGCAATTAATTCGTTATTACCCCTTTCGCCTGGGCCCCATCCCCCTCGAGGCCGCCCGGTGTCACGGGGCGAAGCCTGCAGCCCGACAAATGTGTTGCATGCCTAGGAAACACATGTGCGTCTCTAGCACATACGTGATCGCTCACAGCCGCTGCTCACTCACGCTCCTCTCGGGACCTCAGCGAGAACCGGCCGCGCTGGGAAAAGCGATTCCCGCCGGCGCCGGGAGTAGCTGGATGCACCGGCCACCGAGTGACCCGAGCGACAGCGAGGTGAGCGGCGCGCAGACACGCACAGGCACACACGCATCCCCGGCGGGCAGGAGCACGCCGCCTCCTCCCGCTGCCGCTCCTCCTCCCGCTGCTCCTCCTCCTGCCCGCGGGGCTCTCACCTGCCCGCCACGGCGCCGGCCCCAGTGCGCACACACAGACGCACGGACACACGGACACACTCACTTACCTTCCGCCCACTCCGCCACTGGCCGCGCCCCGGCCCCCGCTGCTCCCAGCGACCCCGGACAGCCCGGCCCGGCCCGGCCCGGCCCGGCCCAGCCCAGTCCAGGCGGGCAGTGCCGGGGCGGGCGGGCTCCGCTCGGCACGCCGGGAGCTGTAGTCCGCGGGCGGCGGCGGCTGCGCTGCTGCGGCAGCGCCCGGGGCCGCGCCCGCTCTGCCGTCCCTGGGGCTCGGCTGATGCTGCGGGCCCCAGTGCCGGGGCTGCGGTCACCTCACAGACCCCTCACAGTCCCCGAATCCTGGCACGGGTCCGGAGAGGAGCTGCCGTGCAGCCTTATGCGTGGGTCTAGCTCAGTCATCACACGGAGTTGTTTTCCATAGTCATGGTAGCTCACGACTTACTCCAGGGAAAGATAAAATCAGATTGTCAAATGATCCCAGAACTGTTGGAGATGAGACGTCAAGGGACGTACTCTCCTGCGCAAGACTTACTGAAAAATCTCAGGAGCTCACCCGTGTTGGCAGACTGTCCACACACTTCCTCTGGCGGGCATAAATGACTATTTAAAAAAAGACTGTTGCCAAAAAATACATAATAAATGAATGACCATTTCATTTTCAGTATGAACCTTCACTGGGTTTTCTTGCCAGTGCTTTTCCTTTGCCAGTGTTAGTGATAAACTACAATATGAAAATAAAGTATGGAGTAGTCTGAACTGAAGGTTTATTAGAGCTGAATACTGTGCTCTGGGGGAGACAAAAGGCAAGCGTGGGCAGAGGGACCTTTGTCATGGAGCTAGAATGAGGATGCACACAGGAATTAGAACTGAGCAGCACCTGCCTGCATGGCTGTTGGGCAGGAAAGCAGAGGCTCAAGATGGAAAGTGAGCTGGGAAGGAACCAGAAGAGACAAGCACAGACTGCCTGAAGAAGTTGTCCTAACATCAGAGAACAAGGTGATTCTCTGTAAGGACTTTTTGGCAGTTTTGAAGCAATGCATTAGGCAATCAAATCAGTTTTGAAGATGTATCCTGCTGAGACCCAAAAGACCCAGCATAGAAGATTCAAGTCTTTGTGGGAATAACTCCCATGAATGTCAAAATTACTTGCCAGGACATGGCAACAGTAGGGCACTTGCACTGCCCATCACACAGATTGCTCAATGCTCAATGCTCTGGGCTGCTTTGGATATAATTGCAAAGCAGCTCCAGGCAGTCTTTCCATTAGAAAAGTGCAGTTTCAATGCATTGAAAAGCGTGTTTTTCACTCTTTGAAGAAAAATTGTAAGGAGAAAATTATGGAGTTGGGAAAATGGCGCAGGCTGTTCTTGGAGCTTTTTAATAACAGTGCCCTCTTTGAGATAAACATAAAGGAGGAAATAAAATCCAATCAAAGAAACAAGAAAACTTATCTGTAAATTGTTCAAATAGTTCCAAGTAAAACTAAAGACAGAAACAAATTCTGTAAGTCTGTTGTACATTTCCATTTGGGAATTAGCAGGATAGGAACATACAGATGTTGGGCGCTGATACTGCAAGCTGCACCTGCTGCATCCAATAGACAAATCTTAATTTGGCAGTGCAGCCTGGAAGAATGCAAACACCTTTCCTGGGCCCCAGCACAGCCTACCAAGTCCTTGGGTGGGCATTGTCCTTCTGACAGCTGATACAAAGGCAGGAAATTGTCTGCACACAGCAAATGGCCTTGTTATCATTCTTTCAAAACCCAGGAGCTACAGCATGTACTCTTGAGCACTTACTAGAGCCTTAGTTACTTGTTATTTAACCACACAATCATCTTGCTGCTCTGCCACCCACTCTCCTCCCCATTTTGTGCCAGTGTGTGTTGGGCAAGTATATTAATTTGTTGCTGCTAATTGCAGTGCTGCAAACTATGGAGCAAGCAGAAAGAGCCACAACTCTGTCAAGCCAAGTGTTGTCTATTCTTATGTGCCTTCCCATGTGGTGCTGTGCCTCCTTTGCCTAGTACAGTTCACTCACTCTTAGAGTGAAATCACTGTCTAGACACAATTCATATTACTGACACTTCATTTTCTTAACTTTGGATACAATGAGTTAACAGCATTTTCTTGTAACTGATGTGATTGTTGCCAATGCTCTGAGGTGTGGAGGTGGTGAAATGAATGCATAGCAACGCATACTCTGCAAACACACGTACAGCTGGTGAAAAGACTAATCAAGGAAGGGCAGGAGTAAGAATATTTGTCACAGAAAAAAAGTGGCTATGTAGAGCTAAGAACCAGAGTGATGGACACACAATGGGACAGGAATAAAAGACTGGAGTAGACTGTCAGGGTGGATGAGCCTTGTTCTCTTTGCTGCAGCCTACCACATCATACAACCCTTTCAGGCACTGAGCAGGGCTATGGTAGCAACACAGTGATAATATGGAATCTGACAGTAGACTGATAAAGGTGTCTCAGTTGAGATACGTGCAATTAAATTTAAACCATGCTCTGGAGCATCTTTTAAGCTCTCTTCAAGTTGACCCAACTATAGATGAGTATGTGATCTAGATATTTATGGGGTTTTTTTTCCATTCTCAGTAATCTGTGGTCATGATAAAACTGGAAGGAGGCTTGTGAGGAACTAAAATTTGTTTCACACTTTCTGTTTGCAGCTTCACTGAGGGCCTGACCAGACCTGAAGGATTCAGAGGAACCAGGCAAAAGTGGGACAAGTTTTCCAAATGGTGCATCCCGTCATGGTCTGGTAGAGGATGGGTTTTGAAATATTCTACTTGCCATCACCAATTCAGGGAATTTTCCAGTGTTATATGGGATCCTCAGTGAAGTATTCCCCCAAACATTTTTATTCTTTTTTCCACTCTCTGTCTTATAATGTGTAAATAGATTTCTTCAGTGATCTCATTTTCACAGAATCTTCAATTTGTTGACTCACACAGTCACAGGACCTTGAGTTTCCAGTAGTCCTTGTGCAAGTATTGCAAGACTGCAGAGCTTCTAAAATAAAGGTCCATACACTCCAGCCAGTGTGGCTCTGTGGCTTCTGGTGCCTTTTTCTCCACTGGCTAGCTAGCCC
>VZSR01001685.1:39535473-39570979 GCA_013398615.1 Brachypodius melanocephalos
ATGGGCTTTGGTACTAGCTGGTTTAAAAAAGCTAGCCCTGTTTGAAATAGACTTTGTTACTTACTTCAGTGTTCAGTCAATATGTACAGGCAATGAAAATATTGGGAAATGCAGCAAATAATGATAAATGCTGAAAATACTACATTTATTAGTTAATATATTAAGTAAAAATAATAATCCATTAGCATATTAATTGGTTTAAATTTTACATTTCTTACTAAATACTATATATATATTTGTGTTTATTCTAGAAAATACTAAATACCAGTCCTTACACTGCCAAAGCAGTGGGCAGCCAGATCTAGGCAGGGCTGTGGCTGACCAGCTTGGAATGGCAGTGGGAAGGGCGGGGGCTGCACAGTCCAGGAAGCCTCTGTGAGGAGAGCAGGATCCTGCATGGCACCATCCCAGGACTGTATCTGCAGGGAAAGATCTTCCCAGCTTTCATATCCTGGAATCAGTCACTCCTAGACATCATCTCCTTGAATCCCTGCTCCTCCTGTGGGCTATGCCAAGCCCAGCTGCCATCTTTTGCTGGCTCTGTGCCACCACAGCCTGCTCCCAGCTCTGGGGGAGTTCTCTTATCCCCAGTCCATCTCAAGGAACTCTGCCGTTTAAAATCATTTTAAGCAGGGTGGGAAGCTTTCAAGATTGCATGCTAAAATTGTGCAGTGACTTGTGTGAGCCAGTACCAGGCCAGTGCCCCCACTGGCACTGCCTGAGACTGGCAAAGGGCTGCAGAGACCTCCACAGTGGCCAGGGGCCAGCACCAGCTGCAATAGAGATGGACTCTCCTCCTGCCTCCAGGCAGAACTGAAATATTACTTTTTCTCAGAGGATGACATAGCTTCAGTAGTCAGTGTCCAGGTAAAATGGTAATACAGGACTATTTGGAAAAGTTATGTAAGAAGCATTGCCTGCTTCATGTGTTTAACCTGTGAAGAAAATATCTATGATTTATTTAAGATTCTGGCCTCTTTTTAATTATGTTTTCAATTAGTTTGCTTCATGAGTACTTATAAATAGATTTCCCCTGAAAAATGTAGTGACTTCAAGTGAGTAATAGGTAATTCACTGAAAATAATGAATGGTGCCTTAAAATAATAAATTGGTATTGAAATTCTTCTATTAAAATCCAGTATGAGACATGATTTATATGTATTGCCACCGATGCCAAAAGAATATTCTTTTCCTCTCTCCTGAAAACCTTCAGACTTGTGACATGGTGTCCAAATGCAAACTTTACAGTTATTGCAAAAGGGAATCAATGGTAGTTCCAGCCTTTTTGATATTTCCAGATAAAAATTTTCTTTAAAAAAAGGAGAGGAAGAAGCCTATACGGAATCATGGAGTAATTTGAGTTGGAAGGGGCTTTTAAAAGTCATCTAATTCCAACCCCCCTGCAATGAAATCAAGATCTTAGTATAATCAGCTGAAATTATACATATATATGTATATGTTTCTTCAGGCAAAATCTACAGCTAAGTTAAAGGGTTTTTGGGATGAGAAACACTTTTATCATAGATAATTGTGAAATAACACTTGTCTTTTTGTAAAAAAAAAAAAAAAGGAAGACAAAATCGTCACAGCTAAAGGTTATTTTCTGTAGCTGGGTAAGTTGTTTATTCATTTCTAAGTGACAGCCTTCAGATGGTTTTAGGTTCTTCAGAGAACCTACCTGGTACTTAAACTCTCTCTCAAGGTGAATTTTTAACACTTTTTTTCATCAAGGTTCATACATTCTGACAGAATTTTTATGTCAGAAATAGACATAAAAAGCCAAGTCAAAAATCAAAACAACCTCCAGCAATTGCTAGAAGCTTACTAAATTGTCTAAGTTACACAGATGTTGTGTGACTAAATTAACTGAACACCACTAAAGTTAAAAACATAGTTTAGCTAAGGAGTTTATTGGCAAGATCTTTCTGTGCTACAGATAACCTTGGAAGCGCTGGAATTGGTTGGATTGCATGAGGTACCTTAAACAGAGCACGTCTTAGCAGCAGCATTGACTTTCAAAGCTAATTGGGCAGGGGGTACCAAGGGGCTTGTATTGGTCTTCAAATTATCTTCTTGTCTTATTCAAAGTTACTTCAGATGCTGATTTTCTGGCATGGACATGGGTAGACCCATCTGTTAGAGTGCAATTGTGATTCTTCACATCATAAACTGATGCAGCAGTTGCAGATGAGCAAAGCACCAAGCCCACTTCAATATATGTTCTGGGATAAATGTACAAAATATGCATATACAATTCTGTTAGGACCAATGAGCTGCAATTTGTCTATGTGCTTCCTGAAAAGGGCCACAGCAGGAGTATTTGGCCTCATACCATTAGTGAACACTTTTATCCTTAGCTGCCTTTGCTGCACATTTCTGGTTTGGGGTTTTCACAGAAAAGAAGCAGTTCTCTGAACGCACACAGTTATTTGGGAATTCAGCCTTCTGCACAGCCACTTTCTGTGACAGCTAGAAATAACTGAATTTTCAATGCAGTTTTCAATACAGTCTTTCTTTGTCACTCTGCAGGATCACTTAGAATAACAAAGTTTTGACATTTTTTGTCAAAATCAGAAAATGCCAAAACGTGACTATCACATGTTCAGGATGACTCATGCCCAAATCCATGACTTCCAGTCCCAGCTTGTGATGGTTTTGCAGCAGAAACCTCCTTCTTTTCTCTCTCTCTCCTGTTCTTCTAAAAAGTAGGCAAATAGTGCTATTTTTCCTCTGTTCCTCTACATCTACCCAGTATAAATGACCATTTCACAGATGGGCCACTTCTGCACCTGATCAATATTTCACCAACACAAAAATAGGACTTAGAGAATTCTGAATAAACTAGCATAAAGACAAATGAATAAACAAAACTGATTATTCAGAAGTGCTCCATGAAAAAAAAAGAGGAAAAAATAAGGAGATGGAAATATAATTCAAATGGCAAGGAGAAATGTCTATCTGCTAACTAGTTCAGAAATTATTTCATCAAACTCCAAATCCATATATGAAAACCCATTCTGAAGCAGCTCCTAATATGGACACTTAAGTAAAAAGGCTCTTCAGATAACCCCTTCAAGGCAAACTACTTTCTATCTGATTCTAAAGGAAAAGATTGGCATCAGTGCCTGTCCATATGCACCCAGGATGACAGCTCAAAATGGGTGTGAAAAACCCTGTGACAGAAAGGATGGCAGTGGATGGATCAGGGAAAGTAGTTAATGTATTTTTGCCTAAGCAAAAAACATGCTTGAGTGATATAGTCCTGTTTTGTACTCTCGGTTCATTTTGCTTGTCCTGGGGATGATCTGTGGCTTGCTGCGATGAGCAGTTTCCCAGAGGAAAGGATTGCCACCCCACCCAGGGACTGTGGTATGGACTGTGCAGCACATGTTGTGGGGTGTCCCCGGGATCAATAGGTGACACAGTACTATTGATCAGAAATCAGTGAGAATAAGCAGAATCCAACTCCTAAGGCACCTACAATTCCACTTTTGCTAATTAAAACAGTATAAAAGGGATAGAAAATGTGATCAGGCTTCAAATATGTTTCCTGTGAGGGCCAGAGGGAATGATTCTGATAAGAGGGGAAAATATAAAGGATGTTTTTCTGAGGTATTTATTATATTGAAATATGCACAGAAAAAAAAAAAAAAACCCAAAAAACTAGTCCTGAAGAAATAGAGGGTTTTTTTAAAAAAAATATTTCAGGATATTTCACCATCTGACTAAACTCACCAAACTTCCCAAAATACCCTTTCAGACCCATATAATAGGCAGTGGGGTGGCTTCAGATGTACCAACTGAAAGACAGTGAAGTTCAATGTTTTCATTAGGAATCATTTGTCTACATAAGAAAAGGGACATGATATTTCACTTCATTTGCCTCTAAGAGCAATGGTCTGAGCCAAGCACTCAGTAGTTCAAGCCCTCACATCATTCACTGTCCGTGCTTGTTCCAGTTGTTGGAGTCCCACTGGCACAACAAACCAATTACTGTCATGTTAGTGAAAAAAGAGATGAAGTTGACACAGAATACAGGATTTGATCACCTTTGTGCTTGTGATGTGTGAATACAGTTCATTTTTGCAGAAGTCATGCAATGTTGTTCGTGCTCCCCCATGGCTGCCACATTCACTTTAAAACACCTGCTCTTTCTAAGGGACAATGATTAGTGAAGGTTCGTTAACTGAAGATACAGCTAATGACCACAGAAGACTCTGTTACTGTCTCAGGTTTTAGCCTGGGATGTACCCAATTGGATTCTGACCTCTTTAGCTCAAATGAGCCATTTTTTGATGCTCAGGCTGGTTGGTATGCAGGGGGATGAAGGCCTACAATGAGAGTATAATAAACTCAGTATGGAGTATGAGGCCAGTGGTCTTCTCCTCCTGATCCCATCACCACCTGCATGACCCAGCTCAAGGAGCACAACCTTTATGTAGTATGTGGAACTTATGGCTAAAGTGACAAAAGCCTCCAGAGCTGCACAATTAGAAAACTTGTACATGACAAGGCAGAAAAGTACCCAGGCTGCTCATAAATGCTGCCAATTGCACAGACTGTCTGTCGAAGGGAGACTTTGAGATCCATGCTAGGTTTTCATCCTGAGAAGAACAATACTTCTTTGCAGCATGTTCTGGCTCTGGGGCAAAATACATTTATATTTACTCAACACTAAGAAGCATTCAGCTAGCTTAAATTATATGAAAGAGAAAGATGTATTTATGCCCCAAGGTTTTACTTCTCTTAATGTAAGACTTGTATTAAAAACACCCTCCACATTTAGAAGCCTGACAGTTGCCTGCATTTTGGTCCAGGGATTCACAGCTTGGGGGTCTGTAATGAACTTGGGAGCAAGATATGCAGCAAATCATGCCTTTCTTTCCTGATGATCAGCACTTGCACAGAGAGCAAGGAAGGCAGTCATTTTTTTCCCACAATTTTATATCCTTGCAATTTCCCAAGGCCCTTAAAAATAATGATGAAGAGATCAGCAATCCAGTTACAATGGACTTAGTTTTTTTCCAGTGTAGGAGCCTCTGGCCCTTTGTATTTTACAAAATAAAAGAGCTAGAATATTAAAAAGGTGCAGTTAAAAATGAAAAGATGCAAAATAAAATGAAGCTTGTCATTTATCTCCTGGGGTTTGTTATACTTAGAGTGATCTTGAGCATATATCTTCTCTTCTCCCTTGGCTCTCACTAGTATCCACATAATGGAGAGAAAAAAATAAATGATTCTTGTAACTTTTAAAGTGCCTCAAATTTGCAATGACTTTTGCAAAAATGAGGAGACTAATAACCATCAAACACCAGAAGATGGGTTACATTACCCCCATTTGTCTACTACTTTTATGTGGAGAAGCTGTGCAGCAGGTGGTAACTTCAGCTAGTCTTTGTTATGCTTGCTTTATTTCCATACAAATTAATGGCTTCTTTTCTTCTGTATCACTTTTTTGTCACCATCTCTCCTCAGATTTGGCAAGTGAAGAAATAGAAATGACGTTGCACAGATATTGCTACCATAAATGAAGTCTGCTGTGAACTCCACCTTCTTATTTCAGATGAGACATGGAAAAGTTAATTAGTCCTCTTCCCCATTCCCTCTTTATAGTGTTTGTCTATTTGTGAAGAATGATGCATGCCCAGATATTTTAGTGGAACATCTGAAATCAAGAATAGAAATTATTTTAAGAGTAATATTAAGCAAAGATAATAGTGTAACAAATATTTTTTCTCTTTAGAGGGACTGTCACTTCTGAATGTGAAAATGTTAACTTGCTCTAGTGCTTTGTGCCCTTCTTTTTTGGACTGATGCATGGGCCACATACTTATTCAGAGGTTTGTCTACAGGAAATAAGATCTACTGCTGAGGTGATATCAAAACCTTAACTAATAAGGCACAGAAGGTGTCTAACCATCCTGTATAATTACTTCGGGTTTGGTAGCCTTAAAATGCCCCAGAAAGAGAAAAATATATAAATACAGAGTGGAAGAATTCTTCCTACCATGTCTAGTGATGTCCAGAAAGTTTCATTCCCTTCACCTAATCCAGGTCACCTCTGGTATGGATTTGTCTGATGATAAAGGGTTGTTGCCATCGTGTTGTCCCAAGGATTGTTGCTAGTTTGGAATTTCAGTGTCTTCGTGGGTCATCAGATATGACTGTGAATGTGCACCCTCTGTATTTGTATCAAGGCTGCATCTTTTGCCTCTCTGCACCTCTCTGAATGTTTCAGCCTCTTTCCTTCTCTGCCATCTATTCCGATTGAAAATTTTAGGACAGCAGCTCTCATTTGAATGTGCATAGATGAAATCCACAAGAAGGTCCTTTTTTAATAGCAGCAATAGAACACAAATACAGAAACATGCTCCAGCATGAGATTACTGTTGTTTCATTTCTCACATTCTCATTGAGCCCTCTAATAATTGCTTAGAACAACTTGTTTTAACACCTTCTTTGTTGCTGTTTTAGCTTTTTCACCTCTAATATTTGGGTATTAAAAATTCTCTCACAACTGTAGTTGATCATGGCTTTTAAAGCTCTCTCTCATATTGCTATTTTATCTGTTGTAGATATATATTGAAGTTACAGGTTTCCATGTCAACAAGGTTTCTCTCTTTCCATCCAGCATCAGCTCTTCTTGAAAGCTGGCCAGCTGGCTTTGGGTTTCTTACCTTGGCCTGGGTTTGTGGTGAAAGTAGAAGGCTTGTGTGCCTTTTTAACTGTCTGTGTGGATGTTGGCTGCATTGTAATGAATGTAGGCATATGACCTTACATTAAATATTTGTAATAAGCTGAGGACAAAGGCAGCATCTTTCATCCTTGGCTGTCCTTGGCTTCAAGCACGTATTTTGTGTACCACTGTAGTAGAGAAAAGAGGAGCAATCTCACACTCAAGAGTGTGTGTGGGGAGCTGTAACTATGACTAGGTTCTTCATAAAAAGTGAGATGCATACAGAGAGAAGGTTCAACAAATCTGTCCTCCCTGGTTTATGTAATTCTAAAATTTTTGAACCATCTGTCCCCTAGGAAATGTTCTCCATTTCAGAAATGAACCTTTAAAAATACTAAAAAGAGTGGTGGAATAAAAAGAAAAATACACTTGGAAACAAAAAATACACTCAGAAACATTTCTTAAGCTATTTCCCTGAGTTTGGCAGCTCTTGAAAGGAACCTGTTTCCAGTCAGTGTCAGATCAGGGGTTTCCAATCAGAAAGATATTTGTTCTATTTGCAACCAAATGGTTTATTAAGATAGAAAGGTGGCTGGTAAGTTGGAAACCAAGGCTGAGGCTGGTCAGACCTGGGGCCAAGGCAGTTTGGTGGGGATCATGCTGGGGATCCTCTTTGGCACCAGAGGTCATCTCCAGCTCCCACTGACCATGAGGTAGAAGGAGCACCTGGGAAAGGGCAGTGGTCTGGGAGGGAAAGTGAGTGGGTGCACCATCTAGCAGTGTGAAAGGTGACACTCAAGCAAAGAAAAATAAACTTTTAACTATTCTGCAGTCTTTTGATTTGGTTTTTAAAAAATATTTATAAAATGCAATCTCTGTGTCTCCCCTATATATGTGTAGTTCTTGATATAGGTTTTGCCAATCATCCAAGTGGAAGGCAGTGAAAGCATGGGGCTTTCAAAAGTATGCCTCCTTCTCTGGAGCATGCTCAGGGACAAATATTTTCATTCCTGCCTAAAAGAATAAAGAGATTTAATAGATTAGCACTCATAAATGCAGGATGAAGCCTATGAATAAACTCTATGCCAATGCATTTGTATGAACAACTAATGTGGTTGCAAGCAAAATGCATCACAAATTGGAAGTGCAGGGCTTACAAGGATATTCATATATGTAAATAGCTATAGAAAAAAATGAAATCTTTCAGAAACACAACTGAGGAAATGAAAAAATGCAAGTATTTCAAACAAGGATTAAAGGCCTGAATTTCTAAGGAGCTGGTGCTAATGAAGAAACAATTGTCTTCACAAAGCAGCCATGCTAATGAACTATGCTTTACAGATGATAATGAGGTATTTTTTTATGAATGCCTAATAAAGACAAAACTGGTGAGACAATGAATAATAATGAAAGCTGAAAATCTCTTAGAAATTAAAGGAATTGTGAACAAATATGCTTATGCTGTACTGAGAGCAATAATTACTTGCGTTCTCTTTGCATTTTCAAAAGCACGAAATATAAAGTCCTAATTCTCTACAGTATTTAAAATGTTAACACAGAGCAGCAGATTAAATTTGGGTGTTAACAGGCAGAATGGCTTGGTATCCATGGAGAGTAACTTATATCCATAGATAAACAAATGCCAGGTCTGATATGAATAGGCATGATGTATGGTTGCTATACTGGACCATAAGGGAAGCCAGTGGGCAAATACACAGTGGGGTGTGGCTGGCACTGGGCCAGGTCTGCCCCAAAAAGTTTGGTAATCACAACTGCTACAGGCAAGGGTAGGAAATGGTTTGAAAACTCCCAAAATACAGCATGGTCAGAGGTCTACAGGATTAAAATAGCATGCTCTGAACACAGGAAGGGTCATACAGACTCCTGCTAACAGTCTATAGATTTTATGGTCAAAAGCTGTATATTTAGGAAATATTAAAAATGCATACTTGATATTTTAAATTTTATTAAGATTAAAGTATTTTGCAGTGCATTTAAAGATATTTTGTCAGCATCTGTAAGCATGGGAGCAGTTTCCTGACACTTTTTTCCCAGAGTGACATTCAGCTGTATACTCAATCTCCTTGCACTGTTAATGCTTCCTACTTTCAAACTTCTAGTAAAAATATTGTTCCTTACATCAATGTTGGCTCCAAGCACTCCTCAAAAATAAAATAAAGCTTACCAAATCAAAAACCTCACAGAAAATAAAGGCAGAGACTTGCTGGGCTACCGCCAGGTGTCAGTCTGCCAGTGCTGGTTTCACAACAGCTGCCACAGCTGGAAATAAGAAATGAGGGTGAAAGGGATGGGGAGTGGGAGTGGTGGAGGGGACTGATAGATGAGAGAGGGGTTATTTGCAGTCTTTTCTGTAAACCTTTCTGTAAACATACTTTATGTTTTCTAGACACAGGTGTAGCATAAATACTGAGGCTCTCAATGTTCTTTCTTAAACATTGAAACCTCTTACATGGGAATAACATATGAATTATTATGGCTCCCAAAGTAAAAATAAAAATGTGTTTACCAGTTAAATGTAAAAAAAAGTCATGTTAATGTGGAACTTAAAATGTTTTTACTGGGAAACCACTAAGCTCTTTTCTCTTGGTGCTGAATCATAATACTTTTTTCCAAAAGTCTCTGTTAGTTTCTGGATTTTTTTCCCCCCTGTTATCCTGCAATATGGTTTTGAAAGTTTATTTCCTCACCGATTTTTACTCATCTATTGATAAGTTTAAAAAAATTAAAAGAATCTTCTACCTGTTTCTCCTACAAACACCTTTTGTGCAGAGGACAGCAGTGCTCACTCTCTGGACCCATTCAGATTTTCTCCAGCCCAGCATTTATCCTGTGAGCAGAGCTGTTGCAGCAGCAGGGTCCTCGGGCCTCAAGAGGAGATGTAGGCACTTCTGCTGCTTTAGAGGGAGAAAATTGTTCCACCCAGAGGATGCCATGCTCACCTTACAAGAGAAGGATGAGGCACTAAAAGAGCACTTCTTTCCAGATCACCTTTGCATGGACTCATACAGCTGTAGGAATTCCTGCTGGCCACAGGTACTACCAGCTTCTCTGAGCACATGATAAACTGCACACTTAGAACCCACCAGACACAGGCCCATATGTCTTATTAAAGATGAGAAAGTTAAACTTGACCACCCTCTAAATCAGCTGTTTATGTTCCTGGCTGTCCTGGAGTCACAGGTTTTGGTGTCTCCAGCAGTGAGCTTTTTAAATTTCATTTCTGCATCTGATCTAGACCGTTTGTTGATGTTGTTTAAGTGATCAACAGGGAAATGTTGTCATCTAGGAAATAATGTAAACATTTTTCTCCTGTATTTAGGTACAGTTCTTTATGCAGACAATGAGGGTATCAAATATGTTGACAGCTACTGTTACTCTAAAATCAGTATATACCCTTTGTCAAGTCACTGAAATATTTGTTTATCCTAGATGTTGCTCTCAGCTGTTCATGCTTTAAATATGTCCAAGAAAAGGTGAATATCATTCTGAGCTTTTTCTCAGCCTTCCAGTTGGATAGGTAGCCACTCATCATATTCTCTGTTAAAATCATATTGGATTGTGATGGGGTGCAAGGGGGTTGTTCATTTTAATTTAATGAAACCATCCTATTAGACACTCACTTTTCAGTCTGAGGGCAGCCTGGAAATGAATAGATGAGACTAATGGAATTCTAATGGCCTGTAAAAATGAACCTTCTATTGTGGTGTTTTAAAGTTCTAAGTGTGTTCTCTTGCTTCTCTTGCTGTCTGGGTGCAGAATATGGACACCTTGCTTCAACATGTCAAGTAAATTTGGTTTTGTTTTCTCAGTACGTATAATGCAGGTGCCTTTGGCCAGACTGCATTCATATGAGTTGGTCAGCAAATAAATAGAGATATATTTAAGGCACATATTTACACTCTGAAGAGTTTTTATGGCAGTTGGGTGATTAGTAAAAACCAAGGCTATAATTGCTAGTTACCTGTGTGTGTTCATGCTTAGCATGAGTAGACAGGACTTGGCACACGCTCAGTATATGCCCAGAAAAGGAATACATATGACATTTTAGATGTTGACAGCTTAAAAAATAATAGAGCAGGGTAGCCAAGAATTATAGTGTGACTTCAGTTATTTAATTTATTGACTGACTTGTCTAATGCCAAACTAAAGTGGTAAAGCACTTAGCTGAAATAAGACAGATGGTCAGGGAATCAACATTTCTGTGGATAGTGGTGCTTTTATCCATTTTTTCAGTTCTCTTAGTTTAATTATCACGGTATTGATCCAAACATTGTATTTTGTATCAATTTACATCACCTGATATGCAATCAGGATAAGAACAAATGTAATCTTTCTCCAAGAAAGATGCAATTTTAATAAGCCTTCTGGAGAAAACAGATAGGGCATTTTCATGGAAAAATAGAGGTCAACCCACAGTTAAATACATATTTAAATCCCTTAAATGCATTATGCTGCATTCACATTTGTGTTGCATTACCTTTAAAAACATTCTGTTCCTTGTTGCTTAGGAAGATACCAGTGATCCATAATGCAGAACCTCCTGTTTTGACTTCCACTGTACTAAATGGTACTAAACAGGCTGCTGCTAGCCCTGTTTTACAATTTTTCAAAAACAAAGTGTTCTAGAGTTTGGAGATCTTTTTCTTCATCACCTGAAACATTCATATTTTTGTAATAAGCCGCTTTTGAGATGGAAAATGTTATGACTACATTTTTGTGACCAAGTTTACTGCTCAGGTGAGTCAGTCTCTGCCTTTTCCTGCTCTGGTTCTAATGAGTAGATAAGATCAAATAAGGTTTTTTAAATTGTCCTTCCTATCCTGTGTCTGTGCTCTGGGGCAATAGAGACCATTTGTGTAAAACAGGAGTTCTGGGTGCCTGTGGCAGCTGGTGGGAGTGCACCTGCACCAATGGCTCCCCTTGGCCATGCCTGACACAGGCATTCCTCTCAAGGCAGAGACACAGACATGGCCTGTGACAGTGGCCATGGCCATAATGGTTATGGCCATAATAGTTATGCAGTGGGTTTGACTGCAATTTTTATCATATCTGTCTTGTCTATAAGCATGACAGTTCCCAGTGTGGGCTGGTCGATGAGGCAGCCCAGGCAGGGATCTTCAGTGACTTCAGTTTTCTTCCCCAGCTTCCATTCTTTTACATAATACATGTGGCATTCTCAGCTTTTATTTGTTTTACTTGCTCCATATTTTCTTTTTTGCAAATAATTTTTGGTCAGGAAAGTGAAAAAAGGGATGCCAGAGTACAGCATGGTAATTGCAGTGAACTGCAATTCACCCCCATGGCTTTCACCGGGATGTAAGGAGATCGGGACAGAGTTAATATGGCACTGCAATGGTTTTATGTCCTCACCATTTGTGGCTCAACTGCTTCCATTTGGTATAGTCTCATTTCATTAAAATAATTTAAAACCCCAACTTCTTTAAGAATAAGCAACTCTAATTTACTCTGGATTTTTGATAGAATATCAAAGCTACTCTAGAATACAGGTCTTTTTCTTTCAAGATAATCCAACAGTTGAACCTCATCACTAAAATACCAAATGTTGCAGGAAAGGTAAGATATTCTTAAAGCATCCTGGAAATAGATTTTTATGAGCAGTTCTTGCAGATGATAAGAGTTTATGTGGGTTAAGGGTTGATTTGACAACTTCATGGAAGAAAAATCCTTTGGGGTTTCCTAAATGCATACAAATTACAAGTCTTGTGAAGTTCCTGAGCTGCAAATAACTGGAGAAGACCTATAAGTCTTGTTGTTGTGCTTTTGCCTAGACACTCATTTCTGACTTTAGATTGATTCAGTATGTTTGCTCCTATGTTCTAGCACTAAGAAATATCTGTAGAACCATGTCAAGACAGAGGCAGGACTTTAGCCCAGAGCATGAACACAGTGTCTAAAACCATCATATGGGAGTGTGGTAGGAAACAGTTTCATAGACTCAGAATTTATTTGTATTGGAAGAGATTTTAAAGGTCATCTGATTCCATGTAGGGACACCTTCTCTGAGACCAGGTTGCTCAAAACCCCATCTAGGCAGGCCTTGCACATATCCAGAGATGGGGCATCTACAACTTCTCTGGGCAACCTGGGCCAGGGCCTCACCACACTCACAGTAAAGAATTTCTTTGTTATACCTAACCTAAACCTGCCCTCTTTCTATTTAAAATCATTACTCCTTGTCCTATCACTACACTCCCTGTTGAAGAGTCTGTCTCAGTCTTTCCCACAGGCTCCCCTTAAGCACTAAGGTTTTAAAAAGGTTTGTAAAGGTTTTAAAAAGGCGTTGTAAGGATTCCCTGGAGCCATGTCTTCTCCGGGCTGAACAACCCCAGTCTCTCAGCCTGTCCTCACAGGAGAGGTGCTCCATCCCTCTGATCTGCTTTGTGACCCTCCTCTGGACTTCCTCCAGCAGGACAACATCCTTGTACTGAAGACCCAATAGTGGACACAGAACCCCAGGGTAGGTCTCAGAAGAGCAGAGCAAAGGGACAGAATCCCCTCCCTCGACCTCCTGTCCACACTGCTTTTGATGCAGCCCAGGACATGGTTGGCTTTCTGGGCTGCAGCACACATTGATGGGTCATGCTGAGCTTCCCACCACTCAGCACTCCCAAGACTTTCTCCTCAGGGCTGCTCCCAATCACTGAGTCCCTTAGTTTGTACTGATATTGGAGACTGCAGCCACCTAGGTGCCAGACCTTGTCCTCAGCCTTGTTGGACTTTATGAGGTTCACCCAAGTCTGCTTCCCAAGCCTGTCAAGGTCCCTCTGGATGGCATCCTGTCCCTCTGTTATCAATGACACCTCTCAGTTTGGTGTCATTGGCAAAGTGTCTGAGTGTCTGCTCAATCCCATGGTCCATGTCCCTGACAAAGAGGTTAAATAATGCTGGTCCCAATAACAGCCCTGAGGGACACCACCCACCACTGGTCTCCACACAGGCAGTGAGCCACTGACTGGCACTCTGTGAGCAGGACCTCCCAATTCCCTATCCACTCAGTGGTCCACCTGTCAAATCTATCTCCATTTGGGAGATTGTGCAGGACAGTATCAAATGCTTTGCAGGTTTCCAGGCACTGTGTAGTTTGACTCGGAATTAAGAGGTTACTGTGTTGGGTGGTGGTGGTGGTATTCAACGTGGACACTAAAAAGGAAAAACTTTTCGCCTGAAAATTCTTGCTCAAATCCGAATCCAGCAGTGATCTGCTTAAGAAAAACAATTTTACACATTCCCAAGTTAAGGCATTTTCTTGTAAAACTAACATTTGTCTCTGTGCTGAGCTTCAGAAGGTATGGACGAACAGATTTTGGTTGTGCATCTTAACAAGCTATCGAAAGCAACTCTCCTAAGTGTAAGAGTGATGAGATGGTGCTAGAACTGTTGTTTATGCAACAGACCATGTCTCTGCTTTTACTATAGTTTCCTGAATTGAAACTCAGGTAAAACAATACCAGATATTTAAAAGTGACTGTACTCTAGAAACAGAGTTTCCTGAGAAACAATCCCAACTGCATGCACAAAGTAATGACAACAAAAATTCCCTCCTTGCTATCCTAAAAAATAAGTTGTTTTCCTTTTCTTTTCTCTCTAAAAGAAGAAAAGGAATTCTAAAAGAATTTATTTTTTGCCTGCACTAATATCCATTATTAGCATTTAGATAATTCATTTTTCCTGGTAATTTTTCTTTGCTTATAATTTTTCATAGTAGAAAATTTTTGAGACTCAGAAAGCATTTGGTTATCGTGTTCCTCATCTGGCCAATAGATGGGACTCTTACCTCTGATATCCCTTCTCTCTTTGATCTTATTGCATAGATAATAATGCAAAAAACCATTCTTGAAATCTGAAACATGAGAGATACGTTTAATTTCTGAAAATTTTCATTTTCATTTCATTTTCTGAAAAATGTGTCAACAAGGGACCTCTGCAGCTGTTGACATCTCAAATAAGCCAGATATGCAGGAGATTGGAGATAACAGACCTTGAGGGTAGAGCAGGTTTATCTTTCAGACAAAATGTTTCATTTACAAATTAAAAACACTAACTGTCTGGAGGTTTTTCCTCTGAGGAAGGATGCATATTGTAAGAGCCAGGTAACATAATAAATAAAAAACAAACCATTAAACAGGTTAAGTTAATTAGGAGAGTTAGTCATGACTGTGCTCCTGTTGCCTTTTACTCTCAGATACAAGACTGACACACAAATTCCTAAAGCATATCATGAGCTGGCCTGCTTTGGAATAGCAAAACTGGATTTTGTGGGAAAGCACTGCTTTGGGTAATAGATAGTTCCAGGGTGAAATGGTTCATGGAAATAGCTCTTTCCTCTTATTTCTGAGGAAGTGTAGGTGGGTTTCAGCCTAATTGGAAATACACCAGCTCCCATGGTAGACCTGTGGACTCCTGTGTTCCAGCTTTCCTGGCTGAGAAGTTATTGGTGGAAAGAGTGGAATATTATCAGCAACATTTGGAGTCAGTGTCCTAAACTTGATGGCAGGGAGTCTGGGGCATCTTTGTGGCTGTTGTGGTGTGTGGATAGTTCTTTGGCAGACAGTCAGGGAGCTGAATGCCTGGAAGACCTACTGCAGTTAACACTGTGTTCAGAGATAGGCCTTCCAGATTTAATTTCCATTGCTTTTCCGTTTTCCAGTGAAATGCTGTGATCAACTTGTCTTTCTAAGTTTTACAATAGAAAGGAGAAGATGAACTCCTAAAGCAGAACAGCAGTGTCCCACGGTGGACTGCATTTTATTTTGTGAGCCTCAAGATGGCTCTGAACTGGTGAGCGGTTTTGTCTCCAAGGGTGTGTTGCTCTCTGCTGCCCTTGTTGCAGCCTTGTCCCTGCACATTTCCTTTTACACTGTTCCCGTGTGTTTGGATTGTGCCTTGTGCCTGTTGCCTGAGCACCTTGGGGGATGCTCAGCACTGGCCTGGAAAACAGCAAACATTAGGACACAAATGTGAGAATGTGTGTGCAACAAATACACAGCACATACAAATCCCCGAGGGCATTTGCCCAGAATTGATCCCATGAGGGGGTGATGCCATCAAGCCCCATCTGATGGTGTTGATGTGTGAGATGGCCATCAGTCAGATTAAGCAGCAACCAGGGAATTGTTCATGACTTCTGACACAAAGGAGACACACAGAAAAGAGATATGAAAGGCACATAAAAAAGTTGTGACAGAGCTGGGTTTGACACAGCCAGAAGCTGCCCCACCAATATCAACACCTCTGCCCGTGCCAGACGGAGCATCCATTGCTCCTGAGGGTGCTGGGGTGCCTGTGTCCAGTTGGCAAGGGAGAGGAGAGCAGCACTCTGACAATCCATACCTGCAGCATGCAAGCCTGGAAGCACGGGGTGCTGACATTTATTTGTTTATTAGCAGCTCATTAAGTGCCTAGAATTGTGACTATTACTGACATCATCCCAATTTTACAGGGGACTGTCAGGAGGCTTTTCCTCAGTGTGTGCCTGGCTGGACCCTGTGCTTTGAAAGCCCACAGGCAGCTGGAGAGCAGTGGCTGCACTCCTGGAGTGTGTCTCAGCTTTCATCTTATCCAGATGGAATCAGTTTCACACAGAAAGAACTCAGCACTCCAAAACCCTTCCCAAAGCATGGAAAACAGGGGCAAATGGAAGTGTTGCTGACTCACCCAGCAGAGTGCTAGGGCAGTGTGCCCTCAGCTGAGCAGAATGTCTTCCCATCACATGGATGTCTTGCCACCAGGCCAGAGGCACAAATGACCTGGTGCAGAGGGGCATTGAAAACCCCAGTGCTGAGCTGCCTGAAACCAGCACAGCTTTTCAGGTGGTGTGTTTGACTCTCACACCCATGTTTCACTAGCAAAATGAATCGTGATGTCATGTTTTCATTCTGTTCTGTAATAAAAATCCTAAATAAACTTGATTGGTATATTCTAATTTATTAGAATTTTATCTGTATTTTAAGCTAAAAGCAGTCCTATTTTTAATTACAGATGCTTCAAGTCTCAAAAGGCAGGGAGGAGAATGTGTTGGCTACAAAACATGTAATGCCTTACTGAGCCATTGTCACTACTGTATAGCCCCCAAAAAATCATCCTTTTTTTTTCATTGGGTGTTTTTTTGGGGTTTTTTTTTCGGGTTTTTTGGGGGTTTTTTGTGATAGTAAGGTATGTCAGCTTATCCTATCTTTGTGCAGTAAATGAGCTATTGCAGTTCTACACTACAGGCAAACCTGTCAGCTAGTAAAATGAAATATTAATATTTCTTTGGTTTTACAGTCTCAAGAGACTTTCCTTCGAAGCAAGCAAACTCCACCACCTGCAAGCTGTCAGGTGTGCCATTAGTCAAAGGGCTTTGGCAAGTTGTGCAGCATCCCTCTCAAAGTACATACAAAGGAGTGGAGGTTGATCATCTACTGGTTAAAAAGGGGAAATAGGGGAAGGGAGAGGGGAATTTCTTGATCATGTTGAAGTTCTGGAAACAAAATGCATCATTCTCTTTAACAAGGACTTTTGTTTGTCCCCTGGCTGTCAGCAGGCTGGCCAGACTGCTGAGTCAGATCAAATGTCATCTCAAATGATCAAAAGTTGTGTTTGTTCACTCTCTCTGCTCTTGGTTTCCCTTTACAATCCTCTCTAACTGTTGTTTCCACAAAACTTTGCTGGGGACTTGCTTTAGTGAGCAAATGTGAAAGTGTGTGTTCTTTACAGGGCAGCTCAGTGCCCAGCACATAAGTACTGCACAGCATATTTAGTAGCATACATGTCTCTCTTGTCCCTGTTAGGTAGCACATATATCTCTGTTGCTGAGGAAATGTGCTTCCAGCTCACAGAAACACCTCCTCTTGTCACATTCTGTCCAAATTATTTAATTCATTTTTTTGAACCAAGCCAACAAGGTTACAGAATACTGAGTTTTCCTGAATCTTTAAGTTGTTGTTAAATATTTCTCCTGTGTCCTAAATGATGGATTTGTTTCTCACCTCCTACTTGCCTCCCCTGCATTCTCCAAAACATGATGACCAGAACATTTAGAGAGATGAAGGGAAATATCTCCTTCTGTTTGACATGATTAACCTCTATCTTCAACAGTGGGAGAGAACATTACTTCAAACACTACAGGTGTACTTTGAAAAGAGCAGAACAATTTAAATGCCTAGTAGCTTCACGGGAAAATTCAATTTATTGAGAGTAGTCTGCCATTACAGTTTTAAATGCTGCATGGCTTTATTGGAAGACAAGAAGCAATAGAGTTTCCTCTAGAGGTAGAGAACTGTCCAACATATCAGTGATTTTTCCATTATATTTTCTCTAAAGTATAATTGTCAGTGTTGATAGCTTGAAGCTTGGTTTATGGAAAGAATAACCTGAAATGTAAGGAAAAACAGCTCTGCTTTTCATGGCAACTTGAAATCATAATGAGATGTTTCTGACCTACGATCCACCTGTGTGTGCCTTTTCTGGCCTCCATGCCTGAGAATGATGAGTAAGAGTAAACTGCTTGGAGCCTGTGGCTGTTTGCATGAGGGGTTGCTTCTGTACTCTGGCTGTGATGAGGGCTGGAGTCTGGCAGCCCAGAATTCAGGCAGGCTGCACTGTTTATCATCCTCTTGATTCTCTGTTCCCTTTGCCTCCCTCCAAGGGCTCCACAATAATCCCTGGTGTGCAGAATGTGAGGACATTTTACAGTGTTTTGTGTTCCTGGGGAAATGTGAGTGCTAGGTCAAATGATGCTTTCAGCTCCCTCTGGCCAGATATATTGATTTAAGTGAAGTCCATTAATGTAATAATTATGAATTCATGACCCAGTGTTTTGCTCGCCTGCACAGAGCAGTTACTGTTTCATAATGGCTTTTGTTGTTTTTTTATGTACACTTAAAATCCTCTGCACTATCCACTAGAATGGATGACCTTCTTTGACTCTGAGTTCAGGTAAATGATATAACCAAACATTTCTACCCCAGTTCTCCAAAAATGATAAGAGCTGAATCAACCAAGCAATGACAACACAAATGCCAAATAAAGGACTCAGGATGACGTTACATGAAACTGAAGCTGATGGGCTTAATCTGGGATAGCAAAAAACTTTGTCAACTTTATTTTTGGGAGCTAGAAGAGACTGCTGTTCCACCATGCTCTTGTGGTGAGGTATGCAAAGATGTGCTTCCAAGAGAATGACCAAACTTGGTAGGAAAATAGGGCTGAATTGCCCACCTCTCCTGGCCACAATAGCTGGTGATAACACATCCAAGAGAAGGGAAACTGAAAATGATGAAATCTGCATTTCTGAAGATTAAGACCCGCTGGTCAGGGCAGACTGTTAAAAATGTCTGTAGGGATTTGGTCTTCACCAAGAGAAAGCCACCCACTCTCCCAGGTTCCCTCATCTTTAGCAATCTAGAGTGGAGGAGGAGCAAAGGACTTCTGCCTGCCCTGGCAGCCAGCAAGGAGGAGCACTAGCAGGTGGAGGCCACCTTGTATGGCCGAGCCTCCTCTGCAGCTGGCAGGGCCAGCACTGGAGGCCCTTGGTGAAGCAGGACGGAAACTGAGCACTTTGCTTGCCATACTCCTGCTGCCCAAGGGGGAAAAGTATGATGAAGAGTTCGGGGTAGGAATCAGGCTTGGTGTTCTTCTCCATGCAGAAGAACAGTAGGGAAAGTGGTTTCCAAAAGCAGCCAGCCAGCTTCTCTTCTGACAATGGAAACAGGAGACACTTAACCTGCAGCAGCCTACTGTGCCTGATGTGTGCCCGGTGGGCACCACGCCTGCATGGTTTGCTGCACCCTAGGGATCACCGGAATGAAGGTGAGACTCAGAAACACTAGTAATTTTTGCAGACAAATGAGCTAACAAGCAATTGCTCCATCTGCAATGCAGAAATATTTTGTTTGTTTGTTTGTTTGTTTCTTCACTTGCTAAACAAGCCAGCAGTATAAAATTACTTTGGAAGAATGTGTTGTTATCAGTTCCACACAGATGTAGCTTAAAGGAGAAAAAAACTCCCTGGAGCTTTCAAAAGCAGTGCAATGATATGGTGGAGGAACCTGTTGAGAAGGTGCACATCGTGGCATGAGTCTCTACCTTGACCTCATGAAAAATCCTTTCATTGCAAGTGAATCCAAGAACTGGCCACAGTTTCTCTGAGCTGGACTGGAAAGGACTGTCTGTACCCCAAGAGCTGCTATGCAAATGTCTTACACCGGTAAGTGTCAGGTCTTTGGGATGGGAAGAATGGATTCCTTTTTCAAGAGAGGGGAAGAAAACAGCTTTACATTTTCACTTTTTAAGACAGAGGAAAAGATGTGGTCCTTTCCACTTTCCAAAACAGTTTAATTAGCAAATTTCTTGCACTTTTATTTTCCATTCGTTAGACTAACTCTTAGAGCAACCCCTCTTAGTTCTTGGTACTATACAAACATACACTAAGGGTGAATATCTGCCAGACAGTGGGCTGAAGAGGCAACAGAGACAAAAAGGGCTCAGTTATAGCTGGGTACCAAGGCACAGAACAACTATGCCATTTACTCAGGTCATGGTGTGTGTGGATTAACGTTTCTTGATCTGGTTCAACTCTTAGTCCAGGGCTTTATACATTGACATTATGTACAAATTGACAAAAATGCTCTTTTTAGATTAATTTAGTAAGATGAACAAGTGAGATTTAATTGTAAGATTTGGGACCAGAAGTATTATTATTACTACCAGATCTTTTATTTTTTTTCTATTGGCATGTAGTAATGAGACATAGTTCTGAGAAGTCATACATTTAGCAGATATTATCATAAAAACTGCTTTTGTGATTAGCACCATTTTCCTTAAAGCAAGGAAAAGGATTTCAGCCACAGCTATTCTTTTCTATGAAACAGAACACAATAATGAATGTGTCTGTCTTATTCTCCTGCAAAAAATCAGCATTATATAAAACAGGGACATACAGTATCTATCTATATATATATTAAAAAAAGAGTAGTGCTTTTTAGAAAAAAGAAATTATTACTTAAGTGAATTTTCAAAAGTATCTTACTAAGGCAAAAGAAATTTTAAATAGCCAAAGTTATTTAAATATTCAAAACCAGTGTTTATAGTCTCTTTTGAGTTATATAAGAGAGCACACTAAGAGAAGGAAAACACAATTTATTTGAGAAATTTTTTTTTCTCTTTGCCATTTTTTCTCCTACTTTTCTTTTTCTTTCCAATGTCTTTTTCAGTACTTCCTCTGATACTGAGTTGAATGCTGACGAGTCAATGCTCAAAATAAATATATATGACCAAGATGAAGCACTTTAAATTTGTCACCACCTCTGACTTTCCTGGTTTGAAGCTGAAAAGTTTAGCAAGGTCTGTGTTTCTTTGATGAATTATAAAAAATCAAGGTCTCACTGAATGGCAGCACAGCCTTCAGGTGTATCAGCCCCAGTTTCATAACGTCAGCAAACTTGCTGAGGGTACAATCTATCTGTTTCTCTCTCTTGTGTATTCACAAGTTAAAAATAAAACCACCAAATCAGAAAAAAATATGTCTCTAAAATCATGACCTTGGCAATGGAGCCAGAAGCAGGTGAAATACTTTAAATGACTTCCAGCTTATTTAATATCTCACTTTTTTCTTTACTTCTACGTTAGACAATTAAATAAATTATGACTATGTGGGTGCAGACAAGAACTTGTTTTCATGATGAGCCATTAAATAATTGAGGTCTGCCATAAGGAAGAAAAAAATATTTATGCGTTCTTTCAGGCTCTTTTCAATTATGCATGTTATCAAGTTAGTAGGAAAGGAATCCAAGTTTGAAGGCTCTGAACTGGCTACTCATATTCATGATGCAGATTTGGGAAGTAAAACACATCATTTTATGTTTTGTTTCAGTGGTCAGGAAGAGTTAACCAGATTAAAGGAGGATATAAGGGGTCATTAAATAGAATACTATATTTCAGCAACTAAAAAGCAGTTGAAGTGGGATGCTAAAAGTCTGTAAGATGGCTAACAGAAGGCAAGAGAAAAAGGAATAATTTTCCAATGCCTCTCTTGCAAATAGAAGAGGATCAGATGAAGAAAGAAGCTGGAAAATTAAAAAAACAAGAGTGTGGACATACTTCTTTTCATGATGGTCTGAACTAGTATGGCTGTCTTATAACCTATTTCAACATAAAACATCCAAGCCCAGTTTCAACTTTTAAGGAAATATTTTTCAAAAGGGTAAAGATACTTTAACTCAAACAGAAAGCCAACCGTGTCCTGGGCTGCATGCAAAGCAGCGTGGCCAGCAGGGTGAGGGAGGGGATTCTGCCCCTCTGCTCTGCTGTGACCCCATCTGGAGCTCTGTGTCCAGCTCTGGAGTCCCCAACATGAGAAGGACATGGACCTGTTGGAACAAGGAGGGACATGAAGAGGGTCAGAGGGCTGAAGCACCTCTGCTGTGAGGAAAGGCTGAGAGTTGATGTTGTTCAGCTTGGAGAAGAGAAGAAACAACAAAATCCCACAACAAAAGAAGTCTAGTTCACAATATTTGAGTAAATTTCAGATCTTCCACAAGATATTTCCTCCATGAAGGAAATCAGAATGCAGAACCTACATATAAAACTGTTTTGTTATGGGCAAAGGATTGAGAAAGTCATTGCTTGCTTTCATCAAAGTGACAGACTACATGAAAAAAAAAATCAACATTAACTTAAAATCATATGTTATTCTTTATTCTCGTTTGAAGATTTTGTGTCATTCACATTTTTCTTTGGGAGACATTTTACTTATCTGAGTTTTTTGGATGCATAATTGTCAAGACAGATATTACTGCACTTTTAGCCCAAAAGACCTCTATTCTGTTTTAGGAAAATAACAAAGTAAAAACTGCTAGCACTGACTTTAAAGGTATCCAGATCCTTACAAGATCAGGATCAATGGATTCCATCGATAGGTTATGACAGCTGAATTCCATTAGGTTTGGATATAGAAATTAAGGCTTCCACTAGAGCGTGAAGCAGCTCTTTTCCTCAGTTAAGGGGTAATATATAATATTAAGGAGTAATAATAAGAACTGCACAAAAAAATCATTTAACTCCAGTTAAAAATTTAGACATTCCTCTTGTTACTTCCATTTTGCCTCATAAATAGACTGTTGGCAGCAAAACCCACTTCTCCTCAAAGTCCAGTGGAGGAGGGACTAAAATCTTTGGATTTTAGGGAAAAGGCAGGACCTAGTGTTACAGTTAGTGAGTTAAGAAGAAGCAGTAAGCAGAAAACTGGTGGGTCTGTGTCCCTGGGGCTGTTTTTTACTATGAACTTCTGCAGCCCACATGAATAGAAGGCACATGGAAAAATTCATATCCCTGTGAGAAGGGTCAGTCCAGCTCTCCAACATGAACCCTGACCACACTCTCCCAGTACATTTTCATGTTATTTTTTGTTTAGAATAGATAAGCATTTTTTTGACTGATAGATGTGCCATTAAAGTGTTTCCAAACCCTTTAATACACAGCAAAAAAGTCACAACAGCTACTGCTTGCATTTTGACAGGTTTCTTATTTTTCTGGCAGGCTGTGCTTCTCCCATAAAAGAAGAGGTATTTTAGAAGGACATGCCTTCATTTATGACTCATTCTGAACAATAGTATCTTCATTGACTTGAGACTGATAAAATATTCTGTTTCTCTTTCGTGGCTCCAGGGCTTTTTTCTTTTCAGAACTGGTTTGGGTTGTGGTGGTTTTTTTGGTTTTTTTTGGTCTGTAATACCATGAACCCTTGTTTTGTTGTTTAGGTGGAGGTTTTTTGCCTTGATGTGGGAACTGCTGTCTGTTCAACCACTCTGCCTCTTTTGTTTCCTGCATTTTTGGACTGGAATCTTCAGCTCAATGCCATGGAGGATGTCTGCTGTAGAACCTTACTTTGCCTTTTGTCTTTTCCTTATTGGCTTTGAGAGCATCAGAAGTACCTGCATTTCCTAGGTATGAGATGTTGACACAGACTGATGAGAGGAAACCTACAAATTATATTCTGGACACTTCTCTGGAGTTACTGTCAATCGATTCTGATACCTCCTTTTTGTACTTAAACACAGCATTATCCTAATTCACTTATTTTTGCATGATAAGCATCATGAAATAGACTTTGCTAGATTTTTACTAGCCATTTAAATTCCTCTGAAACTATTTTATCACTTTGTTCTGAAATTACCCTTCTCGGATAATTTATTCTGTGAAAGTAATGATATGTTTACCATAACTGGCTTGCTAAATATGTGTTGAGTCACCTGTGATTAATGTGCTTATTCTTGTCAGCAGAATGAAGCTGTAGCCTATGCAAATGTCAGACATGCCATGGAGCAATTTCTGGAGCCACCTGGAAATCCCTTTGGTGCAGTCATGACCTGCTCAGAGAACTTCATCTTTTCCCATGCAAGCAATGACATTTGCAGTTCTAAGTTAGCAAATGTTGTGATTTAGGAATGATGTTCTCCAGTTTAGTACTCCTGCTAAAAACACACCACCACTGCAATCCCTCTCCAATGAAAGGCACAAAAAGCAGAGATCATGGGTAAATAAGAACAATTTACTGGAAACAGCAAAGAGAAAAGAAAACAAACAGTAACAGCAACAATATTTATAACAAAAGTATACAAAAATTATAATGGATGGAACCAGGACAGACTATTGGCTTTGTGAGGCAATGTTTTGGTAACAGGGGGGCTTTTTGGCAATGGAGGGGGTTACAAGAGTGGCTTTTGTGGGAGGTGTTGGAAGCTTCCCCCATGTCTCACAGAGCCAATGCCAGCTGGCTCCAGGACAGAGCTGCTGCTGGCTGAGCCCACAGGTGTTGGTGGTGGCACCGCTGGGGTAACACGTTTAATGGGAGAAAGAAAGTGAGGCAAGAGTCGCTGAAAGAGAGGAGTGAGAATATGTGAGGAAAACCTGCAGACACATGATTCAGGGAAGAAGAAGGTGAAGGTGCCAGAAGAAGGCACCAGAGCAGAGATTCCCCTGCAGCCTGTGGTGCAGACCATGGTGAGGCAGCTGTGCCCCTGCAGCCCATGGAGGTTCACACTAGAGCAGAGATCCACCTGTGGTCCATGGGGGACACCTTACTGGAGCAGATGGATGCCTGAAGGAGGCTGTGACCCTGTGAGAAGCTCATGCTGGAGCAGGCTCCTGGGAGGACCTATGGCTCCATGGAGAGAGGAGCCTAGGCTGGAGCAGATTTGCTGACAGGACTTCTGATCCCTTGGGTGACACATGCTGGAGCAGCTTGTTCCTGAAGGATTGCACCCCATGGAAGGGACCAATGCTGGAAGTTTGTGAAGAAGTGCAGCCTGTGAGGAGGATTCATATTGGAGAATCTTGTGGTGGGCCATTTCCTGTTGGAGGAACTTCATGCTGGAGCAGGGGAAGAGAGTGAGGAGTCCTGTGCCAGGATCAGTGGTCTCTTCAGGGTCCTTGTCTCTGCCACCAGGATTGGTCTTGGGGGTTCACCATGGTTTTGGGACAAGGACCTTTGGAGGAGTGCATTTGCTGAAAGGGACCAGCACACACACTGCTTGCTGGAGCCTTTGTGATATCACCCTTCCTATTCACCACAAGCTCATCATAATTTGGACCAAACTTGTGTGGAGACGTGACAAGGGAAAAAAGCCCAAGTGGTTTGCTTATTTCATCACTGCAGACTCCCAGCAAAGGGAAAGAGTCACAGAAATTCAGATGTAAGAAGGTTGCTGGCTCTGCTCCAGCTCTGAGCAGCTTTCAGTCATGCCACAGCAGCACTGTGCCCAGTTACACATCTGCACAGAGCTCATCTTTATTTTGAATCCTTTTGGTAGCTCCTAGAGATTTTAGCTACTGTTTGTCTGGTGTTTAAACAACGGTTAAAAAAGAATGCCTTTGGTTCTTGCTATAACTGAAATCATAATAAAATCTTGATGTAAATAAAAATGGCTTTCTTTTGTCTGGGGGCTCAGAAAACTGAATGATACTTCCAGAAAGAGAAAATGCCTTTTTCAAGCAGACTGATTCATTGTGAATGAGGAGAGCTTCCCAGCTCTGCAGGGCCAAGTAGGATGTCCCTGATCTGTATCACTACCAGAACAGAAAGGGGAATTCTGACAGATAACTGCTGCACTTTTATTTTTGAAAGAGCAGTGGTGCCTAAAATTATTTTATCTCTGTTCGCATCCATTTCCATCTCAACTTTGAATATGCTGCCTCAAAGCCCCTGGATTTTTTGGTTCTGCTTTTGTGAAAATGCCTTGTGAAGCAACTTTGAAGCTTCTGGAACGTGCTGTCTTCAGCCTACACAAATCGCAGAGGATGCAGGTTTCAGTGTATTACAGGTACGTAGAAAATCAACAGAGCCTCCATGTGCCTTAGCTGTATGTGTTTCACTATTTAACATAATTTCAGCTGTGATAAAATGATCTGGCCACTAATGCTGTGTTGTCAAGGAGATTATTTGACCTCAATCAGATGGAGTTCACTGTGTGGAAAGCAAAAAGCTCAGCATAAACAATTCATTTTAAAAGAGCATCCATGCATAATCATTGACGCTATACAAAAAGCAGTGCACATTAATTCCTTCTTTCTATCTTCATGAAAATCAATTATCCTAGTCGGAGTTTTACAGTGCCCAAACTGGATGGGGTTTGACCTCCTAGAGAAGATACCTGACAAAGTGTTCTATGTTTTTTTATGGCTGTCAGGGAGCAAAAAGATGGGAAACAAATTGTGACTGCAAATTACTGCAGTAGCAACATAAGAGAATTTATGAGAATGATCTGTTATCAGAGCAGTCCAGTTAAAAAGAAAATATTTTGCATGCCTAAGAATAACAGGATAGAAAGTCTTTCTTTGTCTTTTTGCAGTCAGGATCTGATTTGATGTGTTCTTGAGTCAATGAGAAAAGCTCCCTCGTTTTGTGTCCAGTCTGAGTAGAAACAGCATCAAGACCAAAAAGAATAATAAAGAAGAGCCATCCAAGAAAAAATGTCTCTAAAATCTGTAAAAAGAGCAGGCTGTACATGCTCTCAGCATAACTTGTCCATTTTGAGGCTTTATAACATATTGTGGAAAGGACAGGTAAAGTGGTGCTGGAAGCATCCCAGCTCTGCCTGGCAATAGCCACTGTTGTGACACGGGCAGCCACTCTGTGCTCCTCCTGGTGTGTAAGGAAATGCAAAATCAGTCTGAGATTCTGGTGGTCCCACAGAAATTGTGGACTGAGGTATCCAGATTGCAAATGGCTGTTGCAGGCAGGTGAAACAGGAAAACAAGGCTTAGAGAAACAAGCCACAACCTCTGAAGCAGAGCCAGGCCTTCATTTTGAAAGAATTTCCTGGGCATGATATAAAACAAATTGAAATAATTAGCAACCATATTAGAGCTCTCCATCCAACTGATCCCATCCAGCAGCCCCAATTTTCAAAGAGGTCACTATTTTGTTACTTCATCAAGACTAAACATCCCCAGCTGAAGTGGACTTTATGGACACTTGTCAACACAATGAGCTGGGGCTGCATGTGCCCTTCTTTTGTAATGAAGCTGTGACAGGACATACAGTTCAAAGTGCATTTCCCCAGTTACTCAGCATACATAAGAATTGCCATCCTGTGAAGATCATGACTTAGAACTGTGATGTCAGGGCTGGAATGCCCAACAAGAGATATACCCGTACAACCTGCTGTGTTGAGAATACCTGCTGAGATAAACTGTCATCTTTTTTATGTGCTTTCCATACACAGAGCATACCCAGTGTTCAAGCATCAGGGTGAATCACTGATTTAATTTTCTACTCTTCTTTTGGCAAGGCAGTAAAACAAAAGCTATTTTTTGAAAAATCAGGCTTTATTTAAAGTGTTGATATTCTAGAATATTTACAGTTAACAATTTTCAATGCTATTTTTTTCAACTAAAAATTCCTTGCACAGGATTTGGGCTAACTGTAATTATCCCAGGAAAATGTGAGCAGAAAAAGGATGTAAAATGAGATTGATTTGATCCAATTTAGTCTGCATTATATTTTGCTTTCATGCAGTTTGGACACCTGTTTGTAATTAGAGGACATCAGATAATAGTGAATCCCAAATGACACCCAGTATGTGCTGACACAGACATGGAGACATGAAGAAACCCTTTGTTCAGTGTGTATTATGAATGCCCATTCTTCTTTTCTGAATTCATCATGTTTCCAGACATCTTCTGATGCGTGTGTACCAGACAAATATCTTATTTTCTTTGAAATAGTTCATCAAGTGCCTGTTGCTAGGCTAGTTGCACCTTTTTCAGATATATTTGTAAGGATGGAAGCTTCCTCCCTCTTTGGTTTTTGAAAAGCAGTTAAAAAATGAGGACTCTTCTCCTCAGCACACAAAGGGATGTGCACAGCATTGAATTAAAAATCACAAGCCTTAGAATGTTGTTAAGTCTGGCTTGGTGTATCCATTGCAACACGCAGCCGAGTACTGATCTGGCTGAATGCATATATTCTAATCCTGATTTTTAAACTTAATTTTAAATACTTGGGACCTCAAGACCTGAAGCAGTGATATAATTCTGCTATTAAATTCGTTCTCTGTTTTACATTGTTGAGATCTGTGTGCTTTGGTGCTGTTCCCTCCAAACAGCTGTATGACCCCTCCCCTGGACACCATTTTAACAAAAGGTGTTTGTACCACCTCTCCTCAAACTCATGTGCAATGCTAGGTCTTGTGCAGCCATTTGTATGTTTCCTATCACCTTTATGAGGTGATTCCATCAAAAAGTATTACAGTGAATTAAAGGACTATATATTTTTCCTTAATAACATTTGCAATGGTGTAAAATGCAAAGGAAGGCCAACAAATCCTATGATTGCAAATGGCCATGGCAACTAACAAGCTGGGTGAAAAACTGAATATGTGGCAACTTGAAAAAAAATACTATTTTAGTCCATGCTAAAGGAAAAAAAATAGGGCTTGTGTCTTTGTGTTGTCCAGTTTTGTGAGTGTGAAGTGATGATAAGATTCACAAGAGCTGTTTGAAATTGCCTAAAAGAGCTTTGTTTCTTGGGGTGTTAAATGAGGGCATAAATATATACTACTCACATTCCACCTCAACATTCTTGCTGCTGCTTTATCTCAGGGTTAGCTCTGCAAGCAATGACTGTAGGGCCAAGAGTCACGAATTCTCACCTTCTCTTAGCAGTGCTTATTCTGAGACATATTTTGTCCTTGTTTAGTTTAAGTTCTGGGCTTCTGAAATGCTTGTTTATATGAATTATATTTCACATTTTGTGTTTTGTGTTAGGTAAAGGTAGTTTTTCTTGTTGGATGTAATTTTTGGTCCTTGCATCTTCTGTATGTTTGTGAACAGGGTTGTCACTTAACTGACTTGATAAGGTAACATGTGTTTTTAAAAAATGACCAAGCCTTGTCACCAAGCCTTGACCTAACTGTTCCTTGGCAATTACAGGAAAAGTAATAAGACCTGACAAAACCCCAGAATTTTATCCATCTAGATTTATAAAAAGCCTAACCATACCATACCACACTCTGCTTGTGCTGCTCTACTATGTCAGATTTCCCACTATGCATGTAATGGAGTCAAGTTCTTCCCTGCTCCAACCTGCTCTGCAGCCAAACACAGCTCCTGGCACAGCCTCCCAGTCCCTGGGTGCCAGGAGTACACCAGAGTCTCTCACAGCATCTCCCTTTAGAGCCATGGAAACAGGCAGGTGGGAAGCCCCCTCTGGAGATCATCTACTCCACCCTCCTGGGCAAAGCATTCACAGGTGGATTAGGCTGCTCAATCTTTCCTAGGCAAGTCCTGAAAACCTCCAGGTTTAGAGTCTCCAAATCAGTCATCCAAGCAGTTTTCCATGGAACCTGCAGTGCAGGGTTACTGTGGCTAAACAGCCCAACCTCACCCAGTACCACTGACTCACTACTGATTTTGGGGAGCGGAACTTCCATTCCTTCATTTCAGGTGGAATGTTGAAGACTGATTTCCACATGGCAGTGGGCTGTGTTTCTTGAGGCTCATCAGCCTTCCAGAACTTTCTCCATCATCCTCTGTAATGGGGCTGGGTCTGAAAATGTGGATGGGGTGAATAGGGGGGAGGAAAGGGTCCCCAGCCCTTGGAAGACCCATGGGAGGTGTTGCTGGCTTTGTTCTGTAGAGCAAATCAGCAAAGAGGTGCTTTCTCCTGTTCACCCACAGCTTGGTCTCCTTCCAGTGCTGCTGTCATGACCCAGTCCCAAACCAAGTTAGCCTTTTGTCCTTTTCTTGGTGGTTTTTTGTTAGTTAGTTAGTTTGTTTGGTTGGTTGGTTTTGGGTTTTGTTGTTTGCTTGTGTGTGTGTGACAGCATTGGTGGTGGTTTTGTTTTGTTTTTTTCTTTTCACAGTTTCTGTATTTTTTTGAGTTATGTGGCTTTCTTAACAATCCTCTTAAAAAATGTCCTTCAGCTATATTTCCTTCCCTGCAGCTTAACCCCCACGTATTTTCCTCTCAGCTTTCCTTAGCATCCCCATTCCTTATTGAGCATCCCCTACTGCCACTGCTCGAAGCCTTCTGCAGAACAGAGTGAGGATCCCCCCGAACAGCCAGGCTGTTTCCAAAAGGGCCTTCTGATGTCAGGCTGGCCATGGGGGAGCCAGGTGACAGGTGAGCACTTCTGGGCTGCACCTGTGGGACAGCTGCACGCTGTGTCCCTCACTGTGTGTCCCTCACTGTGTCCCTCACTGTGTGTCCCTCACTGTGTCCCTCACTGTGTCCCACACTGTGTCCCACACTGTCCCTCACTGTGTGTCCCTCACTCTGTCCCTCACTGTGTGTCCCTCACTCTGTCCCACACTGTGTCCCACACTGTGTCCCTCACTGTGTCCCTCACTGTGTGTCCCTCACTGTGTCCCACACTGTCCCTCACTGTGTCCCGCAGTGCCAGCGTGCAGCTCGGAGCAGGCAGACATGAGCAGGGTGCAGAGCAAAGCAACTCCTCCTGCAGTCCTTTTCCATCTGTAAAACATTTCCAGATTTCCAGCAGGACGGAAAGCAGGAGGAGCTGAAGCACACGGTTATATATAAGCACGAGAGAACAGGGCTCTCTGGAATGATGGGAAGATCAGGATCCTTCCCAGCCCTGCTCCAAGGGTTTCTGCTGAGCTTTACATGGCTCTATAACAAATGCCTGTGCTGGTGCTCTGCCAGCAATTTAGGTGATAGTGATCAACCAGGCACAGGATTAACATTCCTTTCAGGGTATTACATCCGTTATCACTGATACTTGTGTCCTCACTCACTGTTTTTTGTGTCCTTCTTCTTTGTTTTATTCCACTCCCATTTTTCTCTCTGTCCTCAGGAACATTATCAACCCTTTTAGACTCCACATGTGAAGTAATAATCTGCAGTGTGAAGCATCCCTTCTGTGATATCTCATACCTTCTGAACCTGTTCTTGATGGTCGCTTTTCTCAGTAAAGCCATTTATTCTCCCAAGATACTAGTAGGAACTGCTGTTTACATGGTTTCATGACCTCACTCATTAAACATGCACACTGTGCAAGTACAAAGCAGCATCAGGGAGAGAGTCTGTGGTTTGTATTTATGGAGAGTTGATTTTAGTCTGTGGTTCTAACATAATATTTTCTGGTAAGAACTTCTTACTAACACATGACAGCTGAGTCTGGCAGTTAATCTTGAAGATAAAACCAAAAGATAAAACTAAAAGAATGAGGAGCAGCTTCACCGAACTCTTAAATCTCCATACATTATAAAATTGTTGGAATGCTGCTAGGGATTGCACTGATGCTCTTTCATTTCAGTGACTGTGCTCTGGATCAGCCCTTCTTCACTTTCTGTCCCACTTGAAATGTTTTGCTGCCTTGTGTTTACCTTCCGTGTTGATGGACTTAAGCTACACCTGAGCCACCAACACCCCAACCAATCGCTTTGGAAACAAAAGGCAGAGCACCATCGTCAGCTAAACCTCCTCAGTGGTGATACCAGGCTGGAGTCAACTCAGCAGGAATTTTTGCCTGCTGTTTTCACTCTCTTCAGCTTTGCAGCCCAATAGATGAGAACCCCATGTGCCTGTTACAGCTTTTGCCATGTCACATCGCGGGGGTTGATGGAGTGGGTGTGGGGTGAAACCATGACACTTCTCCCTTTCTGCTCCAGCCTGCTGAGCTGAGAGCAGCTGGAGGAGAGGCACAGGTCAGTGCAGCCTCTGATCCTCCCTGCTAAGGTGATCATGAAAAATGCTCACAAAAGGTAACAGGAGTATAAAGATAAGGGCAAGGGGGAAAACCTCATGGAATTGTGTTTTGTACCACACGCAGTCATAAAGAGGTCTATGGAGAAAGAAGGATGAGAGAGGGGGAAGCGGAAGCAAAGAGCTGTGTGTGCTAGGAAATTGTCTTTCAAATTATGCTATTAACAAAAACATGTTTTTACAGTCTGGTAAATTAATGCATCAACTTTTAGATATTAATTCCATAATAATGTATATAAATATATCCAATACATCCAAAACCTGTGGTCTTGCATTGTCCTAATGAAGATATTTACTTTGCATAAAGGACACCAGCTGTGGTGTAATACAATGAATTAAAGCTATTTTCATATGTTAGCTGCATGTTCACTGGTCATTCCCAATGCAATTACAGCAGAAATTAATGAAGTCCAAAAGGACCAAACTTGCCAATATTTGCACTGCTGCATTCAAAGCAATAAAAGATTAAAAGAGAATAAAATCAAATCTCCAGGAAGGAAACAGCATTTTTTTGGCTTTACAGAATTACTGCTTGAGTAGGTTTTGATTCAGTCCTATTTGCTCATCTCTAATTAATAACTTCAGTCATTTTTTCCTCTGATCATCTGACATCATTGTGGTAGTTTTAATTAGCTGTTTCACATGGATAATTCACTGCATTGACCTTAAGTTTGCACATCTCATCCTATTTATCAAACCTACACTTACAAAATCAAGGGAGCAATTGACAGAGCAACAGAAAAAATGTAGCTGGCTCTTTGCAGAAATGCATCTTTTGGTTAAATTCTCTGGTATCTAACAGGGCACGCATTCTGACCCAAGTTTCTCCTCTATTTTATGGTGTCTGTAATAGTTTTTTTCCCTGTATCTTTTTTTCTGATGCACTTGTTCCAAATTTACTCCATTCCAGACACATCTGTAACCTTCTGATCTTTATGTACATACTTGTAATATTTACCATGCTTAATTGAGACTGATAACTGTCTTTCAAATGTATCAGAAGTTCAATTAAAGCCTCTGAGAATTACTGAGGCTGAACAAAGGCACAGAAGAGGCACAAGCCTCACTCCTTTTTCCTACCAGAATGAAAATCAGTGGGCTGAGTTCTAATTTGGTACAGGCCCAAGAGAAGGCATTCCTGCATCTTTTGCCATGGACTCATCCTAATTCTAACAAGAGCCACTCTCTGGCTCTACTCTACTGCATTTCCAGTTCTACTGTTTGTTCTACTTTTAAATATAAATGGGTAAATGGTTTTCTGATTCACTTTTTGCGTGAAAGAGCAAACAGGCCCAGAAAGATTAACTGAAGGGAAATAAAAAACAGCTGTTTTCAAAACTTTTATGAAGCTCAGAAATTATGATCAAATAGATTTATATTTTCAACTGTGGAACATGGTTCTTTTCTGAATTACTAAAAATTCTTCAACACTTTGAAATGACAGTATGCAACTGCAGATTTTTTTTTCTCAACAAAAGTACTTTACTACGATTGAAAAAATTTGAAGTTGCTTCAGTCATCCTGATTATATTTGTTTCTACACAAAACATTCCTAGAGATCACTTCACTCAGCTATAGCAGTAGTTCTGTGCCCTTACAGCAATGCTCCCATCTATTGATGGGAGTGGTATGTGCAAAAAATCAGGGTATAAACCAATTTTCCACTGTCTTTGCATAATAGGTCACACAACATGGAGCCAAGAATGTCCAACAGGATATTGTATTCTTGTGTTTGAACTAACAGCTTTCAGTCTGCTCCATGTTGTATTCAACCAGCCACCCCAACTGCCCACCTCAGCCTGACAGAAACATTTCCTAACTTTTTGCAATGTTCTAGTAAAAACACTGCTGGGATCACAGCTCCCATCTTCCACATGGTGGATTCATGTCTTCTGCCATGGTTACAGGGATCAACAGTGAATAGCTGAGCACACGTGGTTAGTCAGACACCAGATGCTTACGTGCTTTTTGGTGTAATTCAGTTTTTCGCTGCTGGTTAGGAAGAAGTTACCAAGCTGTACATCAGTCATGGATCTGGACCCAGAAGGCTCACACTAATCTGATGTTCTCCCTCCATACTTGGAGAGCTGTTGGGCTGTGCTTGGTCTGGACTCATCCTGATAATGCATGAGCTAAGAGCTGCTGTCCCTGACACTCTTTTTTCTGTTACTTTTTTCTAAGATTTAGTTGAGTTATTAATTCATCAAGGAAAAAGGTGCTTAGCTGTCAATTGTTTTTGCGTTATCAAGTGAGTCAACCTCCTTCCCAGCTCCTAGATTATCATGCTGAACTCACTGAGAATCTTGCTACAGATATGCCAAACTGCCTGTTGGTGATCAAGGGACTTAGGTGATATGAGTAATTTTCAGAGCTAGGAAGAACTTGCATTAAACATTATCAGAAATATAGTATCTTAAAGAGTGAATTAATATCCTTGTGTTGCATTTCTTCTGAGCATAAAAAGCTGGCATTGTGCTGAATTATGACAAATCTTTCTACTACAAATTTAAATGAATATCCTAAAATTTTGTCTGATCATTCATTACTTTTCCCTTAGAATAATAGACAAGCAACTATATTCTTTATGAAAAAGCTCATGGTAGAATGAGTATTTATTCTCCTGTCTTGAGGCTCTCTAGAGACACAAACAGATGACAGAGAATTGGTTTTACATAGGAACTAGGAAGTTCTGTCCCTTAAGTAAAACTGTGGGATCTGTGAGATGTAAAACACACAACCACCAAAGACAAAAGCTCTTCTTTGATCTTTTAGACAGTTATGTTTTTAGTTTGTTTCAAATATTGGATCTCTTCTATAGGAAATTTGTGTTAATGCCTATAACATAGTGTGGTCATAGAATCTGAACCCTAAAGAATGAGATTCAAGCATAATGTTAAAATAAACTTTTGAATATTTAAATATTTTAATATTAAATTATTATAAAATTATTTTCACAATTAAGAATTTGGAATTATAAAATATTTATAATTTTGTCCATAAATTTTGTCCATAATCACAGAAGGCTTTCTGCAGTGTTTTTTTTTTTTAAATAGAGGCAACAATTTTAACCCAAAGTACATATATGAAATAAAGCAGACTTTGATTGACAGTATATGTTTTCTTCTCTGAAATTATGCATTATCAAATAGCATTAATAGTTGTGTTTAAAGGATGAAAAGTCATGATATAAGCTAGAAGAACGCCCAGCTTCTGCTGATACACTTTGGATGAAAGTTGGATTTCCCACCATCTTTATCAACCTTCGTGATGATGGTTGCATGGTTTGGGGTCAGATGAACAGCTTCTTTCTACAGAACTGTGTACTTGCTTGCTCCTGCCAAAGTACCACTTCGTGTTTTTCCCTTTTGAACTGCATCTCCTCTTTCTTCAGATCACCTTTCAGTGATAATCATGTCTTAGCTGATAGTCTCCTAAGAAGTGAAGTTGAAGGGAATGCAAATAATTAAGCGATAAAAACCCCCATAAATGCAGTCTTCCTCACCCATTTTTAATTTTTGTTTTGGGTGATCTTTCTGTATTTATTCTGGCAAATTTCCTGCACTTTCATAAGGCTCTTGTAC
>VZSR01001685.1:39571079-39596932 GCA_013398615.1 Brachypodius melanocephalos
ACTAAGGTCAAAGGCAATGCTTTCCTGGGTCCCAGCCAGGGTCTTGGACCCCCTAGGGCAATACAAGGGGTTTTCCCTGTGCCCTGGACTCCAACAACAAATCACAGTATCCAGCAACCTTGTTGACAGGCAAGAGATAAAACAAATTTCCCATGTGAGCCAGCTGATTTTTTAAATCCAATTTTCATACTCATTGTGACAATTGGTTTTTCAGAACAAGTGAATCAAACATTCCTTATCACTTGCCTTGAGCCAATATCAGTCCAAGATGAAGACTAAAAGAAAAGAAATATGATACAAAACCCTTCACCTTTGAAACACAATTTAGACTCTCATGAAGATTAAAAGCTCTTAAATCAAACAGCAGTTATGGTCTCCAACTCATAAGTCCTAAACCACATAGGCAAGCCTGGAAAACCCACCCAGGATTTCAGCAGTAGTTCAGTGCTCTCCATTGACAGGCAATGAAAAATAAGTTAGAAAGAAGGATCCTTGCCTTGGGTAATGAGGTTTCTCTCACAGAAAATAGGTTTGATACCCTCACAATCTTAATTTACAAAAGGCTTTTCCAGGTCCAGATTTCTCCCACAGACCAAACACTTATCCACGAGTTCACTACAACAGCACAAAAAACCAGCTATGTGGCACAGAGATATAAGACAATAAATTCTGGTTGACCAAAGCTGCTAGAATATTTAACCATGTCAAGTGTAAATCTCCCAAACACATTTGATCATGCCAGTAGCTAGATATAAACTTTAAAAGCCAGCCTCTGGATGGTAATAAAGCAATTATCAATGATGGCTTCTGTTCTCAAAAAATGCAGCAGTAAGGACTCTGTGCTCCATCAGAGGTGGACACAGAGTAGAGAATCCAACTTAACTGTGGTTTTCTATGTCTGAGTACAGGAGGCAATAGACTATGAAATTGCCTCTTTTTTTTTTTTGTTTTGGAGTTGTTTATCAAAACAGAAAAGGCCCACTGGGGAAGTGATCTGAGTTAGAGAAACAGAATTAAGAAAAATTTATAACTAGTGGAGTAAACTGTTTATAATGATTCACTTTTCCACCTCAGTGGGAACGTTATCAGGCAGTTTGTTATGGATTAGTTGTGATTCAAGCGAGCAGAAACACATTTTAATTGAGACAAATGGGAAAACAATTTGGACAGGAATACTGTTGGCTAGGTGTATGTAGAACAGGTGGCGTCAACATCCCTTCCCCTCTCCCTCCTACCCCTACAGATGTACTAACAGAAATGCATTGGGAAAAGGGAGCACATTTCCGGGGCTCGTTTTTCTACTTCTTTTTGTTGACTTACAAAACTGCGTCTATCCTCATTTCTACAGGCAATGTCAACTGATGCTGGACCAACAGGTACAGGTATAAAATGGAGTAACAGGTATTCAGTAAAGGTTTCACAGCAATCTCTGGTCCATCTGCTGTTAAAATTTCCCTGGCACAGCTGCTGGGCCTGCATGTATTCTTGCTGAGCTGCTTTTGAAACTAGCCAGCGTATTTTCTGAATTGCATTAACAAAGCATCAGCTGGGAGAAAAGATTGGTCTTTGACTGATTCCCAGAATTCAGTATCTGATCTCTGACTGATAATCACGTTGAAAGGATAATTTGAATGTATCAAGCAAAGTGCATCATATGATGTTTTAGTGAAATCCACAGCACCAGATGCTCTAATTACACAGAATATATATTTCCAGTCTTGAAATTCCTTCTGCAATTACTGCAAGTTTTACAGAAATATTATAGGTTGTGGAAGTATTTTACAAAAAGAAAATGGAAATGTTTCCTTAAGTTAATACTGATTGTATGTTAATGTCTCATTATGTTAATACTGATAGTATTTTCATAAAATACTTTGATAAAATATTAAAATTTTGATTTTGATAAAATCCACGAAATGCCTACTGTAGATTTTCTTCCTTATTGCCATACCATGACAACACTATACCTTTTTCACTACCAGAATGCAACACTTGATAAAAAGTCATAAAAGGTGACCGAGACAAGGCAGTCTATCTTATCTCTAACACAGACCATGCAGATGCAGAAGAATGAGACAAACATCAGAAAATACATGTCTTGCACGTCTTCCAGAGCTCCAATATTTACTTCAAAGTCCTGGTCTTTTAAATATTCCATAGCTTCTCTGTATGCCATGTCCTCAGCCATTAGTTCCTGCACTGCAAACACTTACATGCTCTCAGATGTGCTAATTTGCAGGCTAAATCAGAACATACACATTGCCTTCATAAGCTAGCAAGAAACACGAGCAGCAGGACTTCATGGTGTGACAGTGTGGCAGAAAGGCACCAGTCACTTCTTGAAGAGAAATCGGTCTATGGAGGTGCCAAAAACTTGTAATTCAGCTGAGGTCCCTGAGGATGGAGGAGTTTCTCCACAGTGCCATCTCACTCAGTTTGATGGATTGAATCTTTGATTCAGTGCCCTGCTGGGTTTGATCCCTGCTGGGTCCCTGAGTGCTGACACTGACTCTGTGATCTCTCAGCCCAGGGCTCCCTCGTGGTGCATTTTATGCTTTGGGCTTGAACATCTGGGGCTATCCCCACTACAGTCACACAGCTTTAAAAGCGTGGATGCCTAAGGGGAAATCTGTCCATTTTGAAGGACAAAATGTTGAGGAGCGTAAAGAGGCTGGAAGGAATTTTTTAATGACACCCAAGCATTACACTAGTGCTGACCTTCTTCTTTCAGCTGTGTCCAAAATAACAGCATCTGCAGATGGTATGGAGGACAATCAAAATTAGATGTTTCTGCTGATACACTGTTGGTCAAGTAATCGGCAACTTGCATTTTCCCACAGGCCACTGCAAGACCACTGGCAAAACACTCTAATTGTTTTCACCCCTGTTTCTTAATCTATTAAATAGGTTAAATGATATTTGGTTTAGTTTGTTAGGTATTTTTGGATCTACAGATAAAAATTATGTGATCACAACAGGAATGTGAAAAGGCAAATGGAATAAAATAGAAAACTTAACTGAGTGGCTTCAACCCTCTGGAACTGTTTGAGTCTGATTTTCAGCTCTGATTCAGGTGATAGTCTCTTTTTTTCACCACCTGTTGTTTTAGTCTACTTAAAATCCATTTGCAAACATGTGCCAGTGCTAAACACTACAGTCTGTTTTGAAATCCAAGATGCCTTTCCTCCGTTGTACAGCATTTTATTTTGTTGAACCCTTCCTGAGCAAAGAGCAAAAACAATTGCCCAAAATGCAGAAAAATAAGGGGTTATAAGACAACTTTGATCTTCAAACTTTTAACACAATAGTATAAGGAGAAATGGTGGGCTGAGGGACTGTGATTGGGAGCTGACAAGGGCACTTTCACAGAGCCTTGCAGAAAGAAGGGTTTGGTATTGTTTCTCTCACTAAGGCATTTAGATAACAAGTGAGACAGGAAAGAGCAGTCTCCGGGTGCAGCTGGGCTACTGAATTGGTGGGGTTTCACCCGCTTTGCTCGAAACAGTTATTTCCACCAGCCTTTGATTTGTCTGTGGTTTTACACAACCTGACTGACCCGTGGAGGAGTTTATTCAACCAGAGGAGAATCTACATTGAGGGAAGGATGGTAGATTAGTGACACTGTGTGTGTTGTGTGCATGCACATGCGGACGTGTGTGTGACTGACCTTGTTAAGGAGCAATTTGTGTTGTGATCAGTTTATTGTTGCTCTGCTGCGATTCAAAAAAGAATTGAAAGGACTCAGGAGTGATGAGTTGTAGTGATGGAGCGATAGAGGCTTTGAAGAGAGTTTTCTATTAAGTAAAAAAAACCCTACATTTTTTCCTGCTGTTTTCAAAAGCTGGAATGCATTTCTTTCTGTAAAGCCCTGAAGGGACTGACAGCTCCTCGCAAAGCAGGAGGCAAGTGTAAATCACTTTTACTTTCTCAATGGTGTGTCGGCAGTCAGAATTTTAAAAATCAGTGCAATTTTGTTGCCAGCCAGCTCTCCTTTGTTTGCCGGTGTGGATCAATGTGATCGATGCTGTCATGATAAGCTGTTTGAGAGCAGAGAGGGAGAGCAGCGTGAAGCAGAAAAAGTTCACAAATCCCTCTGGTTTCACCTGCTGCTGCTGTCTCCACCCTCGGAGCGCTGTGGCTCCTCCTGGCGAGCGGCGCTGCTGGAGTGTGCTGCCCTGGATCGGCTCAGCCTGGGTGATGCTCAGCAGCTGCCAGAGCACGGGGCTCTGCAGGCAGGAAACTCCCACCTCCACAGGCTGCCTTTCCATGCATGCCTCAAACCAGTTGTGAGAAAACAGCCTTTTAGCCTGTGCAAGTCAGCCGGAGTCTTAAAGGGATTGACCCATCTGATAGTTGACTTTACAATGAGTGAAAGTCCAGGTGCTTTAGGGGGAGTGGAGGACGGTACAGGAGTAGGACTGTGACTACATGGAGAAGGTGTTGTGGGGCTGCAGCTCACCCACACTCTGCTGCACTGATCCCTCTGCAGGGGACCATGGAGAGCAGGTGCTGAGAGCGAGTGCTTGGCAGAAGCAGCAGCGGGCTGGTGAAGATGGAGAATGGCACAGGAGATGAGCAGAACCACACTGGGCTGCCACTGTCAAGCCAGGAGAGCATCACAGCTGAATACCAAGTGGTTACCATCCTCTTGGTCCTCCTCATCTGCGGGCTGGGCATCGTGGGCAACATCATGGTGGTTTTGGTGGTCCTCAGAACTAAGCACATGAGAACTCCCACCAACTGCTATCTGGTGAGCCTGGCCATGGCAGATCTCATGGTGCTGGTGGCTGCAGGGCTGCCCAATATCACAGAGAGCCTGTACAGGTCCTGGGTGTATGGCTACGCCGGGTGTCTCTGCATCACTTACCTCCAGTACCTGGGAATCAACGCCTCTTCTTTCTCCATCGCTGCCTTCACCATTGAGAGGTACATAGCCATCTGCCACCCAATCAAAGCTCAACTCCTGTGCACTTTTTCTAGAGCCAAGAAGATAATTATTTTTGTTTGGGCTTTCACCTCCATATATTGTATGCTCTGGTTTTTCTTGCTAGACCTTAATACAGTAGCCTACAAAGAGACCACTGTTGTGTCCTGTGGCTACAAGGTCTCCAGGAGCTATTACTCTCCTATCTACATGATGGACTTTGGTATATTTTATGTTGTGCCGATGGTGTTGGCGACTGTCCTCTATGGCCTCATTGCTAGAATATTGTTCCTGAACCCCATCCCTTCAGACCCAAAAGAAAACTCTATGACCTGGAGGAATGATGTGTCTCACCAAAGCAAGCCTGTGAATTCCAAGATGACTAACAGGAGCTTTAATAGCACCATTGCTTCTCGAAGGCAGGTAGGATCAACTATTTGAAATGTCTTTCTGAAACCACTTGTTTTAAAGCTCACTTGTCTGAAGCTGTGGAAGGAGGTAAAATATATTCTTCCTTTTTCTAAGTAGTCAAGTTTAAAATCAGTGATACACATATACATAAAAATATGTATTTTTTCTTGCCTGTACTTTAGTATCTACTGCAAGGACCCAAAAAGAAACAGTATTTTATTTCCTATTTCAGAAAACTATTAGGAAGTGTCAATTATAAATGAAACATTTTTAGCTATAGTTTCTTTATATTACAGCTTGTTAGTAATCTTGTCAAATAGACAAAGTGACTCTTGACTTATTTTTGAGGTTTGAAGGGAAGGAACTAACCTGGGAGTTTGGGAGGCTTGAGGTTGAGTCCCAGCTAAGGCACTATGTCACTCAGCAAATGCAGTCAAGCTGTAAATTTTCCTGTCTCTAACTCTCTTGTGAAAAGTTTGTTTAAAGAAGTCTGTATATAAATTGCTTAATAAATGCTAAAAATATCTTTGTTACTCTGTCTCTCAAAAAAATATTTTTTGTGTGCTGCTCTGTGTAATAATACCAGTGGCATATCGTTAGTAGACTAATTGCTGGCTCTTTGCAGTAAACCACATGGTGTGCAGCAGGTAGCACAGCTGGTGCGGTGATGGGAAACACAGGGTACATCCTTTGCAGCTGAGTCTGGGGATATTCTTCTTATTCTTTATGTTCTTCTTATTTTCTGTCAATTGCTACTGTTTGTGAGAGAGACCATGTTCTCTTATCACAGAGATGGCAAAGACCGCAGAAGTTAATTGAGCTGCCTGCTAGAGCACTGAACCCTCAGAGAGCACTAGATCTGTCCTTGGAAATACACAACAGAAATACGTGGGCTAGGTTATATTTAATTATGCAGCAAATTATAGTTAATAATCAGATAAGAAGTGTTTAATGTTGTTTTTCTTTGTCCATTAATTAGTAGAAGAAGATAATCTGTTTGTGAAGTTCTTAATATCCCTTTATGCTTGATTACATGTGCTTAGTATCACTTAAAAAACAGACAAATCTTTTACATTGAACACTGATGAATATGGACAGTTATATTGTGAAACCAAAAAGTGAAGGTTATAATGGAATATCTTTTATGTCTTGTAAAGACAGCAAGACTTTCTCTAAAAGCCTAAGAAACCTGATTGCTAAAGCAGCCTCATTATAGGTGAAGCTGGAATTTGCATATAGTACAACACAGGAAGAAAAGCAAGGATAGTGTGGCATAATTACTAATATTTTTTGTACAATAGCAGCATGCAAAAGATAAGTAGTGGTGTAAAAGGAGAAAAAAAACAAGTACATATTCAAAAACATCTAGAATCTGAACAGTTAATAAGACACAAAAGGGAAAATGTCCTGCCACGCTGTCAATGTATAGCTGACAATACAGCCTGGCCTGACAGTCCTGCTGAAATGTGAAACTCTGGGTCTTCTCAGACCTATGTTTGCATTACAGGGATTGAGTAGTATACAATATCTAGCATGTGAGCTGTAGAAAAGGTGACTGAAAATGTGGTGTACACTTCCTGCTTCTGTAGCAGTTCTCATATTTATCTAAGAATAAATCTATAAAATTAAATGTATGCATGTTTCTGTAGCGGGGTTGGTTCCAACTGAAAATGGAAGAGAAAATGGGAAGTGCTCCTATTCTTTGTGATCCAAGACAAGGACTGGTAGACAAACTATCAGTTATTGTCATGGGCAGTGCAGACTCCACTTGGGGAAAATTAATATTGCCAAATTACTGCCTGTTATTACAGCCACAAGATACACTCAGCCCCTTTCCTGTGGCAGCCAGCAGTGTGGGGACAGACTGTTGCAGTCAGGTTGCAGAGGTTGATCTCTTGTCACTCATTCCTTCTCCCCCTTTTCCTCTGTTTCAGTGAGGGTCCTGCAGCCCACAGATCCCAGATTTTTTTTTCTTTTCCATTCATAATGTAAATACTGAATTACATACTTACATGTAGGTTTCATACTTTACCCAAAGGAATTCATACTTTCCTCAGATATCAAGGGGATCGAGAAAAATAAATGCAGATTTACACAGCAAACATGTTGGCTTATACTTGAGATGGAATCCAGCTGCCATAACAGTATGTGTATCTCACAAAGTTAGTTGATTAGTCCAATCAAATCATCTAAGGTTGTCATGGCTATCCTGGTCATTTTTAGCAGGTAGATTGCCCTCTGGAGAAAGCCCTCTCCCAGACAGTGTTGCAGTCTCTGATGACCTGCTCACCAGAAAAATCCTCTGTTCTCTCACGGCAGAGCAAGCACAGATTCCAGCTTGCAATGCAAGATAGATTTTGCATGGCTTACAAGAAATCTCAGTCTTATCACTTGGTTTCACTTGTGGTGTTAGTATATCAAGACCTTAATCCTTCTATTTATTTAATCCTCCTTCTCATTGCACAACTTCTTTTTGATTACAAAATCATAGACTGGGATATACAATCTCTGTGTCTTGCAATGAACATGACCAGACACAAGAAGAAAAATGGTATTACATGGCTTTAAAACACCAGAATGACTATTGCTTTTACCTATCAGTGTAAGAAAGATTAGTACTCAAAGGAGAAGGAAACAATACTAAAATGTTTGTGCCAGGATAATGAAAATGTTTAATAAAAACATACCTTAGAAGATTTTGGAGCAAGAAGAAAAAGGAGGATACTAGTTCAGAATGAAAATATTGGGACTTTGTTTAGTAAAATATACTTAAAATATTTTTAGGATATCCTCAGAACTAAAAAGATAGGTCTTGAAGAATGTTTATATGCAACCAGGATTATATTCAATCTCAAGCACTTTGTTATCATTCAAGTATTTGAATGATACTACACTCGAAATTTGGACTAAGCTGAAATTGCTGGAAGTCTTTTTACCATGTTTTCAATTTACCCAACTAAGAATAATTTGTACCCTGGGCATAGGACATACAGTGCACACTCACAAGAAAAGAGCAATCAGTGTGTGCTTGCCTTTACCCAAGCAGTGATTTGAAGATGTAGTGCTGCTGTTTTCAGGGAGCTTTGGTGTATACTTACAGGTAATAAAAAACATGTTCTTTTAAAATTTGTCCTCTTAGCACTCCACTGATGTCAAATAATTAGCCTCCTCCCAATATATGTTTAGCTCTGTTTCATATGAAGTGATTTGAAAAAGGATATGGCATTTTACTTAAACAAAGAGGACCAAACTTTCCTCTAAACTATTTATGTTTGGCAGACTTTTGGTGTGGATAAGGACGCAGCTTTGGCCTCAGTCATGATAACAGGTTCACCTATAAAGCAAATTGAGGTGAATTTTTGTCAGAAGGCCTGAGTGGTGCCTCACCCTGCAGCAGAGTGAAAACCCCCATACTGGGACTAAGTAAGCCTTGCCAGAGCACCCCCTGAGAGCTGCTGTCATTTGCACACAGGCGATGGTCTGAGGTAGCTGAGCATGAAGAACACTCCAGAGCCAGCTTAAGGAGATTTACCAATGGGCAAATAACCACCTGAAGTCAGGGCCTCGTCGTGTGTCTCAGAGACAACCACAACTGGTCAGATGGATCAGGAAACTAAATTTCTGAGAGGAAATAGAGATCTTGTGAGGAGTTTGCTATCTTTGGCAGCTTTGGAAGGATGTGTACCGCAGACAGTTTAAAATTATAGTGAATTCTCCTCATTGTCCTGCATGGACTGAACCACCAAGAGATGCCACCCATGGGTTCTGCCTCTTCTCTTGCACTGAATAAAGACTTTGTGGGGGCACATGAGCATATGAGTTGGTTCATTGGCCTGAGCAAAATGAAAACCAGCTCTACAGAGTGCTGAGATTCCAGCAGTAGAAGCTTATGGTGTTAGAAAGCAAGTGGGCATCCAAATGCCAATATACACAAATTCAGCTAATAATTTGCACACGACATACATACATACATACATACATACATAAATAATATATCTATATTTGCGGTGTATGAGATACAGTCACTTGAGGAGTAAGTAATTTTTCATTGCTGTACAGTGTTAGTTGTGTGACTCTAAATTACCCCCTCCTTGACAGTAAGAATAATTTACTTCTAATCCAGATTCAAGCTGCTAGCTGTAACGCTGCAAATGATCCTTTGAGCAATTTTTCCTGAAAGAAATGTAAATTGCCAATGACTGGTAGGTACCATAATGGAGTGTCCTGCTGAGATTCTGGTAGCAAAGTACTCTGATGCCTGTGTGGGCTGTTATGCACTGCATGCCTGAGCTGATGGAATACATCTGTTGGTTTGGCTCTGTCCCATTGTTCACTCAGGCTCCACAACTGGAACTGGCTTTCTTCCTTTAGATGTGGATTATTTTCTATGGTGGATGATTGCTCTCCACGGAATGGATTTGCTCTGTGCAGAGGCACAGGCTGGAGCTGAACTGGAGGGATGAGAGCCAGAGTGGGTCAGTACTGGGTCAACTCTGCCCTTGACACCATGTTCACAGGAATGGCCCTTTCAGAAGGGGAGATAAGAAGAGATCATCCTTTGAGTTACCTGGAACATTCACATTTGTATTTTGCTCTATTACAATGACTGTGAACAGAAAATTAGAAAAAAACCAGCCTAGAAGTCATAACAAAATGTATCAATCAAGTGACAAATAAGGAGATAGTATTTCTCAGTCTTATATTTCACTTCCACTGAGCACAGCTGTAGAGAAAACAAAAGTAAGAGTGAGGGGAGGAGAACTGTAAGATAAAATTGCAGCCTTTGAATATGTACATTTAAAGACTGATAAAGAAAGATACATCAATTTGTAGAGTAACTTTGATTTTCATCACATCCTTTGGTATAATATCTATAACAAACCAAACAAATCTGCTTAAAAGTATGTCTTTCTAGATATATAGGAGAAAATACATTCATTAGACAGTGTGATGGCAGGTTTTTATATAATGAGCTTGTCTGGTCAGAAGACAAGAGAATTACATACTCACAACTTCAAACTAAAACCCACTTCTAAAACTAGCTCGTGTTTGTGAGTGATCTTAGTGGAGTTATCCCTCTTGAAACTCTTCACAATCTACAATCAAAAGAAGCAGTTGTAGCTCACCAAAATGTGTGCCAATACTTTCTATTTCACAGAGTTAACCAAGTCATCTCCTGACTTCCATGAAGCTGAGCCATCCTACCATCCCATATCACATTTCTGTGTACTTTCTACCCTCTTTATTAATATCTTTCAAACTTTCTTTCATGTAGAGACTATTGAATACTGTCTACATTAGAATTAAATTATTTACAAAAGAAAGACTCATTTTAAAGTGGGTTTAAATAATATTTTATTATTTCTTGTTCACTTCATTTCAGCTATTCTGGGTATTCCAAAAAGTTGTTATTTTCTTTTTTCAATAGAAAATTACATAATAAAATAAAGTTCTTATAACAATCAAGTTCTATTGATAATTCTTTTTTTCCTGGCTCTGTAAATTTTATTTGACTTCTTAGAGTAAACACCAAATAATGAGGATCTAATTAAATATTAAGGATTTGAGGAACAGAAATTAATCTAATTGTTCTCTTTTTTTCCTTATTTTTGGCTTTGGGAAATTGTTTTAGGCTGACTGTTAAACCAGATAATCTAAAAAGTCTTCAGGTTCAAGTAATCTACAGGCTATATTAGTCTAAAGGAAGAGATCTAATGTGTTTGGGGAAAAAATACTTTCTATCCTTTTTTTTCCCATTTGAATCAACATCCCCTTCCAGCATAAGAAGTGGAAGTGGTCTACAACAGTTAGCTTACTGGGGTATCATCTGGAAAGAGTAATTTAACAAAAACTAGGAAGAATTTGAAGCTAAAGTTTTTGTACATCCTACTGTAGAAAACCATTCAGAATCAAATATTCATCAGAAATTCCTGCTGGAGGATCTGTCCAGAGTTTTGTTTTGGCCCTAGAGGTGTAAGAATGCACGTGTTCATTCCAAGGAGAGTGCTAACCTTCTGCTCCTCTTCCATCTCCCTCTGTGTTCCCCCAGGTTACCAAGATGCTGGCCGTGGTTGTGATCCTATTTGCATTCCTGTGGATGCCCTACCGTACCCTGGTTGTGGTCAACTCCTTTCTCTCCAGACCCTTCCAAGAAAACTGGTTCCTGCTATTTTGCAGGATCTGTATTTATTTAAATAGTGCCATCAATCCTGTAATTTATAATCTCATGTCCCAGAAATTCAGAGCAGCCTTCAGGAAACTGTGCAACTACCAGCAGAAACAGGAGAAGAAACCTTCCAGTTACAGCATGGCCCTAAATTATAATGTCATCAAGGATTCTGATCATTTCAGCACTGAGCTAGAAGATATTACCAATACCTACCTGTCCTCTGCAAAACTGTCCATTGGTGATACGTGTTTGTCATCCAAGGTAATGGTTAATACATTTCAGTGTCTGCTGTGGAGTCCTCCAGGAGCAGAGGGTGTTGCTGGGCATGGGGCTGTGCTGGGGGAGCTTTCGGGCAGGGCAGCACCACAGAGGGCTGGGAGGGGCTGGCAGTGACAGGCCACCCACCAAACAGGGCAGGGCAGGGAGGGACAACTGCCTGGCTCTGGAAAGTGATGTTTGCAAAGTGCCAACCATGATGGGGCTTGGAGGGTTGGAAGCATGGGGAAGGATGGAGAGAAACAATCAGAATAAGCCTTCTTTTCTGAGGAACAGTGGGCTCTAGTGCAGCATCAGAAAGCGGTTCTGAGGCATGGTCCCTCATGTACACATCTGGCAGGAGGGTGATATTGGTGTCTGAGCCCAGTGATTCCTCTGGGTGTGCTCTGGCTGGCTGCAGGGAGGCCAATGGGGCATTTTCTTGTTCCTTCCCCCTTGACTCCAGCTGAGGGTTAACTAACCTGGTGCCACCGCACAGCTGGTGCTAAGGAAAGTCTCTCCCACACACCTGCACTCTTGTTCTGAGACTGCTGAAAGGCCCCTGCATTTCTGCACTACCTGCAAGCATCCTGTGTATGTAGCACATCTCTTTAACCCAGTTCTCTTGATGATGATGCATGTTACTGTTTTCATGATGCTTTTTTTACACAATACTACCTAAATGCTGTCTGTGAACACATACACTTTAGATTTTAAAAATATAGATGATCTACAAAGAGGCTTATTTTTCATTTGTTTTTGCAGATGATATGAGAGTATAAAATATGTTTTCTCAGTTTTCTTCTTCTCTCATCATTTCCAGGCCTGAGGCCCACCTTGTTCTGAGTATGCAGCCATATAAAATGTTTGGATGCTGTGTTCCCACCAACTGTATGAATTGTAAGGACATTTCTGCTACAGAATTCCAGAAGCTACCATAAATCTTTACATAACTGCCTCTGCCCTGCAAGAAAATGCAGCACCTTGGGGAGTGAAAAGAGTGTATTATTGAGGCTAACTGAATGAAGTAGTTAACCTAACTTTAGGCAGGTGAGTTGGCTTCGGTAGAACACCTAAATCCTTCTTCCCGTTAACTGCAGAGTGGTCTGTGATCTCAGAAAGAGCAAGGCTTGCCAGGACATGTCCATGGACACAGAGCAGGCAGTGGATGATAGTCCCTGTGAAGGTGAGAGGTGAGGAGAGGAGCTGCTCTAATGTCTGGCTGCACTGGGCATTACCCAAGGACCTTCCAACAGCAGCCAAAATTGCTGCTAATTGCAGTAATTACCTGTCAGTGACTCCCTCATCCCACTTCTCTGCAAATCTCATTGCAGCCATCATAGCATGCTTCAGTAAACAGGTCTCTATTGGCAGAGAGCACAAAATCTTTCTTATCTTTTGTTTATTTTTACCTTGAGCAGTGTGAAATAGGAAGATTGTTCAATGAATTTCCAGCAGGGAACAAACAACTTTAAAAGTCAGTAGGAAGCATTTAAAATATCTTATTTTTTTCAGCAATCATGTTTATAGATGCACCACTTTAAATGTAAGTCTCAGCTATTACTGACTCCTGATGGAACTTGACAGATACTGAAGAATATGCAACAGGCTTTTAGCAGCTCCTTTTGTCTTGGTTCAATACCAATTGTGTCTAAGAGCACTAGAAGGGGCTTAGAGCTTTAATATTGATAATATCTGGGGGAAAAGAGGAAAATTCAGAGAAAAATGACACATTTTAAATGTTTTGTCTCAAAGTTTATCTATTAGAATATTTTAGGACATAAAGAGTTGTAAGAAGAGAAGTCATCATGGCTTTTTACTTCCCAGCATAGCCCCTTCCCTGCTCTTCCCACACAGGCCATTGACAAGCAGCCTGGGTCTCCCTGATGTACCTGCAGACAAAATATCATGCATGGCTTTGTCTTTGCTCTAGACCAGCTCTTGTTCTTGCTAGAAGTACATTTTCTCACTTCTGTGCATCAGAAGCCCAGGAAAGTGCCTGTGTATTCCTGTTTGTCATGAACATTTTGCACAGCTTTTGTACATGACACTTAAAAACCTGTAAAATCCTGATCCACAGCATCACAGAATCAGCTGATTTGGAAGGGACCCACAAGGATCATCGAGTCCAACTCCCAGCCCTGCACAGCACCATCCCCAAGAGTCACAAACCTGCCCAATGTGAGTGAAAGAGGCAGCCTCTACAGCATTGCAAGGCTTTCCTATCCAATATTCTTTTGCCTACACAGCCACTTCCTAATTCAAGCCATCTTCACCAATATTCAACTATATTTGCAAAGAGAACTTAAAGAGAACTAAAAATACCCTGATAGACCTCAGATTTGAATGTTAAGACCGTGAACCTGTGTCTGCTGCATCCAAAGGAACATCTATTGGGCATTCTCATGGCAAAGAGGAAGCAAACAAACTGCCCAGAGACGTTGTGGAGTCTCCCTCACTGGAGATATTCCAGAACTGTCTGGACTCAGTCCTGTGCCCTGTGATGACCCTGCCTGAGCAGAGAGTTTGGACCAGATGACCCACTGTGGGCCCTTCCAACCTTACTCACTCTGTGATTCTGTGAATTTACAAACAGTCTGTGTCCTGCTCTGTCTGCATCCTTGCTCCATCTCCTGTTTTACCTTTGCAGAGCTCCACAGGCACTTTCCAGCTTGGCAGAGTGATGGCAGGGACCAACAGCAAGGAGGTTTTAAGCAGAAGTGTAGGTGTGACAAAATTCCAGAAGCTGGCAGAGCTTTGTCTGGAGCAGAGCCAGCAGTGGGACCCATGCAGGCCATGTTGCAATCTTTCCCAAATCCTCTGCATTTCCCAGCTTGCCAGGCTGTCTATCTGAGCAGCACAGGCCACCAGGCAGTGGAGTCTATTTCTGTGCAGATGTCTGAACCCCCACAGGACTGGAAGGGCAATGTCCAGACTGCTTTTAAAATAATGAGGAAGAGCTAAAATGAGAGTCATGTGTCAGCCAAGTGAGCAAAGTTGGCTAGGGCTCAAGAGTTGGAGAGAAGGATACCAATGTATTCTCAAATTAGTACCTAGCAATTAATTAATCTCATAAATACCATTCTGTAGCTGTGACACACACTTTGGGCAAACCTTTCCTTCGTAGAGCTTGATGTGAGAATATGGAGTTCTACAGCATTTTACTGCTTACACCTGCTTAAAGCTACAGTTTGCTTTAAGGGAAAAGTCAAGGAGAGATACCACAACGTGTTTAACATTTCCTCCAAGGCACCTGTCACACGGAAATCAAATTATCTGTGAACCTCACAGAGGAATTTATGGATGCTTATCCAAGAGACACTCAAAGGCAAGGCAAGTTCCTGTGTCTGGCTTTGCAAACCCTTGTGATGAAGCCAGCACTCCCTGCAGCTGCTGATTCCCCATCTGACCTGGAGAGAGAGGCTGCTGAGCCTGGAGCTGATGCCTGGAAATCCTTTTGCTCTTCACATGCTGCCTTCAGTCAAGCACTAATTCAGTGCTGTCAGAGAAGACATTACTTTCCAGAATTTCTCAAGAGATGCTAGAACTACTTGCTTTTCTTACTTAAAAAGCAAAACGTGCGGGACTAGCAGCAGGCAAAAAGAGCATTCCATGGAAACCTGGCTGTCTGGTGAGGAGCACAACTGGCTGGGTACAAACTGAGCTCAGTGCTTGTACAATAACAGTAACACAAATTTACACTTTTATCTTAACGCTTTCAGAGCAAAGACTGAATTACAGCTTTCATAGACCAACAGTACCAGAAGTGGATTCTCTCCTTTATTTGCCTTTTTGCTCAAAAAGTAACTATCTGCTTTCTCAGCCTCTGCTCCACCAGATGCTCAGATGAGGTATTTAAGCCCATATTCTTTGTGATTCTTCATCAAGGGCTAAAATCTGTGTAGGTAACTTTGTGTCCACCATCACAAAGTATAACAAAATGAAAGGAAATTATTTCTTTCTGATATTTTTTTGTGCTAACAGAAATTATGATGATTGCAAAATTGTGCGCAGAAACACAATATTTAAAATGGCATATTTAAGCTAAAGTGTGATTTTAACTGATAATGTGATGTGACTGTATCTTTATAGATGTTAGTTGTGAAATCCATGCTAATTTTATACTAACATACAGCTAACACTACAAAGCTTTTTCAGACATCATGCTAGTGTGACTATTTCTGTTTGCCCTTCTGTTTAGAACAGCTATCAGTCTTTTTTCATGTACTCAGATGTTGTAAATCATATATGTGAGTATGTATTTTTTAAAAATTGTGGTTTTAAATTTATTGATAATTATATAAATTTTTTTTTGCTAGAAGTGAAAGTGGCTGGATGTAAACTACTGACTGTAGTAATATAACTATCTTTGTAAATTTATTTTGTGGTAGCAAATTCCTTTGCAACATTTAGTCTGAAAGAATTGTCTGATTGGTAGCAATATTGAAATGCATGCCTATATACTTATTTAACATCTTTTATGTAAGGTATTGGATTTTTACTTAGAAGTTTATCCAGAATGTGAGGTGCTGCTTTTGCATCTGGCTTGGGGAGCTTTTTGAAATGCTGAGATTTCAGAGCCTTCAGTGAAGGTAAATTGTGCAGCTGAGAAAGGCCAGGTATTTGTAACACACTTTGGTTCAAATTATTGCATGACCTCCCTGAGTTCAGAGTAAAGGATATACCAAAGAAGCCCCAATGTGCTGTAAAAGGATTTATGATGCTCCTATGATGGAAATGAATTCATTTTCTTATGATGGAAATGAATGACACAAGTCAAAGTATAAAGATCTCACTAGCATCCCTGCAAAAAAATTATCCAGCAAAATGGACTGAAGGACTGATTCTACTTCAGGAGCTGCTGCAGTACCTCTCCAGCTGCACAGTGAAGGCTTGGGTCAGTCACTTTGGAAGTTGACAATTTTATTTCGTTTTTTTTTTTTAAAGGTATTCTAAAAATCAATCAATCAATAACACACACCCCCAGATCTGAGCACTGTCATCATGGAAAAAAATCGTTATTTCAAGAATGTGAAAAGATAAACTGTTCTTTCAATAGCGCTGTGTTTATTTATTTCTCTGCTATGTGTGTGTACAGTTGTTTCTTTTGCTACAAACTGCAGTAAAATTTGAAAACGATCTTTCTGTATTTTATATCTTCTTCAGACAGAACTAATTATTTCCTCTTTTATTCTTTTCAGTAAGAGTTTGTTTTCTCATTATTCTTTCATTACTACTGGGATACAGTGATGCAGCAAATGCCAGTAAATTTTCTCAGTCAAAGTGATTTGGACTCCTGAACTAATTAATTTGGGAGCTGAATCTTGGAAATTTAAGTTGTAACAAACTGTGTAAGAGCAACTGGTTTAGATGGAATTTCTTCTTCACCTACCCAGAGTAATTCCAGTTTCATTCTGTCACTTCATGAGGTTTATATGTTTGTTTATTACAAATATAATGAAATTGTTCAGAGAAATGTACTATTGATAAATGTAGAACAGTTTTTGTTCAAAAGAAACATTTTGTAATTCTTGGATGCATGCCACTGTGGGGATTAATTTGTAATGGATTTTTGTTGCTACTCTAATAAAATGTTGAGCAAGACAATTATACTGCAATTTAAATTTTTTAACAACCACTTGAATACACATCTTTTGCCTTGCTGTCCTTGGGAATAGACAGAAAATGTAGTAACATCCTTTTTCATCTATAGAGGAATGAGATCCTGAAAAATGCAGTCTTTTTTCCCTGAAGGAAGAGCAGTGTGCCAGTAGTCTAGCAGTAGTTACCGTGCTTCGATGGGAGGGGATTCATATGAATCCTTGTCCCTGTTGCAAGGATTGGTTATGTATTTTACATTTGACAGCATTAAGCAAAATAAACAAACAAATAATAAAGCAGCAAACCCCCCACATCTTGGGAGCAGGGGCAGAGATCAGAAGCCCCTTGGTTCTTTGGTCCCTGCAATCAGCACAGTTGGTTCCTGCACTCCATGGGTGCTGCATGGCTTTTCTGGTGATGTCAGCCACTTGTGCTTGAACCCAGCCTCAAGAGGATGAGTGGAATTACTTGATCTGCTCTGATTTTCCTCAAGGTAATGTATAGGAAACTCAGTCTCCTGAGGATCGGGATATACAGAAAGGCTAAACTTCCTAGAGCTAGACTAAAGCCCAATTCATGCCTCTCATTTCTTAGGTAAATGCTCTACCTCTAGCCATAAAGACAGAGAGCTCAATCTCCAGTCAGGTCTAGCTGACTTTTGTGAACTCCAGGTAGGACGTTTCTCAATCTTCTCGTTTGTACCCAACCCAAGTTGTCTACAAGGGGCCGGATAACCCCATACACTGGTGGGTGGTGGGAGCTGAGCTCAGAGCAGCTCTGGGGACACGTGGCACTGTGGATCCTGGTGAACACAAGGACCACAAGGCAGCAAAAACCACCTGCAGCAAAGACAGCCAGGAACCACCTGGGCTATACCAGACAGAACATTGTCAGCAGGCCAGGAAAGGTGATCCTTCCCCTCTGCTCAACCCTGGGGAAATACATCTGGAATACTGTGCTGGGACCCCTCAGTACCTGAGAGACATGGACATGCTGGGATGAGTCCAGTGCAGGGCCACAGAGGTGGGGAAGGAACTGAAGCATCTGAAACACAAGAAGAGGCTGGGAGAGTTGGGATTTTTCAACCTGGAGAAGAGCAGGTTCAGGGAATCTTATCAGCTTGTGTAAATAGTTGACAAAGAGAAGCTCCAAGGGCACAGATTCAAATAAAGCAAATTTCATTTAAGCATTAGGAAAAAGCCTTCTACTGTGATTGTGGTCAAACACCGGAGTAGATGTCCCAGAGATGTTATCAAGTCAAGCTTGAGTTCCTCCCTACAAACTTCACTCTTTCAGCTTTCCCTAACAGCTCTAGGTTGTATCAACCTTTTTTTTATAGTAATAGAACAAATACGGGATAATGAAAATAAGATTGTAGTAACAGACTTTCACCCAAAATCTTCACTTAACCCACAGCTTCTAATAAAATAAAGCACAGAAAACAGATAGTGTCTAAAGTAAGTGTCACCCATCCAACAAGTATGATGTTTGAGACGAGCGCTATCTGTGGTGGGCATACCTTGGGCTTATATTAATTTCAGAACGTAATTATGCAACTCTTCTGCCAGCTCCACAGCAGAAAGAGGTCCTGTAACAACGGATCAAATCCCTGTTGATCACAAACAGGTTTTTACTTCAAGTTCTAGACAATAATTGTATGAAAGAAAACAAACAAGAACACGATGCAGTTGCCAGTGTCTGGGAAAAGTACAGACAGAAAATTGGGATAACAGATTTGTCTCATATGCCACTGATTTATATCTGAAATACAGCAAAGCACATTTAAGAGGTAATTATGGAAAGATCCAGAGTACCTTGAAAGGCAGGCTGTATTATGTTCAAGCAGACATCATCATTCAGGAAAAGAGTAAGAAGAAATTACAAAGGATTAATAAGTTATTTATCACATAGAAAACACATTTAGCAAGGAAATAGGAAATGACAGCTCTGATGGGAGGAAGCGTCTTCAAAAATTGACTCTTTATAATGTAAACATGACATTTAGAAATGTTACATTGTATCCCACCCTGTTTATGCAGAACAATTAAAAGCGTGAACAAGGCTGTGAGAGGATACAGTGGATGTGTGGGAGAGGCAGATGGCCGTGTCTACCGCAGAGAGAACAGGTTAGTGTAATTTTTTAGAGATCATGTCTAGTAACAAGTTGCACATCAAAGAAACTTCACAAGCTGTTGCTGTTACACTAAAATAGTGCGTGACTATACTTGATACTTGAAAGAGACTGTTGTGTCTAATGTACTAGAAAACATAAGGGACCATGGACTGAACTTGCATAATAAGACTGCATTTTTCTAAATTACAAAGTCTAGTTTATTTTCCTCAGTGGTATGACATTCTGGACTGTCAGGCTGAAGTTCAATAGGCTACTTCTATTATGACTCCTTAAAATAAATATTTTGGTGTTAAGGAATACTGTTCTGCAGGTGATAATTGCCTGAAGTGAATAGCAGTGAATGAAGAAGCAGCTCAGGCTGGGCACTGTCCTGCTGCCATGGGTGCTGCTGTCTTGGGTTCAGTGCAAGATGTATTCTTTTTCCCATCTGTTGAAACTGTTTGGGGAAGGGTTTCTTTCCTCATGGCTCCAAGGGGAGGGGGCAGGTGCCTTCTGTTAATGGGCCAGCTCTTAAAACCAGGTGGGGCAGTGTTCCTTATCTCTTCCATGACCCATCCTTCCTCCAGGGGAAGGATATCTGCTGTTAATGGGCCATTAAGGCTCACTACATGACTGATACAATTACATCATCCCACTGTGAGATGCTCCACCCAGTGAGAGGAGCCCAGCATTCCTACCTGGATAAAACCTGTAATTCAGCACAGCATGATAGCCTGTTTCCACTGGATTCCAGAGGAAGACTGAGCCCATCTCACCACCACTGGACCCTTCTACAGGATCATCTCTACTCCAACAGAGCCACATCTGTCACCCCAGTCCAACACCCTGACCAACAGGGCATCAGGTTGTATTCTGACTCTGTCAGTGTTTCTAGGATTTTTTTGTTTGCTTGGGGTCTTTGTACTATTACATTTGTATTTTTTAATATTCCTAGTAAAGAATTGTTATTCCTATTCCCATATCTTAGTCCAAAAACCCCTTAATTGCAAATCCATTCCAAGGGAAGCTCCAGCTTTCCCTGGCAGATACCTGTCTTTCCAAACCAAGACAGCTGTCAAGTTGTTGTTCAGTCCCTGGAGCACATCTAGTCCCCAGCAAAGGGACACTCTCAAAGGGAGATAGCCTGGCCTGACAATATTCCCAATAAGCACTTTGGGTGTTGCCACCCTCTTTGTGAGGGTAAAGGAATTTATTTATATGATACAGACACAGACCATGCGGTGCCTGTTGGGTCTGGAGCTGGCAAGCAGATGGTGGTCTTGTCTGAGTGTTAGCACAGGCACAGCCACTCTCCCTCATGGGAGCTAAAGGTTGTTACTATCCTTTATTTATGACTCCTCTTCTCCAAAGGTTCCCCCCTAGTCTCCATAACAAAGTTAAACTCAGAGCAGTTGTTTTGTTCTCTGCCAGCAGTTTCATCCTTGACATCCAGATCTGAGACTGACTTTTGCACTGTCTCCTGACTGGAATGGCAGGATAGGAGATAAAAGATACTACTTCTCCCTATTATTCTTCTATTATAAACAAGAATAAGAAAATAAACTTTACTATAATATGGGATTAAGTTTTTCACAGAAAAAGTGTTTTATAGTGTTTGCAGATTGTGTTGTTGTTCATCAGAGGCTAATGAAAGAACAAGAGAAATTAATATTACAATGAAAAGAAAGACCAACCAGACATGGTTAAAAAACAGTGTTGAAGGGTAAATGACATCTAATTACAGCACTAAATAATTACAGTTTTGGAAGTGCCTGTCTCAAAGATTCTGACTTTATGCTGAAGTGCTATTAAAATTCTCTCTACCACCAAATTCATCAAACACAGATATACTCTTGGTGACCTCTGTGTGCTTAAAAGCTGTGCAGAACAGAATTGGCTAATTAATTACAAACTTATTTTTAAATAAGAAGACACTGGAATGGATTTTCTTTTCCCACTTCATGAGAGCTGTCTAAAGCCAGATTTTTCTGATTATGGTTTCAGCAAAATAGCTGAACTTCTGTCAGTATTTCAGAAATCTAATCTCTAAGACTGTGCCAGGAGCAGCAACTCTACATGAGCTTATTAAATGCACAGTGGGGAATAAAAGACTGCATCAAAAAATACCTCAAATGGGAAACACATTCCTTTAATTCTTTCTACTTCAATACTCAAAAGACACTCTTTGAAGGGATATCCCTCAGTGAACACCGTGGATATGTAGGACAGCTGCCATCAGTGAAGCAGCTAAATGTAAATTTAGAATGTGTATCTCATAAGGCTAACAACTAAAATCTTGTTTATTAACAGTGGGTGTAATCCACATACATTGACATCAGTAAGAGAGATGAAAAACAGGTAATCTCTGAGCTCTGCAGCATGAATTCAATCTCCAGAACTTCTGGGTGAAGATATTTTTCTCTCTAATCTGTTCATGGGCTGCAAATCTCATTTGATAGTTTTTGGCTGGGAGGAAGTCAAAGTTTGATTTCTGACTTCAAGTGGTTTCCTTTGTTCACTAAGACAAAACACTGAAACTCTTGAGACACATTGAAATTAGCACAAGTCCCCACAATCCAAGTGTCCTTTTCTGCTCTCCAGAACATCTGCTTTGTGGAGCGGCTATTTTAAGAGATCAACTTTGCACAAGGCTTGCACTTGACAGGTACATGTCTCTGGTAAATCCTGTGCCTCAGTTTCATTAGAGATGCTATCCTCTTAATTCTGGCATCAGTGAGGACATCACAGGGGCATTATACTGCAGTCAGTGTTCTCCATCATAATGGTTGTAGGAATCAGTGAGTCTTTAAGGGGATGCCTATGCAAATATGTCTTTAAGCAATTATTTCCATGAGTGCTGCTCTGATGTTTTGTGACCTGCTTATTAGAGTTTCTGGGAAGCTCATGGTCTTGTCTGCACCTACTGCCACAGTACAGGCAGAGAGGGGCTGAGACTGTGCCCATGATGAAAGCACAATACATTTATAAACACAGAATCATAGAATAAGCTGAATTGGAAGGAACCCACAAGGATCATGAGTCAAACTCCTGGCTCTTCCAGGACCATCCCCAAGATTCAAACCATGCCCAAGAACACTGTTGAAACACTTCTTGAACTCTGTCAGGCTTGATGCCATTACCTCTTCCCTGGAGAGCCTGTTCCAGTTCCCAAGCACCCTCTGGGTGAAGAATTTTTTCTAAAATCCAACCTAAACCTGCTCACCACGGTGAAGAGATCAGTGCCTGCCCCTCCTCTTCCCCTCCTGAGGAGCTGTAACTGCAATGAAGTCCCCCCTCAGTCTCCTCTCCTCTAGGCTGAACAGACCAAGTGACCTCAGCTTCTCCTCACAGAGCTTCCCCTCAAGGCCCTTCACCATCTTTCTCGTCCTCCTTTGGATATAAATAATTTAATATCTCTCTTATATTGTGTGGCACTGAAAATTGCCCCCAGCACTGGAGGTGAGGCTGCCCAAGAGCAGAGCAGAGCAGGACAATCCCCTCCCTTGCCCAGCTGGCCATTCTGTCCCTGATGTCCCCAGGACAGTGTTGTCACTGCTGGACGCCAGGCACAGACCCACAGGCAGCTTCCTGCATCCATGCTCAGCCCAAAGTGGATCAGCCACAGGGAAGGCTGGGGTGGCCAGGCTGCCCCTGTCCCCCAGAGCTGCTGCAGGCATTGACACAGCTCTGCACGCCGGGGTCACTGAGGGGAGCCCTGCTGTGCAAAGGTAATGAAAAAACAAATGTTTTGGAGAATTTTCCCAGTGAAGCAGTTGTATAGGAACACAAATTCTTCTTGCAGTTAAAAGTTCCAATCTTCTTAATGTCTTGGGATTATTTCCAACAGAAATTTTCTCCCAGTTTGTTTATTCATTTTCAGGAAAGTTTTCACTACTTAGAGCGGTCTATAGACGTAATAGTCCTGGATTCTATTTAACTTATTTTTTCCTGTTGTTTATTTGTTGTTTCCCCAGTAATGTGTCTGGAGTAGGCTAATGTATGAATTTGAAAATGTGTGGCTAAGCAACAGGTTACCAGGGACTGTGTCTTCATGAGGTTTGAGTACTTAAAGTTTGCGAAGTTCATTTGGCAAAGGATTAATAGAAGTAATCTTCAGATCCACCTGCCTGTTTTCCCCATGAAGCTCTGTAAAAGAGAAACAAGTTCTGAGGGGGAAAGGGGAAATTTTTTCTTTAATTAAATTATAAACCACTCTAAAGGTTGAAGTGGTGTGTTACTGTGGCATCTATTACAGAATGACTAAGGGGTTCAAAAACTAACTTTTGTGACATAAAGAGAGAATGTCACATGAATCATTCTTTGTCAGCATGACTAGGAGCTGTACCAAACTAATCCATCATTGCTCCAATCTTCAGAATGTCATTTTTCATAGTCCATCATTTGAGGAAATTAATTGAAAATTAATTAGAGTTAATTGAAAATTGCTGTCACGTTTTACTGATCAGGAATGGAAGGACAAGGCAAAAACACCTTCTGCTTCTACATCTGTTACCATCAATCCCATCAATAAATAGAAATAGATCAAAAATTGGCTTGTTTTTTTTCAAGTTGGTTGACATATAGAGTATTAATTACTTATGCATAGAGTAATTATTCTGACTCTTGATCCAGCTGGTAATAGAAATGAAAGAAAGCAGTGGAAAACGTGTGTAGCACAGAATTTGCCTTTCACAATGATTAGTTTCAGAATTGCAGTGTTGGACCAAGGAACACCACCAAGATTGCACTACACCGTATCTCCTTTAATAATGCCACATGAAATTGGAGAATAAAAATTGGTAAGAAATATTTTTTAATCTCAATTTTATATCAAGAACATAGTTCAGAACTTGCAAATTGAGGAGACAAGTATGTGAACCAGAAATAAAGGTATCAGATAAGATCAAAGTTAAAGAAATCAGAGTCCATCACAACATGTACCACTTCCAACTCCTTTTCCCTCCCTTCAGCTGCCACTGCTTCTTGAATAAATCAGCATGAGGACTGATCAGGGAACATCCTTGACTTTACATAAGTTAGTTGTTTTCAAAGAAAATATTTGCTAAGATTCCAGTAAATATAATCTTTCTGTATTAAAACTAAACTATTCCTAACTGGATGAGTAATCAAAGCTGCAAAATGCTTATGTTTGGGTGGCTAATCAGAGCTGCAAACTGCCTCATTGCTTAGAGCTAGACATGCTTTCATGTTAAGCTGCATAATTAGAATGGAATATCTTCCTGTGCAAAATGAGATACTCAAGGCCTAATTTGCAAAATATTTTAGCATTAGCAGCTTGAATCCTCTGTGAAGCTAGAGAGGAAGAACTAAAGAGCCCTGTAAGTATCTAGCTTTGAATTAGGATTTGTTTTCTGCCAGTGGAAATTCAGCTTTTCAAAGTAATCAAAGTTGGGGGAAGATATCTCTTAAACAGTGGCTGTCTCAGAGATCTCAACTGTTTCAGCTAGGTAACATTAAAAATAAATCCACACAATTGGCTGCACCTGCTTCGGACACAGTAAATAACAGAGTAATGGAGGACTTGGTAATTTTTGTCACCAGTGCCTGGTACTTGTGGGAGTGCCTTTCAATCCCAAGAAACTTCAGACACAGAACAGGGTCACCAGGCAGGGTGGGTGTACGTGGGCGAGGGGACCTCCGAAGCAGTTCAGTGCATCATCCTGTAGGAGATGCACCTGTAGGAGATGCACCTGTAGGAGAAAGCATGCAACATCCAGATATGAAGTGACAGAAAACAGATATGAGCAGCATGGAAAGAAAAAAACCAACAAACCATCAACAGGCATCTGGGTCAGGACTTGAAAAGGCAGAACCTTAATTAATTCAAACCAGATAATTAGCTAGATTTTTAGCCATGATGACTTGGAGTGTAATTTGTGATGTCTTCCTGTCATCACTGCTGAAAGTGAGCTTAAACAAACCCACTCTCTCTCTAAGAAAATAAAGACAATCCATCGAAATAAGCAAAGAGTTCTTGGGTGCTGCAGCTCCTCTTCACTACGTTTAGCCAAGCACTAACTAAAGCAGAGGCACTCTTGTTTTCCAGTCCCAATCTCATCTGAAAATCCCCTTGCATTTCAGATGTGGCAGCACAGATGAAAGGGGGACAGAATTCCATCTGTATGATTGTGCTTCTGCCCGTGTAAATTATTCCCCTCTGTGCTCAGTGCTACAGAGCATGTCCAGGTCCCTGCCTGGCTGCATCCACTCCCAGTGTTGCCTGTGCCAACAACAAAGAGTGCATTTCACGCAGGGAGATCCAACTCCTGGGCAAGACTGGGCCTAGAGATATCACATCAAGTGTTACATTTCTAAAATTTCCACAGACGTCCTGATTGCAAAGGCTGGTTATAGCCAAT
>VZSR01001685.1:39597032-39642238 GCA_013398615.1 Brachypodius melanocephalos
CCTCCAGGTCCATGCTGTCCATCAGCCTGGGGTCCTTTCCATCCTCATGCCCTTTCATGCTGTCTCTGCAATGCAGTCAGACTCTAGACTGGACACAGATTACAGCCATATGTATTTAAGTGTTTAGTTAATGATATGCACACTCTTTGGAACAAATTGTTCCACACTTATTAAGAAGAGAGAAGTCAATCCTGTTTCATAGAAATTTCTTTGAAGCACTTCCTGACACTGGTGTGAAAGAAATGTAGCTCTGACTAAAGATGTCAGAGCTTTGCCTCTACTGTGGCATGACTAGGGTTTCTTTCCTCTACTCAGTATCTTATTTTGGTAAAATTTATAGAAAACATACCTTGTAGAGTTCTTCATGTCACCATTGAACTGGGTGGAAACCAATCAATGTAGAAAACCAAACAAAAACTAAAATATTTTTTCGTATAGTAAGAATGTATGTTTTTAATTTAGTTGAGAGCACAATCAAGCTGAGAGCATTCTTTACGCTTTGTGAAAAAATATATCTCTTCCAAAAATTCAGTGAGTAACAATTGTAAATGGCACTTGGATGCCATGGCATATCAAAAGATCAAAGATTTCTCTCATAGAGAATGAATGGCTGGTGTGCAACATGCTAGGCATAGTCTTTTGTGGTGCCCCTGAGCATACCACAGAAAGTGCATCAATTTCCTTCTGTGGATAAAAAGATGAAGAAAGAGAAGATAAACCAGGCTGCCAAGATCCATCTTTTTTGATGTAGTGAAAACAAACCCCTGTCAACTAGAGTCTCTCCAAGTGTCACAGAAAGACAGGTAATAGTTTTATTCCTACAGAGGTGATTCTTCTAGGACATAAAAGATCTCTCTTTTGTGCTTCTTCTCAGGTTCAGACTGATTTTTTTTCCTTCTCTCCTCAAGTGTTTCTAGTAGCCCACTACAGGTACAAACCTCTTCCAGCAGACAAAAAGCCATTTCTCATGGGCTGGCTTGCTGCCCCTAAAGGCACAGGAAAAGCATAAAAATGATGTCTCAGTTTTGACCGTCTTCAATATTTTGTTCTGTTCTAGCAGCAGAAAAGGAAACTTCTACCAGAGAATTATCCCTTGGAATGAATGCACACCTGGTGGTCTCTGAGTAAGGGTTTCAGAGGGCAGAACAGAGCTGGGATGAGCAAGTGGCAGCAGGGAAAGGTCAGAATTCATGCAGGGAGAACAAAAGGAGACTTTTCAAAACACTGAATAGGAAAACTTTCCAGAATAACTGCATTTTCAGATTTCAAAGGAAATACTAAAAATCCCCAAGGGTCCTAAATGTGCTGTTTAACTCCTCTCACAACAAAACTTTGCTGTGAGCTTCCAGGGCTTTCTGGGAGAATACCACCATCTCTTTTCAGCTACTTAATTGAGAAGCAGTCATAAAGAAACCCCATCAGGATAACCAGGTGGGATGAAAGTTCTCCTGCCTCCATTCATAGCATAACTTTTAGCACAACTTCATTTATGGTGGACTTGGGTATTCTCCACAACAGCAACTGCTTCAATAAGAAATGTTTAATGCTGTAAATCAAAGACCTTTTAAAATGTATTTTATTGATAAAGCAGAAAGCTTTATCTCTCCTGGCTTTTGTCAAACAGCCCTTCCTCTTTCCTTCATACATGGCTGCAGAGATGAACTCCAGAACTCATCTGTTAATGGTGCTGACCTGTAGCCACTTCCTCAGAGCTCCTTTGGCCTCATCCTATAAAGGCTAAGAGTGTCTGTAAGGAAGGCTGAATCCTCTCTAGGAAGGAGGAAGTCTAGCAGCTGCAAAGTGCTGTCATCTGGGATATGACCCTGTGCTAGGTGTATCTGAGCCAGCATATGCCAGGGAAAAGGCAACCCGTGCTTCCGTTTCTCCAGCTGACTCACAAGCACTCACATACTGCTCATCTCAGTCAACACCAGAGCAGACTGAAAAAAATCAGGATTTAGCATTTTCCTTTGGGATCGCTTTTTAACCCTGCATCAATAGCATTTGAGCCCAAGGGAAAATCCAGCACAATACAATTTAGCATGAGAGCTGCAGCCAAACAGGTGCCACCTGAGCCACCCCTGCCAGCAGAGAAAACCTGCCATATTTTCACATATCTGTGTTTAAAACATTAAAATGAGAAGAAACAAACAAGCTCAGCCTAGCAAGACACCAATTGCATGTTTATCAGTAAGCACCATAAATAAATGGCTCTACATAAATAGGAATCACTAAATCCTCTAGTTTAGGAATAATTCTCACATGAATATGATGTGATTTTTAATATTCCTCCAGAGTAAATCTACACAAACAATGTGATGCACTGTCACTGTTTACCGTGCCTGTTCCTTTTCTTTCCTAGGAAAGCACAACATTAAGGAGTCCCACTCATGTGGGTTAGGGCATATGGGCCTTGCAAAGTCCTAGCCGAAGTGCAAAGAAACCCCTACTGAGCAACTTTGCTGGGTGGTTTATGTTCTGCTGTGGAGAATTTACCTTTGTGCAGTTTCCAGTCCGTGTCTTTCCCGAGAAATGTTTAGTCCTCTGACAAAGACACAGAGGAAAGGAAGGAATCTTATATACAACATTTTATCTTTTTTTTTTTTTTTTTATGAAGGTGGAAAGCCTGTATTTTGACTAAAAATGATTGGTGTCTCTAAAGGATTCTTTTAATTACTCTGATTCAGTAATTAAAGAAGTTAATATTGATGTAAATACAATCTTTTTAGAGGTTAAGACAAAAAAACTGTACACAGCAGAAAACATACTTAGTATGTACAGTAGCTACAGAACAGCATAATATATATAAATAAATATATATTAAAAAGCTCATTTTACTCTTATGTTATTTCAGTCTTAGCAGAAACCCCAACCTTTTTTTGAAGTCTTTTTCAAGTGTATCTTTGAATTTTTAAGCTGGACCCTGGGTGAATGTTTTGTCTTTCAAATGTTTGTTTATTGATTCAGCTGGTTTCTTAAAGCACCAGCATGAGAACATCTGAACCCCAGCAGGCTGACATATATCAAAGCTTAGAGTTATTAATTTCCCTGAGCAGTAGAGCCATTTGTAACCCACTGCCATATGGCTCTCTTCTCTCCTCATCTTTTGTGCACATTTGCATGCATGTAAACACATATGATACTCAATTTATTTAAAATACACCCTTCTCTTCCTCTGAATAATTTTCTCAGTTGGTAGTAATTATATACCCTGTTTCCACTCAATTTTAATGGGAAAAATTTAAAACAGCTTAAAAGACAATGTAGCTTCCTTGGCCTGGCTTTTGAAGAATTTCCCTGAATCTGGGCTCTGTGCTGTCATCACAGAAACTCTAACTCACACCACAGATACAGGCACAAAGGTTTCCACCGTTAAAACAGAGAAGGAAGTGAAAGCTGGGTCAAAAGGGACATTAAACCAACGTAGCTTAGCCATGGATCAAAAAACTGCACTGTCTCTCACAGAAACCCTTTGGACCAGACCTGCTCATTCCTATAATGATACCTTTGAACGCATCTTCTTATAATTCTTCCCGTTCCCAACACCTTTTAGCCTTCACTTCCTTGCCCCTGGAAACATGTTTAGAGTTTATCTGTACAGGTAGATGGGGAAATCCTCCATCAATCCCCAGTGGGCAATTCAGCAGTTTCCTCTGGGCTGTTGAAGCACACACCCATTGCCTGGGTGTGCCTGGGGTGCACAGAGCCATTATCTGAAGCACAGGAGAGCTCAGTTTTGCCATTGTACTGGTTTGGGCTGGAATAGAGTTAATTTTCTTCCTAGTTGTTTGTGCTGTGGTTTGGATTTAGGATGAGAATAATTTTATTAACACACTGATGTTTTAGTTGCTGATGAACAGTGCTGACACTAAGGCAAGAACTTTTCAGCTGCTCACCCTTATAATGACATTAGGGAGGTTGGGGGTGCACAAAAAGCTGGGAGGGGACACAACTGGGAGAGCCGACCCCAAATGGCCAAAAGAATATTTCATTTCCTACGGTGTCACGCTCAGAATATAAATCAGGGGGAAATCTGGCAGAGGACCACAGCTCAGGAACTGGTTGGGCATTGGTCAGTGACTGGTGAGCAATTGCATTTTGCATCACTTGTTCTGTACAAGTGCACTTTTTCTGTTCTTGTTATTATTATTAATATTCTTAATTTTCTCTTCAGTTTCTCTATTATTAACCCATTTTAATCTTAATCCACAGATTTTACTTCTTTTTACTTCTTTTCCCCTAATTCTCTCCCCCATCTCACTGGCAGTGGGGAGGGAATGAGGAAGCGGCTGTGTGGTGTTCATCTCCCTGCTCTGTGAAACCACGACAGTCACAACCACGCAAGGCAAGCCTTGGCTGTGGTGTGTGGTTGTAACTCCCAGCACATGACAGTTTCCTCTGAATGGCAGAGACACCGAGAGGTGGGCACAACCTGGCAAGTTATAAGGAAAGCTGGAGCTGTGCAATTTGGTACCAGCAGCACCACAGCTGGCTACAAAGCCAGCAGCCTAAAGCTGAAGGACTCAGGGCTGCCAACAGCAGAGCACTGCCTGCCTGTTTGCTCATGAAAAAGCATGAGGAATTGTGCACCCAAAAGTAGTTGCTTAAAGAAAATGAGAGATGGACAGATTAAGCTTTGGCCTGACCACTTCTTTATGTTTTACATCCCACATCCAACTACACACATTTCAGAGGAACGTGCTGTGGGTATGGACACAGCTGGACATCACTGGTACAAACATATCATTGTTTTAATTCACAGAGTCAGAATCTCTGCAGAGCTGTAAAGCAGGAGGGGTTGGGTTCTGCAGGATGCTTCTTCCTAGGCTATAATCTTGCTTTGGAACCATGAGGGCTGCTGAACTCAGGAAGTATCCAGAAGTGGTGGGATTTTGGCATCCGCACTCCCTTTGCATTGGTAGGTTGCTTTTAACAGGATGCTTTCAAAGCACGGTGAATTTCTCCTCAGTCCTCTCTGCCCTTGTGGACTTTAACCACTGCTAGTACTTAGGAAGCAAAGCTTCACTTTCTTAGTCAGTGTCACTTCAGATTGCAAAGTGAACTAGTTTTTATGTTTCAAGAAATTTAGTTCATATAATGAAGGCAGACTAACTAACTGAAAACTAAATGAGAAGTGCTAATTATCTCCAGTTCTGAATTAATGTTCTCATGTTTGCTTACAAATCTGTGAATAATTCCACCAGAAAATGTGAGTTGTGGGAATTCATTAATTGTAAACATTAATCAACTTGAAATCAAAACCATGTAACTGATTTGTCATGGTGTAAGTCACATTAAACATAGAAATATATCTTCAAGAATCTACTGTGTGCTCTTTCCTTCCACAGCAGATACTGCAGACAGTCAGCAAGTTAACTTTTTTCTGTTATCAAATAAAACAGACAATGGAAAATAATTTGAGATGGCAGGTAACTGAGTAAGAGCACCAAACTGTGTAGATGCATCAGACGGGTTCACACAGTGAAATGTTCTCACAGCTCCCTGTTTGGGCAACTGAACCTTCCAGTATGTTGAATTATATGAACCTCAGAGGGTGCAGCCATGCAAACAGACACAGTGAACCTATTAAAATAACCTGACTTCACTTTTCCCCATTTCCTAAGGGAACAGCTGGCAGTCTAACCAAGCTGCACGCTAATTTGTCCCTGAAATGCAATGGAATCAGTGACAGATATCCTGCTGTCCCCATGGCATTAAGAGACATGAGGTTTAAACTTTGAGGATATTGCATCTTTCTTTATAGCACAGGAGAACATTTCTAAGAGCAGAAAGGAAAACACTGTTAGTGTACTTCCCAGGAAAAAAAAAAAGTGAAACAATAAAGTAGTCTAAGTTTTTAGCTGAGTTTTTGTTGGTTTTTTTTCTTGGGGGTGGGGGGGGGGGCAGGCTGTATTTTTTTGTTTGGGTTTTTTTGATTTGGGTTTTTTGGTTTGTTTGGGGGCGGTTTGTCTTCTTTTTCGTTAATTTATTAATTAAGGCAGATTTTATCAGATGTCACATTGGATGTGAAGAGGCTCAGAACTGTGTTGCCAACAGCAGCCAATTCTTATAGCTTATAACTATTAACTCTATATTATGTAACTATAATTATATATATATCATTATAGTTATATATATAGCTATTTCTATAGTTAATAAAACACTTAACTATATATTATAGGACTATTAACTGAATTTCTCAGACACCAGCAACCACCTGGAGCTACAACAAGTAAGAAACAGGACAAAAGGAGTGACTCCAACCACACCAGCATCCAGGCAGTTTTACTGATACCTTACCTTTGCAATGTGGCAAGGGAAAATGACAACAGAAGAGGTCTTGGTAACAAACACATTCTCTTTCCGATTGATCCAGCTGCTTTGAATAGGGTATTGCATATATCCCTTGATTTTAAAAGAGAGCTTGTGTATGTTTTATCCTGCCTAAGCAAGCTTATTCTCCTGTGAAGACAGGCAGAGAGTGTTCAGCCCAGAGAAGAGAGGGCTCCAAGGAGAACTTAGAGCACCTTCCGGTACCTAAAGGAAGCCTATGAGAGAGTTGGAGAGGCACTTTGGACTAGGACATGCAGTGATTAGGACAAGGGGTAAGGAGATTAAACTGAAAGAGGCAGGTTTAGATTAGATATTAAGAAGAAATTCTCTACTGTGAGGATGGTGACGCACTGGAACAGATTGCCCAGAGAAGCTTGGATGTTCCACCCTTGGGATTTTCAAGGCAGGTTGGATAGAACTCTGAGCAACCTGGTCTAGTGAAATGTGCCCCTGCTCATGGCAGGATGATCCTTAAGGTCCTTTCTAACCCAAACCACTCTATGATTCCATAATGTTTCCAAACAAATTCTCACATTTTTACTCTTAGAATCTGAAATTGCCACTCATGAAAATGTCTTCAAAGCATCCATTTTTATTTCTGCTCAGATGGTCGCCAGAGCCTGATCAAATCAAGAGCCTGAGTTTCTGGTCTCTTTATGAGTGGGTGTATCCATCTTGTACCTCATGCTCATATTTTAGATATTGCATATGCAAGCATAATTCAGTTAATCAGAAAATTCCCATAAATTGCTCAACCTTAAATTACCATAAGGCACTCTAGATTTATTAGAGGGGACATGCAACAGAGAGAATGAGTAACTTCAAAGAGAAAAATCATTAAAGGCCAATCAGCTGCATTAATAGGATTAATGACTGATGTTTTCACATGAAGCAGTTCTCACGTGATATTACAACACATGTATGGCAGACTCAGTAATATGTTAATAAAGAATCCAAGGTTTCTGTCAATAAAGTTAAAAGATTCTCCTCTCCAAAAGCCATTCCACCCTCCCCAGTACCTTAAGGCTGAATTCATACAGTGTGCATTCATTCATGAGTGCATATACAGATGAAAATACAAATGTACATACATGTCTTGCACATTCAGAACATAACTAATACATTAAGAAATGTATTACTGGAATACACTACTAGAAAGTGTATATTCATCACAGCACAATGAAAGTATCTAAAATGATTATTTTTTTAAAAATTTGCTTTTTCCTGTGTTTTTTCTTGAAAATTCCTTGCAACTGACATTAGATTGCAAAAATACACTGGAATGGTTTATAAAGGATATTTTGCATAGAGCATTAGATTGGTAAAGACTATGACAATTATTGTCCAGGTCTGCATCTGAAATTGTTAATTAGATCTATTTTAATTGATATCCAGCTACCACTTCATGACAAAGATCTTTGTGTAAAGAAGTTTTTCAGAAGGACCTTAAACCTTTTACAAAGGAAAAACTATTACTCCAGTAATACTTCTCTAAAAAAAAGGGACTATACCTTGAGTTTGAAATTACTGCAATAGTCTTGATGAAGAGGCTTGCTTGATGCTTGGCTCTTCCATCTCAAAGATGTCAGGTTATCTTTAGACCTCGCTGTTTTTTATCCATAGCACAAATGAACATGTATCGCATAGGGAGGAGGGGAAACAAATCCCACCAGATTTCCAGAAATACAGGCACATAGGACTGACAGCACAAAATTTTAAACCAAAATTTTTATTACATGGCTAATATGTGATTGCAGGCTTCAAGTTCATCTAATCTGCATAATGAAATAGAAAACATAAATTACAGAAGGCAAGGAAATTTAAAAGTTCTAGTGACTCTTTATTGAAAAAAAGCACAAAAAGCTGAAATAAAATATAAGCTTTAACCTTATTTGTTACTCTCATAGGATCTGTTGTTTCATTAATGAAGAGCCACCTTTTGACAAAGGACAGACATACAGACCAAATCCTTCCTCTTTTCCTTCACTTTCCTGCAGAAAGGTTGAGGTAGGAGAGGAAGGACAGATCTCTCTCTTGCATCTAGAAGGGCTTGCCCAGATCATTTGGGTTTTGTACATAAAGATGACACAAGATCAGAGGCACAGTGTCCACTTTAACACAAGAATACACCTGAATACTTATCAACCTCCTCCAGTTTTACCTCTGTAAATATGTGTGTTGGCAGAAATGGAACATTAGCAAGGCTGTACAGGAGATTTCAGAGACAAACAAGGAGTGCAATAGTGCATGTCTTGGCAACAGCCCCAGCCCTGCAGTGCAGACATCTGCTAGAACTTTGCCCTAGCAGAAAACTCCTTAACACAAGTTTGATTTTAAGGAATTTCTTATTTCTATTTTTTAATTTTATTTCAGTAGCAGAGGAAGGCTACACATTTGAAATTGATATAAAGCCTTTTAAATAATTTAAAAATTATAACACTTTTTCTATTTATTTAAACTTGTAGAAGAATACATTATGCATTCCAAACATGCAGTCAAAGAAAGCACTGAAAAAGAATACTAAAATCAAATAATGCAGTAACAGCCAAGTAAGCCTGTAATAGTCAAATATTTTCTCCAAAATTCTGTAAAGAGATTGTGATTTGGACCTCTCAGGAAGAACTGTCTGAAAAAGTAAGATTTCAAGAAACAAAATCCTAAAAAAATTGAAGCATCGTTGTCAGAAAACCATCTCTTTTAAACATCCACATTTTATACTTTGTATAAGCCTCTTTAGGATATGTCAAACAAATGAGCCTTCAGAGTAATTGAATACAGAAATGGAAATGCTGATAGGGAGTGTCTCCTGGTGGCTTGCAGCCATTTAATTACTATAGAATGGTTGGAAAGGGACCTTAAAGATCATCTAGTTCCAACCCCACTGCCATGGGCAGAGACACTGTAGGCGTGCACCTCACATGGTGGGGTCTGCACCCCCACCGTAGCAGGGGTTTCCATTTTAGGAAAGCTTTTGGGTCTCATCCTTTGTTTCACTTATGAGGTAAAAACCAGAGAGTTGGATACCTTATTTGGCTGTGTTGCAGCACAAAGACACCTGCTGGATCCTTGAAGCTGTACCTCAAAACGCTGTTACTATTTCTATTGGGCAGGATGCCAAGAATCCTGCCTTACTTGTTACATACTTAAGAGAGGGCCCAAAGACTTTCAGTGCATTTTCAGGGTGTTATAGCAGGTGCAAGGATTCTCCTTGCACCCGGCATGGTTTTTTATTCTGTATAGTTTGTTATTTTCATCTTAATTAAAGCATTTTTGCTTTTCAAACACCTCCAATGATGCCATCTCACTAATATTGTAAGCCATTCTGGGGCTGCTGGCCAAACCCAGAGGTGACACACCTGTGAGTTGTTTATAATACCTGGCTCCCTGTAAATGCATCAGGACACCTTGCACTAGGCCAGCTTGTTCAAAGCTCCATCCAGTCTGGTGCTGAACTTTGAGAAATAGGGCATCCACAACTTCTCTGGACAACTTTGTCCAGTGCCTCACCACTCACACAGTAAAGAATTTCCTCCAGTATCTAACCTAAACCTACTCTCTTTCAGTTATCCCTTGTCCTACCACTACACGCCCTTGTCCAAATCCCCTCTCCAACACTCTTGCAGGCCCCTTTATGTACTAGGAGGCTGCTCTAAGGCCTCACAGAGACTCCTCTTTCCTAGGCTGAACAACCCCAACTCTCTCAGCCTGTTGTCACAGACAAGGTGCTGCAGCCCTCTGATGATCTTTGTGTCCCTCCTCTCGACTTGCTCCAACAGGTCTATGTCTGTTATGTTGGGATCCTCAGAGCTGGATGCATTTCTCCAGGTGGGGTTTCACCAGAGCAGAGCAGAGCAGAGCAGAGCAGAGCAGAGGGGCAGAATCATCTCTCTGGACCTACAGGTCATGCTTCACATGAAGCAGCCCAGGACATGTTTGAGTTTCTGGGCTGCAAGTGCACATTGCTGGGTCATCTCCATCCTCTCATCCACCAGCACCCCCAAGCCCTTTTCTCTAGGGCTGCTCTCAACCCATTCTCTGCCCAGCCTGCTTTTGTGCTTGGGATTGCCCTGCCTCAGGCATAGTAGCTTGCTGTGCAACAGCACTCCAGGTTCCTCAAGGTAAAAAGTAATTTAAATAATTAAATATCCTTGACTTTCATAGAAGCAAAGTGAGAGAGAGACTACTTCATACATCGTTCCTGGGAACCATGATTACAAACAGATGAGTAACATGGAAAAGGGATGAACCTTTTCCCTGTGTTCAGTTATTTCCAGATGCAAACAAAAACTCCCTTGAAACAGACAAACATTTGGAATGTGAGTTCATTGCATATTGTAAGGCCTCTGAAGAGATAACCATTTTACTTGACTTTGTTTCCTCTGTTGCAGGAGACAGCAGAGCATGTTTCCAAACATGTAACTCACAGCAAGAAGAATTTGACAAAGAACAGCCGAAATTCTCATCTATATTGCAGCTGCCTGCAGTAGACCAGAGGTGACAAAAGCATGTTGAGTATGATTCCTTTACTCTTTCATTCCTCCATTTCTCAAATATCACATTCTTAACTTTGTGTCCCCAAAGATTAAACCTCAGGTTACTAAGTAATATTCATATACATCTAAAAGAACTTAAACTATGCTGCAAAGTAATAAGCTACATAATTTTTTTCTATAGGACCTATGCAGGAATTCTACCACCTTGTTTGACATTATTGGCCAACAAATAAAATTTAGATGCAAAACAGTCATGCAATGGTAATACATTCACTGAGCCTTTCCAAAAAGCATTTTCAAGACAGTTTAAAAAGGATAGAATGAAAAAAGGTTTACAAGTCCAGCCTGTTTTAACTTACTCAAGTAAAAGTAAAGAAAAGGTTTTCAATATTGGATGTACAATATAATCCTGCTATGAGGAGAAGGAAAATCAGGTTCTTTGAAAAGCTTCTCCATTTGGAGGGTTTTTGCAAGGTGCAACTGCTTGCCTCCCTCTTGTTATTTAATCAGTTCACTGATATCAATCTGGAGAATTTACAGGAGAGTCAAAACAATCACAACTAAAGAAATACTTATTCTTGTCTTAATAGATTCTTACAGAGTTCTGAAATAATACTGGTGGGGAGATACAAACTAAAAGGCCACCTGTGTTTGTGTCTCTCAGTACTTTGGTACCACAGATGACAGCAGCTTTCCTGACAGTATACAACATATTACGCATTCTTTGCTATGGATTTCTAAGCCAACTATGAAAAAACCCAGCCCAGGGTGGAGCTGTCACAACTGACTCTTTGGTTTAAATGTAATGACAGTGCCAATTTAAAATAAGAAATAGAAATCTTCAGATACAATTATTCAGCTCAATTAACCATACCAGTTTGTTAAACCAAAGCATCCTCATTGGCCTGAGTACTCTTACATTGCAAATATACCACGTTTTGACTTAGGCATCACAGACAGAACAACTGAGTGACAATGCAGCATTTACAGTGGCATCTGAGGCAGAAGCAGCACCTCTGAGTGTCCCATCCCAGGTTATAATACTGGTACTTTTTCTGTTTGTTACATTTTCTCACTGAAATGAAGAATAAAGTCAAACGAAAATGGCACGACTGAGAGTATGACAAGACCTTAACTAACAGCACTTGATGTACAATTGCCAGCTACATACTGACCCTTACTTTGCTTCCGGAAAAAGCTACTGAAACATATTCTAGAAATGTGAACAGATTTTACTGCAAGTATAAATAAGTCCTAAACCAATAATTTAAAATGTACACATACAGTAAAATTGCTCCATTTGATTACCTGTATAAGGAACGTAACACCCCATTCATTTCACTCACATTTCACTCAAAACTACTGAATGTCAAAACATCAAATCAATTTTTTGGTCAACAGTATTTGAACTGGAGATTTTCTTTTTCTTCATGATACATTCTATTTTGCACATCATATGCTTGTAACTCTTCATCTGACTACTTTTTTCATAGGTAAACAGTGGCATTTAAAAACAGCAGTGAATTCTCCAAACTCAGAAGTATAGCAAATAAAGAAAAAGCAATGCATAAATCTATTCACTTGTGCAGTAGCAGCATCTGACAGTTACTCTGACAACGATGTTGTCAGAAGATACTTTCCCATAGCTCTGAAAAAGCTTACTTCCATGGCAGCAAAATCAAAAAATTCTCACTTTCTTACAAAAAAATTCTAATGAAGAAATTTGATTCTCCCGTAAAACATTCCCCTTTTGATTTTCAGCAAATTGTAGTGAACTTGTCAGATCGTCTACCTATTCACTTCTAGAACAAATTCTTAACACAAACTACAGCAGAGCACACTGAATAATTAATTTCCAGAGTTCACCTTTATTAAAAACAAGGTTTTTGTTGTGAGAACAAATAATCTCTCATTTGTAGCTTGAAAGCCTAAGATAGGATCATTGGCTTCCAGAGTTGCTACCAGCTGCTTAGCAACCTGTCCTACTTGTCTTCCTTCCTTCCTGTTGTAGAGAACGGTGGCCAGAGGAGTTGGCTGGCGATAGATGAAAACTCGTCGCAAACACTCGCAAAGAGCAGCGTAGGAGTAATCTGGAGCACAAGCCATGAACTTCTTGTCTTGCTTGGATGCTTGGACATAACCTGTATAGCCCAAAACCAAGCAGAAGGGATAAATAATATGTGCGTTTTAACAGAAATTTACCTGATAAAAAACCCAAGCTTAACTTGAAAAATAATATGCCATTTGTAATCAAAAAAACCCAAAACAAACAACAACCAACCAACCAACCAAAAAAACCCAACATCAACAAAAAAAATCCCAAACCACCAAACCACTCTTATTACATAAGCCAGTATTTTCTGGAGGGATGCATTAACCAGTTTAATACCAATACACTATTCTTGTGTACCTCATCTTAACTGGTGTTTTGGATACATATGTACAGCAAAAACTCTTCCCACATCTGGCTCCTTTCTGCCTCACAAGGTCTTTCATTCTCTCAGCAGGATCATAGGACCACAGACATGGTCCATATTGGCAATCTTGGCCTAATATTAGTGATCTAAATGGAATAAATATCTTCTCTCTCCTCATTTCCCAATGTGTAATACATTTAAAAATTAGGATTTCTGAGCCTACCTAATCTTCAACAGACTTAAAACCTGTCTTCTGTTTAGAACTGACTAAAAAATGAGTTACTTTTTAACACACTGTAATTTCTGTTCATATTCCCTCAGAAAGGAAAAGAAAACCCCTCCCTTTTCCATTTTCATTACAGGACTCTAGTATCAAATAGATTCATTTCAGACTGATTTCCTTTCACACTTCTCTAAAGAGAATTGAGATACAATCTTTGCAAAGTGATCTACCATCTTTTTGCAAGGTTATTTGCTTCACTTCCATTGAAAAACACATGCCAATGGTTATCACATGGGTCAACAAGACAGGAAAAATCTAAAAGTCACTTATTAAAACACCTTACCATAAGATTACACACACCTAGACATATAATCAGTAAACTGCAGCTACTGCCCTGATGATGCCTGAGTGTTAAGGTGGTGATTATACTTATCAGTCTATACTAACTCAAGGTCACTTATCCAAGGAACTCTCCTTCTTACTATGCAGTTCTGTGCTTATGTCCTATACATGGTCTGAAAAGGCTTGTTTTCCTCCCAGGGCATAAATATTTCATTTCTATGTTCTATTTTATTTCTAAAATTAAGCTACCGTGCTGCTATCAACAGAATTATAGTAACTTTCAACTCAGATCTGAGGAACTGAAATATCAATGTAAGCCATATCAGAAGCATTCAGATAGAAAAGTCTCAGAGGTGTGTGACACAGAAGTTAATTTCTTACCTAAAGCATTAAAAGTTGCAATGTGTTCCCACATATTCTCTGGTTGGTCAGAGTGAGGCTGCCAGAGAAGAGCATCAACATCATGCCTCAGGCAGAAGCATGGCATTTCTTTGGGATTCACAACAACTGAGAAAAGATACTGGTTGCTTCCAAGATTAATCTGAAAACAAAACAAATACAAAATACTGATTCAAAGCACAAATAGCAGACTTTGTTACACATACTGCCAAAGTTATATGATCAACTGTTTTATGTTTGTTACTTCACAAAATGTTTGAATACATTATCCTCCATCCCACTGATCAACAGCTCAATACATCAGAGGTGCCTTACACATTTCCAGGAGATGCAATTAAGTTTGTTGGAGTACTATTCGGAGAAACATTATGTCCACTACACAAGCAAATGGGAATGTGTTTTTTGCAGAAATGGTTTTCTAGGATAGATCCTAACCTACAACTTCTCATGTTAGGAAAAGATTCTCTCTAAGTAATCTCATCTGATTTTCTGCAGGGCTAACAGGGAAGGAAATGCTGTCCCTCTCAGGTAAAAGCTGGCAACCACTGAAATAAGGATTAGTTAGAATACTAAAATTATGAAATGTCAACATTTTTTAATTTACTCGCAATCAGGTAATGGCTAAATTTCAGATTAGCACACTCTTCAATAAAAATGTTTGTAGGAGTTGTGGTTAAAAAGCTGTACCAACTCCATTTCTGAAGGAAAAAGTCCCGTAATTGCTAACAAGAAATCCCAAAGAACTTGAAAGAAGAACTAAATCAATATGAAAATATATTCCTGTACGCTGAAAAATATACTGAAATACTCATATTTCTACATACTCTAACAAGGACCGAAACCTCAAGTGCCCATAGAAGAGGCTGAAGTTACGATTTCCTACCCACAGTAACTGTCCTTTGACCACAATGCTTTAAGCACATTAACCTTTGAATTACTTTTATGCCACCCATTTTAACTTACTCCACAATGTCTTGCTGCCTGCTAGAAAGCAGCCCTTTGTGATCCCATGAGCTTATGTTCCTCCTGAGCTGTGAAATGTCTCTGGGGCATTTCTTACCCTTCAGTGTGAGAAGCAGTAGTTTAAGCTGAGTTATTTAGAACTTTATCCACTCCGGTCTTGAAAATCTCAGGGACAAAGGTTGCACAACCTACTAGGCAACCCAAACTATGCTACAACCATGATGCAGTTTCCGGTTTCATCCAGTTTCAAAAAAATCCCAAACAACTGCATGACATCAAGTTAATCTGTAATGTTTCCATATGATTTTGTTGTTTCCAACTCTAGGCAACAGAGCAGATCAAATCCAAGCCTATTGCTAGTCAGAGTTGCTTACAACCCAGATCAAGCCTGCTATTGAAGCATTTTGGCCCCAGTCTGTTATTTTCAGTGTGATTGACAAAGAAGTATTATAAAGTGATCTATGCTCCAGCTTCCTAGTAAAAAAGGTCAGGTTTCTACCAGGCTGTCTGAAAAACTACTGAGGAAAATGCAAACTAAATCATCTAAAGAATTTTATGCCACCGAAAAAGACCCTTTTCTTATAAATGTTCTGATATAATTAAGTTTTTTTAAATGGCTCACTTGTGAAAGTGTATGTATTTTTTTAAATCAGAACAAAAGGAGCTTTAATTTTATATTAAAATGACATTGAAGGACACATAGATTGATATTTTCTGTTGCTACTGTGATTTAATATTATGGGAGAAATTTATGTGATTTCAACAGTCTACAGATTTTCATACTGAAAACAGAGGTCAAATTCCAAACAAAAAAAATTTAAGTATTTCTGTAATAATTTGCAGTACTTACTATATGAGTGACTTTCAAGGTATCGCCATCAAATCTGCACAAGCTTGCACCGTCTTCAAGAAAAGCATCACATTCTTCTAACTCTTGAGCATTACAAGGTGGGTTTTCCTTTTCAGGGTTTGGATTCTGAAAAAAAGAATGAACTACACTGAAAATGCAAACTATTGAAAAAATAATATATGAATCCTTTCTATAACACACACACACACAAAAAAAAAAACCCAAAAAACAAACCAAACCCAAAGAACAACTGAACATGAAGAATTATTTGCATATCCATCCCTACTGAAAGATTAAGCTATTATGTACTTACTCAAAATTAATAGAATGATTTCTGCTGTGGAGGATTGCAGAAGTGGTAGGTACAATAAAATCAATTTCAGTTTGAGGAAAGGTACATAAGCCACTAAAACTTGGACAATAAATTTCCTTCTCTAAGTAGCAAAAGTATGCAATCCTGAAAACATATGCACATTTAGCAAATGTACTTCAATGTAAGCCTGTTTCAGCTTGCCATCAGTAATGCTATTAAAAAATGGATTAATTCATTTTATAAGCAGCTCAAAATACATGACATATTTTGGTTTTGATATTATTATTATTATTAATAATAATAATAATTTATTAAAAATCTATTAAAATTAATGAAAAATTATTATTTAAAAATCAACATTTTAAGCTCATTATGAAGTACAAAAGAAAAGAAATTTGAAATTCCTAATAAATCTATGGTCAAAAGATTTACTACAATATCTTGCTCACAAATACTGAGGGAGAGAGAAATCAATCTAGATTTTAATTAATTTTAATAACACTTTTCAGCCTTATTAAAAACAAAGTAATAATCCAAATCCAAATATATCAAAAGCCACAAGGAGGCACACTTCGCAAGTTTCAGATGAGATGCCATTTTCTAATTAAACCAAGTATCAAGCAAATAGCAGCTAAAAATTACATTTTACTTTAAGCAGACTTCCTGTATAACAAGAATGCCAGAAAGTTCATGAGTCATGTTTATAGTTTCCTAAATTTTCCTTTTAAACACGTCACTTACACTCACAGTCTGTAGGTCAAGTACAGTATCCCTAGGAAGAGAGTATAAAAGTTTTCCTAATCTATTAATAAACAAGAAACAGACACATTATAAAAGCATTTAATTAATTGCTTTAAAACAAACTGGCACATCCTAAATGGTGGGAACAAATAATGTTAAATCAGGCTTCTGTTTGGTGCCTGATCATATAAGTTAAATTCAGTCCCCCTTGAAGATGGTTTTACTGTTCAAACTACATTCACAACTCCAGTGCCATTAGTTTATTACAGCTGTAATTAGAAATGAATGAATAGTAAATAAACGGATGAGCTGGGCCAATGCAGTGCAAATTAGGGTATCAAGAAAAGACAACATGCAAAAGTACAAGAATTTTAAGTGATTCTTGACTCTTTACCATTACTTCAGAGGTAAGATGCATCAGGCTTTCAGCTATTTCAGAGCATTGGGAAGGGTCCATTATGAATTCCCCTCTTGTGTCACCAATGATTAGCTCTGGCCACCGGCATCCCTCATTCTTCTTAATCAGAGAGATTTCCAAACTAAAATGCAAAGAGAAGACAAAGAGTAGCACATGAAAACACTACATCTTTTTGTCAGATTAGTAAAAATGCTCTAAACGTAGATAAGAGCATTTCTCCTCTTCAAACTGAATTAATAACGAAAATCACAGAAACCATTAGTATTTAAATTATAAAAAATTTAATACTAACAAAAAATATTCTAAAGGAAAACAGACCAAGTATGTGACTTCTAATACCCTAAACACAAACCTCAGGGTTTTCAATAAAAGTGTAGTTTACCCTAAAGAATGGCAGGAAAATAACTTGTAAAGCAATCTATTCAAAGACTGACAGAATTTTACTACAGAGGTTTATTTGAAACATAACTAGTAGTTATTAGGGCTATTTAAGTGTGCTCTCCTTCTGTATAACATCTGGGACAAAAATATTTGTGTTTTATAGACCTCAGAAATACCACATCAATAATTAATTATCTATAATTCTCTGTACTGTCTATCTGAAGTCATATCTCAGAAGATACAAGATTTCTGTAACATGTAAAAAAAACCCCAACAACAACAAGAACTCAGTATAATCACTAAACTATTAGGCATAACTAATTAAAGTAAATGAAAAATAAGACATGGCCCAATGCACCAACACAGTAATTCCATTTAAATACTGTGTTGGACAAATACATATATATAATGATAAAACTGAAGTCAGTTTTATTATACCCACTTTTTAGATACACTTACAGGTTCTCCAGCAATGACAGATGTAGTGTTCCTGACAGAAAACCCTCTAAGTTACTAATTACTGCACCATAGTAGCAACTTTTAGTGAACCCTGAATCAGTTTCTAAAGCAGTTACATTGGTATTAGGAACAGCATATTTTTACAGAAGACATTTGGAGCAAGTTTTTGACTTTTAATCAATAGATTTATAGTGGCGCTGCAGCATGAACACTAAGAACAGAGTGCAAGTTACTACACTGAAATATGGAATTACTTTCTCAATAAAGTAGAACCCTGAGATTCATGCAATAACACTCACTTGAATGAGTAATAAAAAAATCAAGTTATTCAGCTGAGTTGTTTTTCAGCATGATACCTAAAAACCAACAACCCCACACATTTTAATCACAGTCAAATTTTAATATAAAGTAACTGTATAATCTGTATAAAAAATATTAATCCCTCTAATTTTCTTTTTGAGAAACTGTCCTTTACAGTTAACCTTCTGCAAACTGCAAAAAGCCAACTTTACTACAACTCAAAGGGTAGCCTTTGTTTTAGATAAACAGCTGTGAGCTGTAGAGTGGATCACCTGGTGGTGTACATGTTTCTTCTTGTTCATTAAACGGTGTGAGTATCTCTGAGATAACCAGACCAGCATGGGTGAGTGAGTACATGGCTCAGCCCAGCCAGAGTATGAAAACTAGACAACACACAAAGAAAATCCTGACTGTGTTTTACGGAGCTCTGAATTCTTTTTTTTGCACCCTCTTCATTCTTTTGTATTTTTATTTCAGAATTAAAAAAACCCCTAAATATACTTCTCAAATAAAAGCAGGAACATTTCTATTTGAGGTCTACAGCATGTTAAGTTCACACAGATTCATTTTCTATAATGCACATACTATATAATTTTCTAGGAAAAAATAAGAAGGAATTTATGAGTCAAGCCTAAAGAATTTCTGCTGAATTATTACTAAAATGCTTGTTTGTGGAAAGTAGAAGAGAAATTAACACAAACAACAAGGTACATTCACACTAATCAATCTTGAAACATAGTAAAAAAATAATTGTTGAACCAATTAAGTTTACTCTTCTTAAAAATCTGTGTTTAACATCTTGATACTGGGTGGGTTTTTTTCCCGGAAAATAACTGCAAAAGGAAGGGATTTCACAATTAAATAAAGAAACAGTACTGAGACAGTAAAAGCCAGTGAACTGTGTTCAGGAGAGGAGACATTCTTGCAAGCAGGGGTATGGGATGTAGCATTAAATGAGACCATTCCAGAAGGGCCAGAAATCAGATACGGTGTATGTTGGGAAATCAGTTCCCTATCAATAAAACGAAAAAATATATACAATACCTTTTGTCCTCTCTAATTATCCATGTGCAGCTTTCATGATCCACAGATGAATAGAGATTTCCTTCCATCAAAGGAGTCTGGTCTTTCAGTGTAACACACATATTATCAGGGGAAAAACGTATTTTTATGTCATCTTTCATGATGTCTTGAGGCAGGCGAACTGTTACTGTCACATCATCTTCAGTCTGCTGCCAGTAGTAGAGAGGGTCTGCAATTGGAAACATGCAGGAAAATACAAACTAGATTACAAGGATTGCTGGATTCCACAGCATTCAGTGCTGAGACATCTGGAGATTTGTGGAAGAAATTGTGGTTTTGAAAGAGTATAAATTAAATTTTCCACTGAAAAATTTAGAAATCCTCTTTAAAATATATTCTGATCATACAATGGAGAAACACCTTTTCAGCAATCAAGTTCATTTGTATCCCTCATTCCAGAAGTAATTTATATTCATGCCTATACTCAAATATGCTGATAGTTATACATTGGGCATTAACTATTACTCTTAAGTTTACTGTAGCATTATGAAATTGGAACCCAAAATGTGCTTAAATACAATGAAACATTAATGATTAATAATTTGGTGAAAGAGACATCAGGTGCAATATACTGACAAGCTACTGCATGCTAGAAGTACATGCCATTTAGAGAGATGTGAACGCTTTTTTCCTATATATTTTGCCAGAGGCTATGCTGACTACTCAATAGAAATGATTTTATAAGACTAAGTAGTCTTAATCTGCCTCAGCTAATGGAGATGAAATAAAACTACCTACCCAGAGGTAGTGATTGACTTTTTCTACTGTGTCTAGAATCTGTCTGATAATTAAACTGATAGAAGAAATGGCCTTTTAAGAGAAATGTTTATAAAATAGGAAGGCTATGACATCATCAGTGGGTAATGCACAGAAAATACAAATACAGATGAATATATTTTCTAAAGAGCAATCTTGTACAAGTTACCTTTCTATTTTGAGAAAAAGTAAAGTATGGGTTCCCCCTTAAAAGTTCTCAAGTTGTCACAACCCAACTCAAGATTCCACTGATCAAAGCCTCATACCAGCAACTCTGTGACTCTGGAAGGACTCTTCCTGTTGCTCTTTGCCACAACTGCCCTGGTTGCAATGGATCAGTCACAGGTGCTACAATTATGCTTCCCCAGAAACTACTACTATCTGAGACATGACAGCCTCCAAAATTTTGAACACTGACACAGACTGTATCTGATATTAAAAGTCCATTATGTGTGCCATTTTATATAACTGTGCAAATAAAACTAGAGCCTACATTATGTTTAGCAAAAGGCAACTGCATTATGGTGCTCAGTGTACTGAAAAACTCCTCTGCCTCAAAATTTATATGTACAGACTATTCTTAATAAAATTACATGTACAATATCACAATTGTCACAGCGTTTAACATTAACACATTCCAGAAATTTGATCTTTTTGTATTATTTTCCAAAAAGATTTTCACACTATTGACAAAGATTGTGCTACTATCCTTAGATAGAATTTGTTCACTAACCAATGCCTCATATGCAGAAACAGAAATCAAATGTGAAATGATCCAACATAATTACATAAACACTAAAGAGCTTAGTGATACTTAGGAATAAACAACTCTATTAATAGGTTTTTACATACTTAGTTTTGACTGCAAAGAAAAAAAAAGTATGAATGCTTTTTAAAGTTTTTCTGAACTGCTTTCCCACTGGAGAAAAGACAATCTTTTACAGGAGACTCATTCTTCAAGAAGACTTTTCAAAGTAATTACATTTTAGAAAGGCAGGAATAAATTACATATCAAAAAGCTTTCTGATTAATAATTTTTAAAACCCTAATAGTCTGGGGAGGTCAATGCCCCCCTCCCATCTAGGAAGACTGGCTTTCTTATTTTGAGTACTTGAGACAGATGCCTAAATTTGGGCATTAGCAATCCAACTAACACCAAAAACTCATTATATGTCTGTCTGCAAAATATTCTTTTCCTTAAGACAACAAAATCCTTTAAGTGTCTCTTATCCAAAAAAAGCACCTAATGTAGGTTCATGCACAATACAAGCTCCAACAATAAAGGCAAACAAACAAACAAAAGTCAATCTGTCCAGAAGATAGGTATTAAAACACTTATTGCTAGAGTTTCCAAACAAATGCTAAATTAACAAGGTATGTCCTAAGTCAAAGAAGAGAGCAGCCTATCATAACCTGTCAGACTAAATCTTACCTTTCTTTTCATTTGATACTTTTGCATCATAATTTTCTTCAGATTTGTCACTTTCACTTTGCATAAATGTGAATGGTTTGTGAGAAACAATCATTAGACCATCCCCACTTGGCTCTATTGCTGCATAATGGGGGACTGATTTTCCTTGCAAAACTCTCCTTTTAATGATTTCGTATCTATGATCACCTATAAAATAAGATTTTTAAAAAGTCATAATATGTTTCTAGAAGACAAATTATGTAAGGAACTCATTACATTTTAAAAATACAATGCAATCCTACCTGTTAAATCACAGTACCATGGTTTTCCAATGAGTTATACTGGATTAATCTAAGACTGCCTTTTATTCTTATGATTGTCTTTGCTGATTACAACTAGCCCAGCAGAGTCTCTGTACAAGTATTTTTTTTCTTGTAGAAAAGGTCAGAAGAAAGCTAAGCATATCACATTTTCTGAATCTCATAAGGCAGCATGGTGGTTCCTCATTTCAAGTTTTTACAGCAAGTATTCCTAAAAGTTTGGTTAATGAAAGAAAACCAGCTTGGAAAGGGTATACCTTTGTGACAGTCCTCTGAAGTACCACAAAAGATATGAAAAGATCTAACCACTGCCTTCATTCTGATTTATTTTCATCCTTCCGATTTTTTATTCTTTGGTAACACAATAGTGTTGATCCCTTTGTCCAGCCTGCCAAACAGGGCAGAGATCTCACATTTGTTGGTGTCAACAGACACATGACCATGTCTTATGGCTTTGCTTTGATGAAGCACAGATTTGGTAATCTAAGAAATGGCTTGTTGATTAACTACTTATTTTTTCTAAAATCTGATTTGATAAACTGCATCCACAGAGAGAGTTTCAAGGAAATGCAAGCAACAGCAATTGATGACTGATGAAAAAGATTGTAAAGTATTGTAGTTCCTCAAAACAGTTTTTATTTTTGAGACTGGTTTATACATCAGTCTGATTTATGAGACGTTTGTTTTAGTGAAATCCAAATTTATTTGTCTCTTCATAACTGAAGATTGCTTTGCATTTTGTTATTTGCATATCTACTGACAGTAATTTCAAAAATTTTCTGTTCCCTGGAAATGCTGGAGAACTGTCAAGAGTTTTTGAAAGATTTTTATATCTACTTTTAGGGATTCCAAGAACATTTGTCATAAGTTATAAAACACACAATGTAAAAAAAGAGTTTTCTATGAAAGTGTACAGTATTAAAAAATATAACAGAAGTCTGTGTTGGTGCTCTCATGAGGAACACTCTTCAGTTCTAGATTGGCAGTGCTACTGATTTAGTTTTTCTTCTAAGTTATAAACAGTAATGTTCAGAGGTTTCTTTCTCTTGTTGAGCTGGCCATAAAAGCATAAGGCAGTTGGTCTCATGTGGCTTTCTGAGAAATATTTCCATCATACAAAGTTTCAACAGCAGAAAACATAACTAAAGCCACTGAGGGCAACACAGCCAATGGAAGGGCTGGAAAGAATGTCCTGTCAAGACAGGACTTCAGGCTTGTCTAGTTTGGAGAAAATGAGGCTGAGGGGCAACCTCATTGCTGTCTACAGTCTTCCTAGGGAAGGGGAGATAGAAATGTTGAGCTCTTCTTGGTATCCATTAACAGGACATGTGGGAATGGTTCAAAGCTGCACGAGATGAGGTTCAGACTGGACATTAGGAAGCATTTATTTGCTGAGAAGGTGGTTAAACATTGGAACAGGCTTCCTTGAGAGATGGTCAAAGCCCCATCTGTCAGTGTTTAAGAGGCATTTGGACAATACTCTTAACAACAGGCTTTAACTGGTCAGGCAGTTGGACTAGATGACGGTTGTAGGTCACTTCCAAATGAACTATTCTATTCTATGCTATGTTATCCATACTGTAAATGTAGGAGAAGGAAGAACATTTGGCTAGTAGCATCACAGTATGCCTCAAATGCTTTAGTTCAACTACTTAAAGAGCTTGCTTCTGTCAGTATCAAAATTTTATTTCTTGGAACATAATGAGCAGGACTATATCACAATCATTCCAAGAATGTTTATTAATTTAATCCACACATCTTTAAATCAGACAGTGACAGATGGGGTCTTGTATCCTTCATGTAAATCATTATATTTAATGTATATACATATGTACATATATACTGTACATATTTAATGTACATATATATGGTCATACTGAATATATAAAGTATCATTTGTCGAACTTTATTAGGATAAAATAGTAATTAGTAGGTATTAATATACTAACAAATATGTTTTCAATGTGTTGGTCTAAAATTAATGGAATAACTTCATACTCCTATTGCAGGAAAACCTAGAATATGCAGTATTTACTTCTTATGCTACAGGTTTTACATTTATTTATCTCATACTACTTCCAATCTCACTAATTGGAAGCTAAAAAAACCCAAAAAACAAAAAAAAACAAAAAAAACCATAACCAGAGATCCATATCCAGCTGTAAAATATTGTAAAAAATACAACAGACATTAGTTAGAAATAGTTCTGTATAACCTCAATTTTACAAGACCAAGCTAAACAGTAATTGCATTTCATAACATTCAAGTAAAGTGCTATCTTGTTTTCCAATTATCCTAACGACACAAGTGTAAAACTTTACTTCTTCCTGCTTTCCAAATGTCTGTCAAAATTTAGGTCTATAACCAATAACTTGATCTCAAAACATAAGAAAAAAATTACCTACATAAAACCTAAGCTGTGGAAAAGATATACCAGAATCTCTGGAAAAATAGCTTCTAAGATGAAGAATAAAAACATGATTTTTATTTTTTTTAAACATTACTCACCTGTAATTTAAATGTAAAACACTTACCCTCTTTTCTTTCTGCAACTGTAACCCATTCTAAGGTAACATGAAATCCACTTCCTTTTGTGTCCAGCTCATCTTTTTCTACCCTAAGCAGCAGCACATCTAGTGAATGTGCATCAGATTTTATAAATGAAACACTGTGTGCTACAATAAATGGACTTCCTAGTTCTTCATTAAACACAATCTAGAAGACAAAAATGTAGTAAGAAGTCAGATAGTTAAAGCTGGAAGCCTTGCTCTTTTACAAAAAGCAGAGAAGGGTTTCAGTGGATGTCAAATCAGTAACAGTTCCTCTCCTACAAATCTCTCTGCCAATATGAACCCACAAATGTCACACATTTCTGGTTCCTCCTTCTGTGGCTATCAAGCTACTGTATTGAAATGTTTTTAAACATTATTGTTTATATTGAACAATCATTATAAGAGCCCATTAAACAAAGCACAAAGATACCCAAACCTGTTAGTATTGTGGCTGTTTAGCACGGCAATAAAATAGAAGTACAGCAACTGATGAGAACAAGGGGGGCCATAAACACAGCCCATCAACTGGGCAAACAGTCTCACACTCAAGAAAATGTAGGCATTTCCCCAAGGCCCTCACTAGACACTTCAACATTCTGAAACTCTTTGCAGACCTTGACATACACAAACAAGAAGACAATAAAGGTTCAAAGCATCACTGCCATTATTTAGCTTTGCAAAGAGATCCCATTTTCCTCCTCTATGAAGTAAGGAACAAAAGCTACAATGAAATTAAGGAGAATGATAATCATGTTTAGGAGAAGCTAGGGTAAGAAGTTATTGAATTTTTATTTATGCACATGGATTGGAAAAGTCCATCCAATATTTAAATGGGACTAGGTAGGCAGAATATATATTCTATAACTGTCATATTGACAGGCTAATAAGCACCATTGTGAATATAAAATGTCATTAATTACGAACTTAAAGTTATACATTTCATTAATTCATGAAAATTATTTATATAATATGAAAATTATTTCATCAATTTCATATAGAAGGATTCCATATCTCATAGCACGAGACATTTGGTACCTCTAGCCAGAAGTTTTAATTCTAAAAACCGTGTATTCCAGCTTTTTTCAAAAAGTACTCATTCAGCAAAAAAAAGAAAATAAAAACAAAATTAATCCGAACAACAGAAAAGAAGAAAAGAAACATTATTTGCTAGAAGATTAACATGTGAAAATGAAAGAACAAATGAAAGAATAAATTACAAAGAATTCAAGTTGCAGCAGTTGAGTGAGTATAGACTCAATCCAGCTGGTGTTACTGAAACCTGATAGTCTGAGGATTTATAGGGTTGTCATATTAACACAACTCTAAACCACTGCGTTCTCTACATACTCAACAAGTCGATTTAAATAATGACAGAACCTCAGACACAAATCTTGTATTTTTGTTACACTGACAACTTCAATGTAATTTATGTGTCAGCATTCTCACACAGAACAGAATAAAAAACAGATGGTATTACTAAGCATCTAAAACCAGGATGATCAATTTCCTTTTACTGAACTCTCAAAAGATGTAGAGAAAGGAGCTAATCCATCATGTTGAAATCTTCCACTTCAGTATACACACCTACATTTCTGCCAATACTAAAACATCTGTGGTTTCTTAGGAAACCACACTCTAATAAAGAAAACAGATGCAAAATGCGGGCACTTTTTACCAGATTCATCTTTCATAAACAAAGAAGAACTAACCACAGAACATGAGACTCACAGCTTCAGGTAGAAATGCAACAATTATATCTGTTGCATGCAAGCAGGATAACGAATACCATTATGCATGCAGTTAGATCACTTTGACAGGGATGTATGTACAACTCCTAAATACATTATTGCAGGACGTACCTCCCACTTCTCAGATGCACTGCTTCCACGCTTGCCTGATTTAATGAAATACAGTCTTCCTGTACCATCAGAAAGGGTAACCCATGTGGAGGATGAGAAATGCATTGAGGCACAGAGGCGATTATCACACGCAGTCAAGTCTGCAGGTAGCCTGAAAACTTCTCTTGGTTTCTGTAGAGCAGTGTCCTACAAACAAACAGTCATGAACTAAGACTTCACGAAGAATTTATTAATTTCAGTAAGTATTACAGGCAAATTAAGAATAATAAATCTCAGTAGCAGTGTACTGGTTTTGTATATCATAAAGCATATTTGGAAAAAAAGTAGATAGCAAGCATAATTCCCACATATGTGGAAAACGGGGTGGAAATTCATCAATTTCTATGAGGTTTCTATGACTGTTTCCTAACTAATATTTCAGCACTTTTTTCTTCAGTTTTTAAGCAGTAATTATATTTTGCATTAGAAAAGGCTTTTATTTTCCCCTAGCATTCCTATATAATAATCACTCACCTCAAATAATTCTACTCCCAGGAAAAATGTGGATACTTAAAAAGAAATGAAAGCCACAGAATTATACTCAAACTAGTATATACAACTCACCTGTAAATTAAAAGAATTTTAGCTTATTTTGTTGCACAACTGGCAAATATAATTTCTCAGCTTTCCTAGAGTGGTCACTTAATTCAGTAAGTTAAGAGAAGTAACACCTATGATTAGCTGGCAAAGAAAAGCTGTGTTAATTCATACCACATTTTCAAATAACTTTTCTATCACATTATTATTATTATATGGAATTAAACCCAGTTGGTGGCCAGTCAGTAATGGTGTTCCCCAGGTCTCAGTATTGGGGCCAGCCCTGTCTAATATTTTTATCAATCATTTGGATAAGGGATTTGAAGGTACCTTCAGTCAGTTTGCAAAAGACACCAACCTGGGCAGGAGTGGTGAACTGCTGGAAGGTAGGAATGCTCTGCAGAGAGATCTGGACAGGCTGGATTGATGGGCCAAGGCCAATGGTATGAAGCTCATTATGGAAAAGGGCTGGGCCCAGCCCTTCTGTCACAAACCCAGGCAGCATCACAGGCTGGGGGCAGAGTGGCTGGAAAGCTGCCCAGTGGAAAAGGATCAGGAGTGTTGGTCAACAGTAGCTGAACACGAGCCAGTGTCTGCCCAGGTGGCCAAGAAGGCCCACAGCATCCTGGCCTGCATCAGAAATAGTATGGCCAGCAGGATTAGAGAAGGGACTGACCCCCTATACTGGGCCCTGCCGAGGCTGCCCCTTAGGTCCTGGGTTCAAGGTTTGGACCCCCCACTAAAAGAAATACACTGAGGGGCTGAAGTATGTCCAGAGAAAGGCAATGGAGCTGGGGAAGGGTCTGGAGCACAAGCCCTGTGAGGGGCAGAGCAGCTGAGGGAGCTGAGGTTGTTTTGCCTGGAGAAAAGGAGGCTCAGGGGAGACCCTATGGTTCTCTAGACTACCTGAAAGGACGTTGTAATCAGGTGAAAGTTGGCCTCTTTTCACTAATAACAAGTGACAGGACAAGAGGAAATGGCTTCAAGTTGCTCCAGGAGAGGCTTGGATGATATTAGGAAAAATTTCCTCACCAGAAAGAAACAACCCTAGAAATGACTGATCAGGATAGCTGGTGCAATCACCATCCCTGGATTTATTTCAAAGATGTGTGGATATGGCACTTAGGGACACAGTTTAGCGATGGACTTAGCAGAGCTGGGTGACTGGTGGGACTCAATGATCCTAAAAGGCTTTTTCAACCTAAACAATTCTATGATTCTATTATGTCAGGATAAGTTTATTTATCAATAAATATTAATTGTTGCAGTTCCACACTGCATTCTTTTTTACACTGAACTACAGATAGTTTTTGAGCAGGAATAAATGGAGACACTATGGTGAACAAATTGCACAGATGATGTAATTCTTCAGTGAACAATCAAGACATACGGACTTTTTAAAAATTATGCATACCACTACATTTTACCCCTCAAAAAATTCCATTATTTCCTGCTCTGTTAACTTTACAATTCAATAACACTGCAAAATGGATGCTAGATTAACAATTTCATCTATATTTCTAGTAATTGTTCCCTTAAGTCCTGCTTTAGTTCTGTGTTGTGTTCCCAATTCCCTGCTAATTCTAACTGAAAAACCCCCTGCTTTTATGCTTAAAATTGGATTTCCAACTGTTTTCATTAAGTACAGTGGCATGTCTTCCAGCATATCTTTTAGGGATTATTCTTTATCTTCTGCCTTCACTCTCATATACAGCTTTTTTTTTGCTGAATAACACTTTGTGACTGACTCTCTGTTCATTATTTGGCTCATGGAATGTCAGCCATGCTGCTGCCTGCTTAGGACTACGACTTTTGTGTTGAAGTAATCTCTGAATACCCAAGAGGCTTGTTAGGTTAAAAGAAAACTCTGACAAAATCTTTCTGATTTGAAAAGAATTTGTCATGACAGTTTAAAAAACAGTCAGGACATACTTTATCAGCAATACAGCTTGATTAGCTACTTATAGCTGAAGTAGATAAGGCTGCAGTATTAAGAGCACAAACAAAATATTCTCACAGGAAAACAGAAGATGCAAACTGGAGATTCAGGAACATCACAGTCATATCTCTGTAATCTTTTAAATAACTGAAATAGAACTTAATAATTTGAAGTTTTTCAACTGAACTAAGAAGCTGTTAAATTAAAATGGGCTGGCAGTCTGTCACAAGTGGGGTCCCTCAGAGATTGATATCGGGCCCCACACACTGCACATCTTCATAAGGTACCCAGATGATGGGATTGAAGGCACCCTCACCACATTTGCTGATGCCACTAAACTAAGTGATGAGGTAGACATGTGTACCTACAAGGGAAAGCCATGTGGCACAGAGAGGCAAAGAGCCTGGAAGAGTGGGGCAGCAAGAAAATAAGCAAAGACAAGCATGGTCTTGCACCTGGAATAGAACAACCAGGGAGCTCAAAATAGGCCAGGATCCATGTGGCAGGGAGAAGCCCTCATGAAAAGGACCTGAGGCTAAAGGGGATAACAAGCTGACCGTAAGTCAGCAGTGCAATGCTGAAGCACCAAAGGTAAACTGGATTCTGGGCTGCATTTGCAGTAGTATCACTAGCAGAGATACGAGATGTGATCATCCCACTCGACCCAGTGGTTGTCACGCCCCACCTGGAGTAATGTTAAAAGAAGGCATGGACAGATTGGAAAAGATGCAAAGGACAGCCACGAACACCATCAAATGACTGGAGAATCTCCCCTGTGTGAGAAGATTGAAGGAGCTAGGCCTCGTCTCCCTGGAGAAGTTTCAGGGGAGACCTCATCACAGTGTTCCAGGGCAGCCACAGAGAGACCAGGGGTTCTCTCTTCACAAGAAATCACGTAGAAAAGACAAGGGACAACAGCAGAAAGTTGCATTAGGAGAGGTTTCATCCAGGCATAAGAGAAGTTTTTTTACAATGAGAACAATCAATGACTGGAACAACCTCTCCAGGGACATGGCAGAAACTCCATCACTGGAGGTTTTCAAGACAGAACTGGACAGAGTGCTAGATAACCTCGTCTAGGTTCCTTTTGCCATGGGAGCTTGGACTATATGTTCTTTTGAGATGCCTTCATCTGGACTGTTCTATGATTCGAAAATAAACAAAAAATATAATTTAAAAAATCCAAAACCACACAATATTCCCCACCTTGTCCCTCTTACAGATTCATAGACTGCAGAATCTGATTCACAGTCTTCAAAAATATCTTCTAGTAGTAACAAAGAAAAGCAATTCCTGTTCTTTTCTGTATCTTTGGGGGAACATTTCTCAGGAAGTTACAGTCATTTCCTCTAATTTCACAGTGTTTTACATCTATCTATCTATCTATCTATCTATCTATCTATCTATCTATCTAATATGAAACAAAATTAGATACAATGGGTTTCATAGGTATTTTACAAGCTAGTGTACCTACATGTATTTGAACAAAATTATTTCTGAAAAAACAGATGTGCCTGACTGACCTTTAAAGATCATCCCTTTTTAAACTCAATCTATCTTCTTAATCCAACAAGTAGACCATGTTGAGAACATAAAATATGGTTATAAAGCCAATGAAACAATTTTTTTGTTTTATTTTACTAGGCTCACTTCCAGTCAGTTGATCTACGATTATTTCTGAAGGTCCACAAATCAGAAATCTCTGTTTAACAAGAGGGAAATTCTTCCCTCATTACTAAAAATCAGCATTGCTGTCACTAAGATGAAAATATATTTACAAAGAAATGTATTTGTAAAAATAGAAAAACAAAATTTGAAAAATATTACAGGGACAGTTTTGAAGATTTTCAAATATGTAAAAGAAAGCACAAACAAAAGCATTTTTTTGTATTGACAACCTGGGTGGAAAACAATTATAGATTCTGTGACACAAAAAGTCTCTTAGTCTCAGGCCCATCCTTAATGTAGTAAAAAAAGGCAGTAAAGGCATGAGACTAAGAAACAGCAGTGAAAATATTCAAGATTAGAAATGTGTCTCATTACAGACCTACAGATGAATATTTAGCCACAAATCATTTAAAAATCTTCTGTTCTTCTATTTTTTAGTCAAACAATCAGTAGCTTGGGGGGAATAATCTACTTCTAGCAAAAGAAACTTATTCATTTTTCTCTGCAAAATAAGGCAGTCAAAAATATACAAAGGACCATCTCCAAAAGAGTCCTTTGCACTTGGGCACATGAATGCAATACAGAGAGAGCACACTGTGCATGCAAAGCGTGCATTTATTGAGAATCCTGCCTTCGAGGGGCTTTCAAATCCTTCCCATTTTCCAGATGTTAGTAAAATCACATGTGCATTTAACACATGCTGAAAGGTAAGCAAGAGAAATTGCATTTGGGTAAGTACCATTTTAATAAGCAACAGCAAAAGAAGACCAGGTAACAAAAAGATAGCCAGCTTGCCTTTTGGGCTTACTTAAATTCATATTAGAGATTACTGTGTGCTACAAGATTATGAAACCTGTAACAGAAAATTTGCAAATTTTTAATTAATAGAAGCATTCAGGGTCAGTTTCTGGAGTCAGCTGTATCACTACACCCCTTCGACTATTCCGCTAATTAATAAAACATTCAGAAGAGGAGAATGAAAGAATTAAAAGGAAAAAAACCTAAATAAACCAAACCCACAACTCAAACAAATATCACACAATCACTCGACACAATGAATTTTGGCTTCCTCATATTTTATTAAATTTTTAGATTTCACTGAAAGGCATTTTTTTTCCTACAAAGTAGAAAAGTTTTCCATTGTAATTAGCAATGATTACTGAACCTAGGGAAAAAAAAGTCAAAATCCTATGTATCTTAACATGGAAGGAAGAAGCATCATTCCTCTTAACAGTGACTTACACAAGTATACTATATAACATTACTGAAGAACACACTTTTGTCAGCCTTCAAGTGAATTTTAACAGTAAGCTTCAAATAGTTTTGGATGAAATTAAAATAAAAAATTATCAACTACTTAATCTTCTAAAGCTCACATTAGATTTATCAGCACTGAGCGGGAATTTCAGAATTCAATCTCCTGAAAAATGAAAAATAATCTTTACTACAAAGCCTTTCTTTCAAAAGGCAAGAAAGGAAATGATCCTTTCTCTTCCCTGATTTAACTTTAGGCATTTATTAGAACAGTCTCCGATCTCATTCTGACAATGGAAAGGATGGACTTCAAGCAGAATTCCCACATTGTGTCTGGTGCCACTAACAGTTCTTCTGAATTGAAGTTAACTGAAAGTTATGGAGCAGTATTCCACAGCTAATTCTTATTGGAAATTAAAAATATGAAAATATATTTACCATTAAGGATTTTAATTAAGTGTGAGAAGAGTTCCTATTGCCACAATTTTTCAATTGACTATTTGAGCATAAAAAGAAACCAAGTTATCTTTGCAAGAAGAACTTAAGGTCAAGAAACCAAGCCCAACTGCTAAAGGAGAAAACTTTGAATGTTTTGTTATATTTGAATGCTACAAAGACCAAGTAATGAACAAAGTTGGGTCAGATGTAAAAAAGCCAACCAATTAAAAGATCTCAAGTCAGTAATCCCATCACTACCTTACCCTTTGGGTGTTTAAAGCAAAGTATTGATTGTTGCTGGCATACTGAATGAAAAAATGTCCAACAGCTGTAATAGGAGATGGTTAAAGCTATTATACAGTATTTCCAGCCAAGTCAGAGTAATAATTTCCTCAGTCTGGTATAAAAAAAAACACCTGAATACCCATCCATCAACACAGAAGAACTGCTTGTGCTGATCACTTTTCTTTTTTCAATTATGTGTGATTTTCAGCAAGTGGCAAGGTGTTATATGCACTTCTTTTCCTTCCTAGATGACATCTTTTTAAACACCTAAGTTGCATGGATAATTCATGATATATGGATAACCAACACACGGTCATATTAGAATCAAAGCTGCAATTAAAATAAGAAATAAATGATGTGTTAGAAAGCCTATGTGTTCTTTCACTCTGATTTTAGGATGAACACACTACCCTGTTCCATCTTCTGTTTTAAAGGAGACTGACATTCATTTTAATTGTAAGCTGTACTTGGCCAAAATCAATCTTATTTTTAATACACATTTGACTAATATACGACTGGGCACATTTGTAATAAGACACTTTGTTGATGTTTCTGAACACACATTCCTTTTTATTCATATGCAAACGTTTCCTTTGCAGAACAGCATGGTATCATGTATTAGGACACAAGATGATGCCTATTTATTTCACAGTTTAATCAGTTTTATTGCCCCCTTCAGGTGGAACTGAAACTTGTGACCAGATATTAATCAAGTGCCATTATCTTGAAAGAGGTCCTAGGGAAGAATATTTATGTCAATTTATAGCCTGTTGTAAAATCCTTTATCTGATAAGAAATCAATTTACACACATAGTGCCCTCCTAATAAAGGAATGTACGGGGTGTTTGTGTTTTGCAGACAGAGGGGACCTGCAGGGGTAGCCTGAGTGAGGAGGGGCCAGGGCTGCTCCGTGCACATACAGCCACTTCCACCTGGCTCCACTGGACTCCCCATTGGAGAGAGTTGAGCTTGTCAGCTAAGACAGTGGTGTGGAACAGAGGTTTGCCTGCAGCCCTTGGAGCAAACCATGGAAAAGCAGGCTGTCCTCCTGAAACCCACAGAGAACAGATATCCACACTGTTGCCCATGGAAAAGCACACAATGGAGCAAATTCCTGGTACATTGTTTGTGGATCCTTCTTTCTCATTGTCCTACACTAGCTCTAATTGGCAATAAATTAAATAATTTTCCCCAAAGTCAAGTCTGTTTTGCCCATCACGGTAACTGGTAAGTGATTTCCCTGTTTGTATCCTCATCCACAAGCTTTCCTCTCATTTTTTCTCGCCATCTTGTTTAGGGGATAGTGAGAGTATTTGGGTGGGCTTCCAGCAGCAAGCCAGGGTTAACCAACCTCAAGGACAAAACAAAAAATGAGATTGTGACAAGCCACTGTTAAGAGAAGGCTTTCTTTTAGATGTTTCTACTAGGAATCCAGATGATCTCAAAAGTTTTGGAAGAAGTCCTAGAAGATTATTTTGTCACGGTAAGTGTCTGCCAAAGTCTCCAACTGCTACATACTATGAAAAGCAAAGGAACTATTTTGCAGCTTCAGTTCTCACCCTATCATCTGCTGGAAACCTGTGTTTCCTGAAAATCTAAAACTACAATTTCAGAATTTTTCTTAGTTTAGTCCTACCTAGTAATTTCTGTCCCCAGAACCTTGCACAGGCTAAGCCACATGATCTCAAAAACTCACACAATAGCCATATGTTTTCATTTGTCTGACAGGGTTACGACTCAAAACTCTCTGGTTGTATGACAGTGGGTATTTTCCTTTCCACAGAGTGGCTTTTTTTTCCTTAATTCCCAAGCACTACAATTGTATGTGCCAGAAACATGGTGTCCATAGAACTGTGTCCTTCCCTCTGTGAAATGAAATACAGTTTTGTAAAGGAAATGAAAGCATTTGTGCATTAAAATGGCTCAAAAGCAATACAAAGTTTGATTACTTAAGACCACCAGTATAAAACCAGAAATTTCAGACTTGGCATAGCTTGCTTACACGATTTCAAGTTCTGTCACAGCCACCAGCATCTTTTTGCCTCCAATAAATGATGTCTAGATTAAGCATTTCTAATTCTAACATATATACAATGGGTTTTCAAGTTAGCAAAAAAAATCAAGTAACATCAGGGTGAAAGAGAAAAGCAACAAGAAAAGAAGCATCTTATGGAAGCAGATGTAACACTATGTAGAAGCCTAAAAGAAAAGACCTAATGTAAATGTCTCCAGCAGTGATAGCCACAGGCGGTGGACTCAACCAAGGTTTGTTGGTAATAACACACTGTGAGAAAGAACAGGATGTGGCTGGAGACAGGGGCCACACAGAGGTAGGACAGCACTTTTCTGGGACAAACGTCCTTGTTCTGGCTCCTAGAGATAAGCACAGTAGAGCACACACAGGAATAATGTGGAGAAGTGGATGTGGACACAGACTGCAGGGGGGAGATCAGGACCACCAGAGACCCCTTAAGCCCTGCAACCATTTCCAGAAGGGACTGGAAGAACAAACTGCACATGATAACTAACTGTTATAGAAAGTGAGTCACCTCTTTTCCAAGTGGAGAAACTGACCCATAAACAGGTACCCTCATCAAGACCAGGCAGCACCTCCAGGACCCTGGACATCCCATCAGCCCACTGCTGTGTGTTTGTAGGAGATCAGAGACTAACATTTCAATTTTCATACCAAATGTGTAACTCGCTTAAAAAACTCTGTAAGCTTTTGTGAACCTTTTTGGCCACAAGCATTTTCAGCTCCTGAGTGCTCCTGTCCCCTTAAGTCTGGATGACATACACCATTGCAACACTATTATAATGCAATATTATTAACACAAAGAGTCAGAAACCTCACTTAAAATCCCTTTATTCTTCCTGGTGAAATGCATTTTTGTTGACCAACTTGTCTTCCTGAGAATAGTTTCCCCTGGTTTTTGCATTTGGATCCTACTTGCAAGATTTTCTATCTCATCTGCTCCCATCTTTTGCAATTCAGTGGTTTAAAGAAAAAGATTTTATTCTTACCAGAGTCACTGACAGATTCATAACCCTTCCAAACTGATCAACATAGTAGACATTATCCTGGTACCAGGAATCAAGGTGAAGATAATTATACATGCCAAAAGCACGCATGTGGTCAAGGGTATATTGATCATCACGAAGCTGCACTTCTGCTACAGCTGGAGGGAAAAGAAAAAGACTATTTTAACAATTATTTATTTACATTTTAGTAATTTAAAATTCAAAATAATGATTTAAAAATAATTCTTCCATTTTCACTCCTTAGGTATGCTTTATTTGAAGAAAAATACATTATGTATATGTAATTTAAAATGTCACCATAAAATGGGTAAGCAAGTCATCTGCCCTAAAGGCCACTGCAGTCATTTGCTTTGATTATCTCATCACCATTACCATTTACAGTGGCCTATTGTGGTGGGTTTGACTGGATGCCAGTGGCCCACTACAGCCACTCTATCACTTCCCTCCTCAGCTGGACAGGGGAGAGAAAACGTAATGAAGGAAGAGTTCATGAGGGAGGATGAGCACAAGGAGAGATCGCTCACCTGTTACTGCCACAAGCAAAACAGACTCAACCTGGGGAAATTAGTTTAATTTACTGCCAGTCAAACTAGGGTAATGAGAAATAAACCAAATCTTACAACACATTCTCCCTCAGCCCTCCCTTCTTCCCAGGCTCAACTTCACTCCCATTGGTCACTCCCTCCTCCCCCCTCCAGTGGCACAGAAGACAGGGAGTGGAGGTTGAGATCAGTTCATCACACCTCTCTGCTTCTCCTTCCTCCTCATTCTCTTCCCCTGCTCCAGCATGGAGTCCTTTCCACATGAGACAATCCTTCACAAATTTCTCTAAGGTGAGTTCTCTCCACAGGCTGCAGTTCTTCACAAACTGCTCCAGAGTGGCTCCCTTCCACAGTTCACAGTCCTTCAGGAAAGACTGCACCAGGGTGGGTGCCCACTGTAGTCACAAGCCTTGCCAGCAAACCTACTGCAGTGTGGACCTCCTCTCCCCATGAGTTCACAGGTCCTACCTGGAGCCTGCCATGACAGCATCAGTCAGGCGCATTCACCTGCTCCACATGGGGTCCTTCACAGGCTGCAGGTGGATCTCTGCTCCCCTATGGGACTCCATGGGCTGCAGAGGAACAACCTTTCTCACCATGGTCTTCACCACAGGCTGCAGGGGATTCTGCTCTGGTACCAGGAGCACCTCCTTCTACTTCTTCCTCACTGACCTTGGGGTCTGCAGAGTGGTTTCTCTCACAGTCTCACTCCTCTCTCTGGCTGCAGTTCCTGTGTAGCAGCTTTTGACACTTTTCCAATATATTACCCCAGAGACGCTACCACCATGGCTGATGGGCTCAGCCTTGGCCAGCGCTGCGTCCATCTCGGAGCTGGCTGGGATTGGCTCTGTCAGACATGGAGAAAGCTTCCAGCAGCTTCTCCAGAAGCCTTCCCTTGTAGCCCTCCTGCTACTAAAGCCTTGCCATGCAAACCCAATACACCTCCACTCTGTCTCTCACCAGCCTGTGCTGAGGTCCATTTACCAGTAACCCTCACAGGATGAAACACACAGTTACATATATGCAACAACAGTGTCAAACCTACTTTATACAGTAAGGGAAAAAAGTCTGCTGTACAGTAACTCTAGGAAAACAGTAGCCAAAGAAATATTCCATATAACTACATGGATTTCACAGTCTTAAATTCTGAATTAACCTATCAACACTGGCAAAGCAAAAGAGTATAAAGCAGAATTAGTTCACAGTAATCAGGAAAAAACAAAAGCACAAAACAAAATAACAACAAAAATCAAAAGCAAACAAACAACAGCCCTCCACCATGTTCTTAGCACTCTCACTGAGGCTAAAATTTCTTGAAATGCCCAAGATATCACGAAAATTTCAGACTAAGTTTTTCTAATTAAAAGCGGCTGCAAAGAATGGCAGTTCACTAGAATACTACCTTCTTCAAGGCAAGAAGCGTGCTACCTACAGTCATTCACTTGAGCAAGATTTTTCCAAATAGAAAATATCTAGTCAACTACTGATGCCAGAAGTGCTGGCAGAGAACCCTGAATTCACTGCTCCAGAGTTAAGAACACCTCTGCTCCTGAGAACTGGAAAACAGAAACTGAAATAAATCAAGATGATGTGATTTAAACTGTTCTTTCGTACCTCTCATCTATGTAGCTGGTAACGATGATTCAAATTTAGCCCTAAAAATCTGCATGTAGCTCTAGTCCAAAATGTATCCAAAAACTCTTCATAAGAACAACTTGTCAGAGCGGTATTGGATATGAAAATTTGGCCTGGTAGGTTTTGCCCCTAGACAAAGATCAGGCCTGTGTCCATGAGGCTGAGATTCCAAATATAATATTTAATCATATTAAGGCTATTGACAAAACAGAATGGCTCTTAATTTTCTGCTAACCACAAAATCAGTAACACTGGTTGTTGTTCTTATGCAGATCAGAGTGAAAGAATTGCTAAGGATTTGGTTGAAATTTGAAAGCAAACTCATTCTACACCAGGCAGCTCTCAAAGGAGCTCACTGAATCTTGATTATCTTCAATACATTCACATCATAGCTACCAAACTAAAAAAGTATTCACATTAGCTGTAGTTCTAGTTGGCATTTGTAGAATAACCAGTGGGATGACTGATTATATAAACCAGGAGTATGGCTAAATATGGAGTAGAGACTAGACAAGACCGAGTCTTGTTAGTCTCTAAAAAAACAGGGGGGGGAAATGATGCCATTTGGGTTTTGCTTTTTTTTTCTTTTATATGTTCTCTGCGTTCTTCACACATGTATTTGTAGCTCAGTAGCCTATTGTATTAGTGAGTAGTTTTCCCAGTACTTTTCCATGGCCTTTCCCTAAGCAGAAAGACAAAATAAATTCCAGAGCTCCAAGCCCCAGGAGGTACAAGGCTCCTCTGAACTATCTTGGCTCTTCCTGGGAACCAAGGCTGAGAACAGCTCTTCCAGATACATTCTCATGGACAAAGTACAACCAGTGCTGAAGGGAGGTTCCAGAGAAGGGGCTTCACCTGGGAGGGAGATTGCATCACCACTTGTCCTCTTTACTGGTGCTTATGAATTATGCTAATTTCCTAAAACCTATAAAAATGTATTCACTCCTGGGGTGGGGGGAGGTGGGCTTTTGTGGGCATCTTTCCACAACTGCCTCTGAAGGTCTTCAAATAAAGATCCCCTTTTATATCACCTGCTTACTAATCTTGAATTTCATTTCCAGGCTGGGAAAAAGGCAACACTACCAGTAATCAGAACTGGATTATTTGTTGAAGACTAACCAGGTTTTTATTTAAACGAGGTGCTGCTTTTTTCCTCCTATTCCACATCTGTATAGAGATGAAGCAGCTGTAGTCCAAACATCTCAAAAGACATTAGCAGAAGTTAAGTCCCTCCTTCTGTAAGCAGTCTCAGATAGACCAGAACTCCATTTCATTCTCCAGTACAGTCAACCCAGGACCCTTAGCTTTTCTGCAGGGAACCTACCTTGAAATTAACACACAAAAAATCCTTTAGAAAGTTACAAGTAAACTCTGTCGGTCCATGATGATTAGCACTCAAGCCCAAAGTACAGGGAAAGCACCTCAAGGCTAATCCTTCCCAAAGCAGCAGTTCAGTTATTTTAGTTCCTAATCTTCTACTTCCAGTATTTCACTTCCATCCCACCCCATAACAGGGACCATTCACAACTCTGCAGCAGTACTCAGACTTCTTACTCTTTTTTAGCATCTACTTAAACCCTACCACAGCAGAAGTAGTTTACTGTGTCAGAACACCAATTCCTGCAAGGAGCAGCTCATTTGGCAGTGCCATCAGCACCACTGCACAGCTATCACAAACAACAACCAGACAATCACTATATGGCTCAGAGTAGAGACATAATAAAGACACTGGCTATTAACATAAAAGTGGTTTTAGGAAAAACTATGTAAGATTATACTGCCTGATTAATAAAAAATCCAGTCATACTATGCAAAATGCTTGCAAAATGACAGCATAATTAGCAATTAATCTCCTAATCACTGTTTATATTTGCAAACCAGCAGTTTTCATTTCACCCAGATCAAATCATTATTCATATTCACCACACAGGAGGGATTTTCGTACCTCTGCAATTAATAAATTACTGCTCCACAAGCTATGGCCCTTCAAAACAAGCTAGAATATCAACAAAGGAATGACAAGAAAATACACCTGTCTTAATGGCAAGGACTGCTACCCATTCCAATTCCTACTTTAATTAATTAGAATATTTTACTGTAAATAACACTGTAAAAATAGAATATTAAAATGCATTTTTAAGCTGTTTGTGTAACCAAGCTTTATCACAGAGATATTTTTCCCAACCGAACAAGAGATGACGTGTATTTTGTAAACAATTAAAGACCAACCCAAACATAATCTAGGATAATTATTTTCAGTGAAACCAAGCACATATCATCTACTTCCTGTATAGATGATCCTATCAAATTTGAATATAAATGTAGAAACATATAAACATTTTTTAGCAAAAAAACCCTAAAACGGTAAGGTTTTCTTTCTCTACTTCTCCCTCCCAACTTCTTTGGTTATGCTGCTCCTGTCAGAACTGTAGCTAAACAAACAGCCTAAATACTCCAAACTAGATGATTCCTAAAGTAAATGTACAACTTTTCATGAAAATTCTTGGAACAATAAAATATTGATTCTAAGGTGACAAACTTTATAAAATCCAGAAGAACATGAATTCTCTGTCCTTGAGTTTTCTAGACTGTAGTTCTGATAAGCCCTGAATAATAAAGGGTGGCAGGAATAGGAGATCCAAATCCTTTGTATTATTGCAATGTGTAATTAATCCCACATAAACAGAAGTCAGAAACTATACAATTCATAGGTGATTTTAAACTAGGAAACGTGACAGATATGTACTGTTTTGTCATGAAACACTTCAAATGAGGCAGCCAACTGCTTTCAGAATGCATCATACAAATGTGTAGCTCTGCCAAGATGAAGCAATTAGGGAACCTATCTCATTTTCCATTAATTGAAACCCATACTGTGACCAAGTGAAATCTGTGCACAACTGCCATCTGCTATCACATACCATGTGCTTAGATAGTTTATAGAAGATTCTACACTAGGGTGAAGTTCATTCCTTCCTTCCTACAGCCTTCAAGGTTCAAGGTTTCTTGATGGTCCTTTGAAAAAAAGAGAAAACCAAGAGAGCTGAGTGCAAAAAATAAAGGAGAAAAGAGAAAAGAAACAGAGACTTTTAATAAAGTAAATTCAGAGAAAAGTAAGTTAATATAAGTGGAGGAGAAGAAACACTTTAATCAGGTCTTCATCACCTTACGCAGTCTCACAGTTACTGTTTTATGAGTTTTAATTTAGTCGTTTAGTCAGGATTTTTTTCTGGTTTCTTGTTGTTTGGTTTGGGCTTCTTTTGTATTAGGGTTTTTAATTTTTTTTTCCTTGATTTTTGGTTTTGGGGGGGTTTGTTGTTGTTTTCTTGTATTTTTTTCTCTTTTTTTTGTTTATCTGATTTTTATGAGTCTCACTAATTCATCAGTCTCAATGGGTTCCCCAGACTGCTTGGTTCAATTAAGAAGCAGTAGTCAACGACAGCTATTCAACAGAAAGATACGTGGTCTCTTTCAAATTTCTGATAAATACACCTGCACCATGGTAAGCCAGAAACATTAATTCATACACTGTTATTCATACCAGAAAAGAAAGCAAGTATACAGAATGTATAAACTAAATCTCAGCTTTCAATTGGACCAGTATAAAGAAAACTATGCTACTTTTCTAGAATTGTATTTATCTCTACTAGTTCCATGCTGTAAAAGAGTAATTTGACCCAAAATAGTTTAAACATAATTAAAGGAAAGATTTGCACTCACAATGCTTTACTGAAAAGCAAAAACACTACATACAAAGTAATTAATAAGAATCAACAGAGGAAGTAACACATCCCTAACCTGTTACTATAAGATCCCTAGGTGGACATTATTACAATTATTAGTCTGCAATGCAAAAAAAAAAATCTCCTCTGAATAAAGAAGACTATCAAGGAACTTTAAATTAATAGAGAAGTCTTACATCTGCCACCAAACATTATGAAGGAGGACTAGGGTGAAAAAAAAAGAAAGGTAGAGAAAAAAAGGGTGAGGAACAACCCCCAAACAGCCCCTCCATTTTTAGATGTTTTCCTGAATACACCAAAGCAACTTTACTGCAAAATATGCAAAGTAATTCCCAGCGTATTTTGTGGCATGAAGTATCATATGCTTGTATGTCATGCCTTGTTTTGCAATGCCACCCAGTGGACGCAATTCTGTATTGCAGATACACTTCTGTTAGTGGAAGAGAGAATTTATTTACTAGTATCAGTATTCAAAGATCCTCCTAATCCTGCATTAATGCTTTTTCTTTTAATTATAAAAACCATGTGTTTATTGTTAAAGGCAGCATCTCGTTGATGTTGAGTAAACACGCGTCTGAGACCTAAGTTTTTATGAATTACAGCTGCAAATATCTGAAAAAACTCTCAATTTCTTACTATTTCCCATACATTATACACTTTTTATATTTAATTTTTCAAATGCAAATGAAAATCTCTGTAAATGTTTGAAACATACCAGTGCCTTTTGCTCCATAAAAAGTCACAAACATATGTTTTCCATGTAGCACTACTAATAAGAACTTTTCACTGAAACTTCTAAACAGCATGCATTACCACCACTTCTCAAAAAAAAAAGTGATAAAACTGACAAATGCATGTGATCAAAGGAATGCATTCTCTGCATATTCTCCTGACTTGCAACAGCAGCTCCATCTCTGAGCAAATGTTTACTCTGCCTTCCAGTTGTAGCTATATTGAAAAGTATCCATTACTGCATTACAGGTACAATGGTCCTGCCAAACAGACAAAATAGAGAGGAAAGGGATCAAGGATATCCACATCCGAATGAATTCTAAGCCTCTGGACAGGAAAAGGAATTATGAGACATCTAACCAAAGGTTTCAATCCTTTAAAAATGTTGTGCAACTTGGACATGTTCCTTGCTAGACACAAGGGTTTGCCCCACAATCTCTGCTTTGGACTCCGCTGAGATCAGATTAGGGCAGAAGAGATAAACACAAACAAGACGCTCACTTGTCCCTCTTAAATGTTTGGTGATCTAATAAAAAGGCATTACAAAACTCAATGCAAAGGAAACATTTGAAAAAAAAGTTAAGGAAATAAACTAAAAAATTTAAGAGCTAGGAATTAAAAGCATAATAATATAGAGCTCATTATTAGTTGAAATATATTACCAGGAGCAGAGATGAGAAAACAAATGACTGTGAGAGTTTAGCATTAACTAGGACAGAATGTGTTGGAATAGGGAAGAAATAAAAGAAAAACAAGCAAATCACAGTATTAAAGAGAAGAGAAGGTATTGCACTTCCCCATTCTTCTTCACTGTGACCATACATTTTAAAAAATTTACTAGAAAAATCACATTCTATCACAGATCTAATAAATAAATAGTTTCTTAAAATGCATTTCTTTGTCAGCTGCACATCTGACCAGAGCAAATTCCTGGCAACAACAGTCAACCAGTTGAAGGCATATTAGAACTGAACACTAAATTTTACATGATGGTCAGAAAATGAAGGTCACTGTAGTCCTCCGGAACATGACAACCACAACAACCCCATGCTGCTATCCACCTGCTCCAGGGGCAGAAGACTGCAGCAATTCCACAGGGCAATTTTTTTTTTTTTTTTTTTTTGTAATTTTATTTTATAGCTAGCAGTGAAATACATGAAAATAGATAAATATAAAAACAGAAATATTGAGAGAAGATTGATACTCTAAAGTTCACTATGCAAGTTTGTAATAACACTTCAACTACAGGTGAGTTAGAACTCAGTTCTACTTAAGAACAAGCACTTTTTTCTTTTTATTGTCATGTATTCCAAGTATTCTAAAACTCACATAATCCTCTTAACTGCCACTAAATTTGGGATGCCACACAGGCAAGATTACAAATTTCAGGTCATTTGAGACAAACATTAAATCTGTTTCTGTAAAAAACAAAACAAAACAAAACAAAACAAAACAACTCCCACCTTTTTACATTAATCTTCCAGATTCTACTATAATATTTTTGCAAACAGTTGTGAATAAAATCAGAAATAATTATATTGAAATTTGACTGACATCTTGAACATTTGACTTTTTTTTTAGCTATTGCACTCAATCCCACTTTGAGGACTAGAAATCAAATTTTTCACACAGTGACAAACATTGATTTAATAACCCCCAAACTATTAAGCTCTTCATCATATTCTAGAGGCTTTGAATCTGCACACAAGTGTGCTGGAAAGCAGAAGTTCTTGGCCTTCCCACGCAATACTGGTTTCTTCTCCCATTAAATAATTTGAAAAAGCCACAGCCTACACACCATCCACAGTCTCTGCAACTCAACCCATTACCCCTGTACAACACAACAATCAAGTTTAGGGAAGGATACCCTAAATCTAACACATGTGTAGACCATTGACATTGGGATATACAAAAGTCAGGTGCAGAACACCTCTGCACTGTGAGTAAACTGCCTTGAAGGACACAAAAGAAAACCAGCAAGGCAAAAGAGGCAGCTGTATGGCCAAAGTGCAGACTGCAATCACAACATCTGGAACACAGATGTTTTGGCCTGATATATTTCCCGTTATTAATTCCAAAACACAAGAACAACAATAAAAGCTTTCCACTCTCTAGAGGACCAGTATCTGTATCTATATATATACACACAGAACAGAAAAAGTGAATTAGTATTAGTGACTCTGTAGGACAGTTGAGTAAGTTAGCCTGAAATGAGTCAGGTCTTTGTGCTGTAGGAACCAGGAAAGAAAAGAACATCAATGTCAATCCTCTATGACAGGAGTTACTGTAACTATTATGTAAAATATTTGAACGGACAAGAACTGAGTAGATCCACCTCTCCATCAGCAACTCCGCTGTACATGTATTTTAATGAAGATCTGTAATCCTCACCTATTTAGAACAGGTGCACAAGTGACTAGCCAAGAACCCCAACGGTTGCTTGACCACAGGTAGAACAGCAAATAGGAGACAAAGAATGGGACTTCGCCAATGCTACACTGTTGCTATCTCTGACACAACTGCAGCACACTCGTAACATGCATCCACTCACCTGCATTTGGGCTGTCTTTTGAAAAGTGACATCAAAAGCAGTCTTACAGTAAAAAGGTTACTCATTAAATTTTCCAGTCCTACAATAGATACACTCAGAGTCTCATTCACTTAACCTTCAATACGAAATTCGTCTAAAAACTTCCTTCCTACTGCTGACAGTTCAGCATGGCAAACACACTTTTCGAT